>CANSNZ010000015.1:4035000-4570000 GCA_947646795.1 Beta lomatogona | reverse complement strand
TAATATATTATTTTTTGGATTTTTTGACTTTAACCACCTTATAAAATCACCATTTTTAAGATAACCACCTTATAAGTTAATTGTTTTAAATAACCACCTTATATGACCTAAATCCTTTTAAATACCTACCAATCAACAGATTTCGTCAAGGAAATCATCCTCAAAAAGGGTTTAAGAACGATTTCATCACCTCCACCTTTATTCACTAGAATGTATTTAAGGTTTAAACCCTTATTTAAGACCGATTTCTTTGACGAAATCTGCCAATTGGTATGTATTTAAAGAGATTTAGGTCATATAAGGTGGTTATTTAAAACAATTAACTTATAAGGTGGTTATCTTAAAAATGGTGATTTTATAAGGTGGTAAAAATCAAAAAATCCTTATTTTTTTATTAATATTTTTGTTAGTATTTTTAAATTCATATACCATTTTTGCTTAATTGAGTTCCTGTTTATAATACTTTTTAATATATTTTGGTGAATTGTATCTACATTATGCGGATATAATAAAACAATTGTAGTACAATTATTAATTAGTAAGTTATGTGATACGATTATCAATTACTTTTTAGTACATTATGCGGATATATAAGACAATTTTCAATTAGTAATATTTAAGACATAATCAACACGGTTTTATAAACTAAAAATGATTTGATTGCCACGGTTTAAAGAATAAATAAGGTCATGTGATACGATTTGAATAATTTATGTGATTTCCATGATTTAAGGGGTAAATAAGGCTATTTCTATGAATTGAAAATAGCAAAGTATAACATATTCGAAAATCGAAATCATTTAGGAATTTACCCAAAATCCGGCCTTATACATGTTGTTGGAGTTAATTATGCAATTAGACATAATAAACAACATTTAATAAGATTTACTATCATTGATTAACACGATTTTAGCACTATTTTAGGAAAATGTTATTGGATTTTATACTTTATGTGATTTGCACGATTTTGTGACTAAATGATTCGATTAAAATATGAGATAACATATATATTTACAAATTACATATAAAAAATTATAAAGCTTTTACTAAATAAGGCTATGAATCCGAAAATTATAAAGCTTACATAATTCGTAAATCTACAAAATTTAGGAGCAGTTTTTAAAAAGATCGGTCTTTATTGATCGCAAAGAATAACATATTCGAAAATCGATATCATTTAGGAATTTTACACAAAATCCGACCTTATACATATTGTTGGAGTTAATTATGCAATTAGACATAATAAACAAGGTTTAATAAGATTTACTATCATTTGATTAACACGATTTTAGCACTATTTTAGGAAAATGTTATCGGATTTTATACTTTATGTGATTTGCATGATTTTATGACTAAATAATTCGATTAAAATATGCGATAACAAATATATTTACAATAAAATAAAAAATTATAAAGCTTTTACTAAATAAGGCTATGAATTTGAATATGTTAAAGCTTACATAATTCGTAAATGTACACAAATTTTGGAAAGGTTTTTTAAAAAATCGGCCTTCTACATTGACCTAAGTTATACATGATTTTAGTAGTTAATTAGGCAGTTATACACTATTTTGTTTATATAAGTGTTCCTAAAAAATTGTCATACTTAATTCCAGTAAAATATACACAATTATAAGTTAAATGAACAATGAAAGGCTCATCAAGGAGAAGCACACAAAGTTTGCTAATTCTTCCAAATGAACTAATTATGGAGATTATGCGACCTTTAGCTCTCGACAGTCCATGTGATTTTTTTCGTTGCAAATTGAGTTTAGGTCATTGATATTGAATATTTTTTTTATATCCATGATAAATGAATTATATTTAACCATGAATTCATTTTTACTTTTTTTTTCACAATTGGAAAACAGTGAATGAAATTAGGTCTCAAAAGATGGTTGTACAAAGTGTATCAATAGAGAGCTTAATAGAGCATGGCGTGATATTCATAATTTCAATATATTTTTTGCCAAGTGTTTAGAGTACAACAATCCTCAAGCTCTTTTTCGGTTTGGCTTTGTAGGCGTGTTTTTAATTCGCCTACGCGGTGTGAGCGCGTATTAGATTTAACTACCCCATTGTTAATGTTTTATTGAAAATTATTTTGTTTGGAAAGAAGTCGCCAAAAATTATTTTTAGAAAGAATCATAAACCTAATTGGATATAGGAAAATCATAGGGATAAATTATCCAATGTAGATTTTCCCGTCCTGACTCCATAGATGGTCAAAATGAACCAAACATTGAGTTCGGGGGTGAGGGTACAATACAATCAGGAACCATATTGCCCATTGCTGGCCTCTACTAAATATCGATTCATTATAGATTTTATGCCAAAGAATAATCATATAGTATTTTTATACACCCTAAAAATATTTAGTCTAAATTGGTACAGGAAACACTAAAAATAATCATATAATCAATTCTTATTTGTTTGAAAGTATGAGTTTTTGTAGGGAAGTTTTGTAGTTCGTAGAGAGAATTCGTAATTGTGTTCGTCGAGTTCGAAGTGTGTTAATGTGAAAATCCGTCCTTAAATCTGTTCGGAAATCAGGCCTATTTATAGGGAAACCGACACTGCGTCTCACGCGCTGGCTGCGCCAGACGCAGCTGACGTGGCAAGCGCATGACGTGGCATGACTAGTAAAAAGCGTACACGTGGTACACGCTTTTGAAAAAGATAAGAAAGAAATTCCGCGTCTCAAGCAGAGAACTATGCTTGACGCAGGACTCTACATGAAACAGAATTCTACGTGGCAGTTCTGGTGCGCTCAGCACAGTCTGTGCGCTTGGCGCAGCCTACGTGGAAGTCCATGTGGCAGGACACGTGCGCTCGGCGCAGTGCTTGATTTTTGGTATGTTTTGATAGTTTTTTTTTGATAAAAACGCGTTCTAAAAGATTTTCTTTTATCTTTTAACTACGGATATCTGATTTTACGGGATAAAATGAATAATTAATTGGGTTTCAAAATAGGACTTTAACACTTTTCGAAATGGTTTTGAATAGCTTTTCAGACTGCTCTGCCCTTGGATCGGACCAATTAAGACCATGGTATGTTTCATCATCGGATCCTTAAATTGGGAGACACGATTATGTGTCTACATGCTTGGTAATTTTACTGAATTTGATATTTAAAACTATTCATTATTCATTGTTAATATAAAAATTATTTTTTATTGTTGTTCTTAACTTTTGTTTTTCTAAATATTTTTAGGTTCATATTTTTACAAAGAATGAATTCTATACTGGAGTGAAGATGTTGGAGAATGCATGCTTGGAAGGATGCATTTGCGCAAGTTATGTATTGGGAAACCTATATTTATGCAGTAAAGATAAAGACTGCAAAGCGAAGGGTTTTAAGAACATGGTCAACATTATGACTGATCTTGGTCAAAAGGGAGTTATAGAATGTAGGAAACAATTTAGAGATGTTATGAGATCTATATGGGTTAAGAACATTATCATTGTGGACTCAAAACCAATCATAATATGTGATAAATACGAGGAACAGATAATGCTATTGAATAACATGGATGTTATTGACTACTATTCCCCTATGGCCTATCATGATTTCTTGAAATGTGAAGCTTGCCGTTGTGATCGAGAAGTTAATCTTTTTTTGCAATTCATGTAATAGACAAATAACAAATTCATTAGTAATGTAATTTTCATTGTCAGTTTATTCGAATAAACTTTCACAATAGACTATGTGAAAGAATAAGTTAGTATGTGAAATAATAAGTTGTATTATCGATGTTACCATTTGTTGAACGAAATTGCACAACATAAATTACTGGCCTTTATTATATTGGCAGCATTTAATAGTGTGTTTTTAGTTATTTTAAGACTCGAAATAATTTAACATTTCGACATAAAAGAAGAACAAATGATACCATAAAATTAATAACAAATAAAGTTTAAATAAATCGCATTCTAATTAATATAAAGTTCGATTTGCAATGTTCATATTAGAAATTAACTTTCTATCTTTATTTTTCTAATTAAAATATTAATAATGTTTCTTTTAAAAAAAAATTTGAAGTTTGAATTTTGGGAATGTTAATTGTCATACAATCATATCATATTTGATTATATTAAAAAAGTAATATCTTTCTAATAAGTCCACTATTGCTAATTAAATTGTTAGTAGATCAAATATTTTTGTTATTTATGTTATTAAATAAAACCGACCCTTATTTATGATGATTTCATAATCTTATTTAATATTTATTCTATAAATGTCTCTAAGAGTACCAATAATTTTAGTTTATTTTATAATTTTAAAAAATAAATTGTTTCAATATCAAGTATAAATAGTTACCATGACCTATATGAAAATATTACTCTGACATTTTTTGAGAAATGGGAGCACCATTTATCTTAAACGAAATATCATCTCCCTCACAAAACCACAAACGTAAAGCTATAATGAAAAACACATGGCCTCGTAGGGTGGAAAATTCGAATTTCCTTGATGTTGATGCTATAGTTTTAACCCTTTTTCGTGGAGGTCATCTTTTTTTCCATGATGTATCTAATATGTTTACATATCATATTAATAAAAGCAATGAGGCATGGGCTCATGTGGAAGATGTTTATACGACTATAGATGGGTTTCGGTCATACTTTGATTTTTGTAATATGATGTTATGATCTTCAATGCACTCCGCCAAGAGCTTATAAAGTTTGCGATGAATACTTTGAAGATTTCGATTTAAATGAAGGGGATGTTCATCGTCTTAAAAACAAGGTGTTGCTAAGTTATATAGCAAGTGATGACTGCGCATCTACTTCTTAATTTCGATTTCTATGAATTTCAACAATTTAACGTTATGCAATTTATGTTTTCATTAGGTTGTATTTTTTCAAAAATAAAATAAGATTGTTTTGTGCTTGATGTACAATTAATAAATTTAATCGAGTTGTTACCATTTTTTATGCCTTATTTTTGGTTCGAAATATCTCCAATTGAATATATAAAATCGGCAATATATTCATTGCAATATTTTTTGATATGATTTAGCATAAATTTAGATATACTATATTTTTAGTATATTTTTAGGATGTTATATAAGAAATTATATAAAAACTCATATTGTGACCTATTTTTTTACTTACACTTCTCAAGCAATCAAATCATTAACCCAAATTTCACAATTATGAGGCATACAATTCGATCTTCAATGGGTTTGTCATCTCAAATTAAACTTTCAAGTTTAAAATCAATATTTGAAGAAGCTCCATATGAATTGCATGAATTAGTAGGTAAATTTGAAATACTATTTTTTTATTTATATTAGATTATGTGCTTTCATATATGATAATGATATAACTATTCTGTTAACAAATTAGATGTTCTTGCCTTGGAATTATTATATATCAAACAAGAAAGCTTACAAGCAATTGCACACAAGAGTTTGTTATTCTGGATAAAAGGTACTCTATGCTTTAAATTACACTTTTATTACACATAGAACTTTAAGTTGATAACCTATTCTAGACCCTTTTTGTAATATTCGTTTCATGTTTGTTATGTAGTTGTACTGCAGTTCGATTGACTCTAAGAAAACAAATAATCGAACAAAGTCAATTAATCTATGAACCATTGTGTATTCTAGCATGTGGATTATCTATCGTAAACGATGGAGGTAATATGAATACTTATACAATATTTAGTTATATTTAACATCTTCTTTTGTTAGTTCAATGTTGAAATGTAGATTTGGTCCTCTAAGTATTATACTTTTTCAATGTCACTATGTATAACCAGTATATTATTGCAAAAGGTTGTTTTTTGACTTCTACGACTTATTCAAGAATCTACATACGACCTCGAACGAAGAAATCTTCTGAATTGATTAAATGGTAATAATTAGTTTTTGTTTAGAAATCCCTTATGTATTACTCCCTCCGTCCCATAATATAGTGCTCGCATTCCTTTTTGGGTGTCCCAAAATATTGTGCCTATTTTCTTTTTTTTATCAATTTGTTTGGACTAAATTATCCTTCATTTCTACATAAACTTTCCAAAACACCCCTACCTTTCTTCCAAAATATGTGCCCATATTTATTCTTTTACACCATTCCAAGGAACATTTATTGCTTTTTCATTTTACTTTAAAGGAAAAGTATATAAAAAACTAGTTCCAAGACAAAAGTACCTAAAAAACATTTACTTCAATATATGTTTTTGGGAAATCCTAAAACTTTTATCATTTTCCTTAATTCTCGTGAAAAATGAGAAGTGAGCACTATATTATGGGACGGAGGGAGTACATTTTAATAAATATTCAATTGTATTGAATTTTGCACATATATTCTGCTTATCATGTTTGACACTTAGGTTTAAGGATGACCGTTTTGTAAAGGAGAAGGTGAATTTCATTAATACATGTCCATTACTAATTCAAAAAGTTTTGAACATTTCAAATGGAAAGCGAATGAAAATATCTCATTACTTAAATACAAAACATGTAAGTTCACGACTACTTTCAATTTAATTTTTGTTTATTACATAGATTAGTATCTTTGCTTTTGAATTAAGAATACAAACATGAATAACTTTCTTATTTCAATGTTTATTAGAAACAAATATGTAGGGTTATTGGGACTATAGTCGACATCGACACACAAAGTTTCAAGTTGTTTCATGGATGTAGTTTATCTTTTATGGTGACTATTGAAGACAATACCGGGAGAATGAATATATTACTACATGATAAACAAATAGAAGTAATTTTCCACACCACTACATTTGAATTGATTAAGGAATTGGTTCAGGTGTGTTTTTGATTAATAAATTATTTAACATTTATTAAGATTTATTGATTAGAATAAGTTCAAATTATTATATTGAATTACTTACCTATTATTTTTTCTTTGATATTTAAATTAGAACGAAGGCAGGAAATTTGTTCGTTTCACTTTAATGTTGCGGGTAAATAGGTTGTATGTATTCATTTTAAGCCATGATGGTGTCAAATCTGAATTAATGGGATATAAGGTTGAAGATATTACATATTTGCATTGAGCTGAGGAATGTGCTATCTTTTTCAAGTGAGTAAATTTCAAAAAACTACCTTTTATAACCAACTTTTTTTAAAAAAAACTACCTTTTAAAAAATTTCTTTCAAAAAACTACCTTATATAACATATTCCTTTCAATATACCACCATGTTACGTTTATATTTAATACTAATCAATAAATGACAATCGCCCTAGGTGTTGCTGCCGGTGGAGTAGCGAGAAAAGAAGAGAGAAACGATAGGGGAGGAAAGAATAGCAATTTACGGTGACTCAATTATTTGTGATTAAACCCCATTTATGGTAAAATGATAGTATATTGAAACAAATTTGTTATATAAGGTAGTTTTCTGAAAGAAAATTTTTAAAAGGTAGTTTTTTGAAAAAACTTGATTATAAAAGGTAGTTTTATGAAATTTATTATATGTAAATATTCATTTTTTATTGTCGTAATAATTTAAATACATTTTTTTAATGAAATTCATGTTTTTATATGTAGGTCACGCAACAAAAATTCTCAATTTTAATGCAGCCAAGCGTTTATATTCAATGTATTTTATTATTTAAAATTGTTTTTTTAACTCAATAATAATTTTGTCAAAAGTTAAAATACTAAGTTAAACGTTTTTTTAACACGTATGCATATATCTCGACAAATTTTCGGCCAATGTATGTCACAATTTACGTGATTATAGGTTTATTTAAGGCAATTAGTATAATCACATGTAGATATTTACTCAATATCATATAATCCTAACTTAACTTAAAATGATACTACACATTCCCATTAAGGCAACATCCAACAATTAAATCACAATTAGTCAATATAGGAACTAGTGACTTATAGAAGTACTTCCATTTTGACCGAAATTAATTATAGACCGGATTTTAAAAAATATAATATACGTTTTGAATTTTTGTAAACATTTTATTTGGGCCTTTTTTTCTTCAAATCTTTATATATAGGCAAATGTTTTGGCCGATTTTTTTAACATTTCTCACACAACTTTTATTTCTTTTGAGTTCAATAATATTGTAAACAAACCCCTTATTTCAAACCATGAAGAGAAATTCTATCACAAAGCCAACTTTACTGATCTGTCTTCCGAAGGAGATACTAATTGAGATCCTTGCACGAGTTGCCTCTCAAGCTCCATTCGATTTATTTAATTGCAATTTAAGGTATTTTTTTTTGTTATTTTATTATAAACTAATCGGTTTTGCTTCTTTAAGGATTTTAACTTTTTTGAATTCACAATTTTTCCTTAGTTGCAAGACACTTAACGATACATCTAATGAAGAAAGTGTCTTAAAACGAGTTTCTATAGAAGCCATGATTGATAACATATGGCGATTCGATACTGGAGCTAGAGATTTTTTTGAACTGTGTCTAAATTGCAATAATGCAGAGTCTCTTTTACTTAATGGAATTGTAAGTATATAAAAACTTATACAATATAGTTATACTCTGATTTTATTGATTTGTATATTGTTTTACCTAATTCTTTGGAAAATAATGTTTGTAGGTTGCAATGTTCACACGCGGTCATTGGCAATGTGGATTGCCACAAATACAAAAGGCATCGGACGTAGGACTCAAAATTGCAACTTATCTGTTGTCCTTGATATTTTTATGTAATAAAGAGGAAGAGCTTAAAAATAAGGGTGCATTGATGCTTATTGCTTTGATAAATGAAGTTGGTATGGAGTTTATCATAAGATTTAGGTGGAGATTTAGAAGGATGATGAACACGATATGGATAAGAAGTAGATTGAACTTGGTAACCAAGGCACCAATTTTTTGCAAAACACAGGAAATTCACACTAATAAGTTGAGCAATTGGGAGAATGGTGATTTCTATTCTTTTGCCAACAATTGGGAAAAAGTGGAGTGTGAACAATGCAAGTGTTATCGAGAAGTTCAATTTTTCTTATCTTTCATGTTTTAGAGAATTATCTAATTTTTTGTCAAGTTTTAGTATTAAGTATTGTATTAAATCTTCAAGTTTATAATTTGTTATGAAATAACAAAACTTATGTTTTTACATTTTACCTTATATCTATTTAATGTTAATTATTCGGGTTGCTTTGATCTAACCATACGTTTAACCAACAATCAATTTTTATAATTTTAAAATTAATTATTGTGAAAACGGACTAAAAACTATTATAAAAAAACAATGAAATATGTAAAAATAAGTTGTTATGTTAAAAAAATACAATTAATGCTACAAAAATTGGGAAATACGATTGCAAACATTCGGCCCACTCTATTACATTAGGCCCAATTTAATGAGTCTAACAATATTTTCATGACTCTTAAAAGTACTAAAGTAACTTCAAAGTTTTTGAATTTGGCCCTTTTTTTTTTTTTCCTTTTATGACCCAATCCAATTTACTCGGCCCACTACATTACCATTTTATAAATACTTTTATTATATAACCCATAAATGGCCTAAATATTCGAATCTATTCATGAAAAGATTATTTAATATAATGACCATAAACATTATTGGGCCTAAAATAGGTCGTTTTTGCAAATTGGTAATTATCATTCTTATAAACTTCTTATATATTTACATATGCACAACACATATTACATACTTCTAAATATCCTCGGTTATTAAAAGTTTAGAAGTTGACAAATAAACCATCAAGAATAGGCTAAAGTTAGAGAAGTCTACATTATTTATCCGTCTCCCTCATGATATCATAATAGATATTCTTGGACGTGTAGTTGCCGACTCTCATTTGGATTTATTTAACTGTAAACTAAGGTATGTTATTTTATAACTATTAACAACAACAATTATTATTTCTTTTTTAAATATATGTAATGTTAAGTTATGTGAATGTTAATCAGTTGCAAGGACCTTAATATTCTTTCAAATGATGAACATATTTTTCAACGATTATCCCTTGAGGAAATAATTTGTCTAAAATGTCGATTTGATGGCCATGCTTCACTTTTTTTTAATCGGTGCCTAGAGTGCAACAATCCTGATGTTCTTCTACGGTTCGGAATGGTGAGTGAATTTTTGATTTTTTACTTTAATTTGTTAAGAATTTTGTTTTAGTTTTGATAATAATTTTCAATGGCTATTTTATTTTTTTAAAAGAATGTTCACTTGTTTAGTTATGTAAATTGTTTCTTTATTTGCAGGTTTAAATATTTACTAATAATAAGTGGAAGGATGGTTTGACACTCAAAAAGCTTCAAGTTTGGGACATAATTTTGCAACTTATCTTTTGGGCCTCATTTTCTTATGTAATGAAGAGAAGGAATTACAGGATAATGGTTTCATTGTGGTGACAAATTTAATTAGACATGTTGGTATGGAAGGTATTATAGAATGCAGGAAGAGATTTATTTAGATGATCAACACCATATGGGTTGAAGATAGATCAATTATTGCAAGTAAGACACCAATTTACTGTTACTCGCATCATTCAAAAATTTATGTATCTTAACCTATGGGATATTGGTCAAGTCTATAGTATTAATCATGATTGTAACAAGATTATTTGTGAAAAATGCAAGTGTGATCGAGAAGTTAGTTTCTTCTTAACATACATGTGTTAGATTTTCATTTTTCTTTTTCCTTTTTGTTCTCACATTATATATAAGCATTGTAGTACATTTTAAATGAATAATAAATTTTTTTTACACTACAAGTTTATTGTGTATGTGTCTTCTAAAAAATCTATGTGTAAAAAAATTGTTTGAACCTTAATTATTTCCTCCTAAATTCATGACTAATTCATATAGTATAAATCCTACATATTTCTGGCCTTAATTGAGTCAATCTAATTGATAGGCTATAGTTTTTGGGCCGTATTTTTTTGGCACTAATTTTTTGGCCCTAATGGATCACTTAATTTAGTACTATGTCATATAAATGTAACATATCCTATAGTTAAATGTTAATTTATATAATTAAGGCAATTCATAATATCACACTTTTTTTTATAGAGAAATTGAATGTTAAGTAATTTTTTTTGGAAACCTTTGTTAACATATATGAAAGAAATCGGGTAGGAGATATGAATCAGCTAATTTACTATAGTTTCTTTAATTTCAATCAATTTTCCTATTGTTCGAAATTTGATAGTTAATAATGACACCTTTTTTTTGCATTAAAAACGACATTTAGTGGTGACGTAAGGGAACTAATTTAAATTTTTGTGCGGTTTTTAAAGAAACCATATTTTAGGAGATTTTTTTAAGCCACCAATCTAGGGTTCGTAAATGTGAAAGTTTTTTATACAAGACATCACCTCCATTTCAAGTTCTTTATATACCGATGTTTATTATACAAAGGAGATTTTTTTTCTCTCAATTCCATTAAAATTACTACAAAGCTTTAATATCAACGATGAAGAAGCAGTCTCTCTCATTCAGAAATCCATTCAACCGTCTACCTAACGAGATCATACTCGACATACTTAGACGTATAGCATCTCAATCTCCATTTGATTTATTCAAATGTAAATTAAGGTACTATTTTTTGTCACTTTTTGTTTCTATTCTAATTAAAAAAATAATGGTTTGTGTTAATATTTTTTTTTCATTTATTGTCAGTTGCAAAATGCTGAATAATATGTCAAATGAAAAGAGTGTTCTTCAACAAGTGTGGGTAGAAGGAATGATGGATCTTATATTGAATTTTGATGCAAATGCAAGAATTTTTTTTTACCGTTGCCTAGAAGCAAATAATTCGGAATCACTACTGCATTATGGATTTGTAAGTATAATTTTTCGTATTCAAATACACATAAGACTTCATGTCATTTTGTTTTTATTTAAGTGGTTTTCTAACATTGTTTTTTTTTTCTAGGTTGTCATTTTTCATCAGGGTCATTGGCATTATGGATTACCAAAGATAAAGAAGGTGTCAAATTTAGGACTCAAGACTGCAACCTATTTGCTATCCCTCATATATCTTTGTAATAAAGATGAAAACCTAAAAAAAGAGGGCTTGAAAATGCTTAGTTCCTTAGTTACAGAAATAGGTATGAGTGGGATTTTAAGGTGTAGGATTAGATTTTCTAGGATGCTGAATACTATATGGGTAAAAAGTAGAATTAATTTAGTAGCTAAACTAGAACTTTATTGCAAAAATTTGCAAGAACACAAGAATGACATGAACGAGTGGCAGATTTGTGACTACATCTCTTCAACAAAAGTTTGTACCTTTCAAGTTGAGTGTGACGAATGCAAATGTGATCGAGAAGTTCGTTACTTTTTGCTAAGCATGTTGTAGGCAAATAATTTAAAGTTATGAGTTTTATTTACATTGAGTATTGTATTTTAATATTATTAAATAAATTTTATAGTTAAATAAAATACTTACTGATTTATTATACATGTTGAATTTTTTTAGTAATGTCGTGATTTTAATTAAGATAATATTGTTTTTAATACTGTAGTGTTTTTATCGACCTATGTAAAAATACAATCAATACTACAAAAATCGGTCAAGCTAGGTTCAACTAAATGAAGTAAATTTAAATGTTTATCTTATAAAAACGCATAAGAAATCGTATAAGATAATATTGTTTTTAATATTGTAGTGTTTTTATCGACCTATGGGATGTACATGAGAATGGAGGTATGTGGTATTTTATAAAAGAAATACTTATCAAATATACCAAATTATAGAAATACCTAGAGGATTTTTTTATAGTACTACTCATTTGTCAAACAATCTAATAATTTGGTGTTAAACTTTTTATATGCATTAATATATGTTAAATTCTTTATCCTACTGTTTACCAATGAATTTAACTATTTTGTGATAGAATGTTTGAGTAGATAGATTCCTAAATACATAGGTAGCTTTTAATATTTAAATATTTGTTACTCCACCTACAAAAGAATAAATACAATACTTGAATTATTACATATAAAATAAGAACTATCAAATTACAATTACTAATTATTACAACCCAACTAAAATACGCTAATTTATTAGGTGGAATATCAAATATGTCAATATTAAAAGTTCTACCTATTGATTTAGGCTATTTTTGTTTCTAAGCATACGCATACTTAAATAATATAATATTGACATAAGGATATATTTAACTATTGAAAGCATAATCACATGAAAAAAAATAGAAACTTATAAAAGAGAAGGTTAAGATATACTACCTGAAGCTTCACATAGTTTGAATATGTAATATCCAATGGAATTAATGATGTCCTAGGAAAAAAAAATGCAAAAGATCATAATAGACAAAAAGCTACCCTTTAAAAAAAAAATACAAACCACAATAAAGTTTAATTATTTTCAGCCTTTATATGAAAAAATAACTTAATAAGTTAAGAACTAATAAGGTCTAATAAGTTTAAATAAATATCTTTTTAAATGTGTTCGTATAAGTTCAAATAAGTTAAGTTCAAGATAAATAAGGTCTTATATATAAGTTCATATAAGTTCAGATAAATTCAAATATGATCTAATAAGTTATGATAAGTTTATCAAAGCTAAGATAAGTTCATATAAGTTCGGATAACAAAAAATAAGTCAAAAAGCGCAAATCTGCTATGTATCAGATAAGGTTTTAATAACTGATAAGGTCTATTAATTAAGTTCGTTTCATAAAAAACAAACAAAAATAAGGTTAGCATGCATCCCAACGGTTTTATGGTGATTATTAGTAGGGCTGTTCAAAGTGCGGTCTGGACCGCACCAAACCGCAACCCAAACCGTTTTTTCGCGGTTTGGGTTGGTTTGGAGTTTCAAAATTGCGGTTTGGGTTATGAATTCAAGCAAACCGCGGTTTGCAGTTTGGGTTGGGTTTTAGTTTTTGTAAATCGAAACCGCACCGCAAACCGCAATTTTATATAATTTTTTTAAAAAAAATATTTTTATCTATTTTGATTTTTTTAAAATACACTTGACAAGGTGGCATACAAGTATACAACTGAAAAAAGAAGTTAGGTAAAGAACTTGGACAATTTTGATAAATTATTATTTATGTTTAATTATGAAGTCAACTTCATATTTATTTGGACTCTTTATATTTATTAACAAAAATTTTTTTACTCTTAGATTACAAAATTAATGTCGCGGAGGAAAAAATGGTTAAACCGCAAACCAAACTGCACCAAATCGTTTTGCGCGGTTTGGTTTGGGTTGGTTTGGGCAAAAGTGCGGTGCGGTTTGGGTTGGGAAAATGTCAAACCGTATATTTGCGGTTTGGGTTGGGTTACATCCCAAACAGCACCAACCCAAACCGCGAACACCCCTAATTATTAGTCATTATTGAATAAAACTACTTAAATAATTTTATGTTATTTGAAATAAATCTTTGTTTAAAGAGTATCTTTATCAGGGTTTTTTCTTATAGGCCGTTGTCAGGTATTTTTATACTACATATTAATTACGAAACCTAATTTTTTTACTAGCTAATTACATATTGTACCAGTATGAAAGTTACTGACCTGGTGCCCGAAATCTTGATCTCAATTTCATAAGGAGTAGTTTGATGAAATATATATATAAATGAAATATATTGTTTCTTTAATAAGTTAATTGACACGTTATTTTTTTTAAATGATGGAAAACATATTTTATCTTACTTTGATTAAATTACATTTAGCACAATAGATTAATTATAATAATGCTACTTTTTTTTGTCTTTAATAATTCGTTAAGTACTATTTATAAATTTTTTCGTGTAAGGTATGTTTATATTTATTTGTTAGGTATAGTAATATTAATGCAAAGGGGGAATGGTAATGTTGGTACAACCATAAGTACTTAAAGAGAATCTCATTTTGCAAAGGTGATAATATACACGGTGTTTTATGATCATGACATGTACACTTTGCATAATATCCATAGAATTTCCATAACGAGGAGGTACTTTATGGTTCTAATAGTTTAACGCTAAATTTATTAAAACCCAAAATAGACACTAAGACTTAGAAAATTCATTCCATAAATTAATTATAAAAACTAATAACATTAAGTTGCTCATGTTTTTCTACTCTTATCTTCATATAAATTATGAAGTTATTTAATTTTCTTTCTTATGTAACTATATTATGTACCAGTATGAAAGTTATTGACTTGGTGCCCAAAATCTTGATATCAATTTCATAAGGAGCAATTGAATGTAAAATATAAATGAAATATATAGTCTATCTAATAAGCTGAGTCACACATTAGTTTTTTAATAAACTAACGTATTGCAGAACGTATTTTCACTTTAATTTTATTAAATTATATTTAATTAGTACAAAGGATAAATTATATTATCACTACTCCTTATGTATTAACTATTGATACGTATTTACACTATGGTTTCAGATATGTAGGTATGCTTTATAGATAAATAACAGTTTGACATTTTATTTCTGAAGCTTATATAAATATATATTTTATTATTTTAACTTCTAAATCATCACTTTTATAGAACCATGTATAGACGTGTTTTCCGACACAATCAGCGCCAGCTGTAATGTTGGTGCAACCATAAATACTTAAGAGATTTTCAACAGAGAATCTTATTTTGCAACGGGGATAATATACATGGTGTTTTATGATCATGGCATGTGCCAACTGCATAACCTCCATATATAGTGGTTGTTTGGTTGATATGGAAAAACATGGGAAATAGAAATTCCTAGGAATCGAAAATTTTGTGAGTTGTTTGGTTGACAACAAAATAACAAAATAAAGGAATTAGAAATTCCTAGGAATTTTGAGTTCCCACAAAATGGAGGAAGTTACTTACCTACGTCCCCCTAGGTAAATAGAAATTCCCATGGGAACTTAATTCCACCATTGTCAACCAATCAATTTAACCAATTTACCATGAACTTGATTAAGTAATTTATTTCCTATGAATTGCAATTTCATGGGAATTTTGACTTCCCATGTAAACCAAACGACCACATAGAATTTCTACTATGAGGAGGTACTTTATTGTTCTAATAGTTTAATGCCAAAGTTAATTTATTAAAACCCAAAATACACACTAAACTCATAAAAATCATTTCATAAATTAATTTTAAAAACTCATAACTTTACATTGCTCGTGTTTTTCTACTCATAGTTTTACATAAATTATGAAGTTATTTAACTTTTTTCTTATGTAACTAAATTTTGTACCAGTATGAAAGTTATTGACTTGGTGCATGAAATCTTGATCTCAATTAAGTAAGGAGCAGTTGAAAGTAAGATGTAAATAGAATATAGGGAAATTTCCTCAGGTACCCTTAAGGTTTGACGTAATTCTCAAATTGCTCCTCACATTTGGGGAATTCCTCATATACCCATGAACTTTGACTTTGTGCTCAAAATACCCTTACTAAAGACGAAAACTTAACGCCGTTAATTTTTTTCTATCTCTCTCTCCCCTCTCCATCTTCATCTTCTTCATCTCTTCTCCCACCATCCTCCATTAATGACATCTTAAACCTTTAATTTTTGAAAATCGTTTTTAGTAAAAAATCGGGGTCCGTAAACGAGGTCCACATATTACAACTCTTCGGGAGTTTGATTTGATTTGGAGGCACCACAACATATAAGAAGCCACCACTTTGGGTGAGCTTGCCTTGAATTAGGCACCTTGAACCTTGATTGAAATGTAGCTGATCTATCTTGAGCGTTCAAAATTTTCACTGGGGATTCTTCATTGGGAAGTTGATACAGGCAAAGTCAGATATCGCCATAAACCACGGAAGTGTCGGAGAGCCCTTCAGGGACAAGGAGAGCTTAGATTGAAAAATAAAAAGGTTTAAATTTATGACTTAAATAGATGTAGGTAGAAAAGGCTTTAACGAGGCTAGGTTGAGACTCGATTCTATGTCGGGATCTAGAATGAGCATGTTCATGAACTCTAGAAAATCAAATCATTAGACCTTAATTAATTTATTTTTATTTTAGCGGTCGGACCTCGAGATGAGGATTTACGTATCCTTGCGGAATCAGACCATTCGTAGTTCTGGATCTGATTTATTTTTTATGCCCTAACTTTTGCCTAGGCCGCTCTTTCGGGTTTTCAACCTAGCGGGCTTGGACATACCTTGAAAAAGGAGTTACGGTTGATGAAAGGTTGAAAGGTTAAAGGCTTTAGGTTAGATGGAGGTTTAATTGCAGTAGGCATTAGGATTCCATTTACTGGATCTTTTCTCAGGAGCAGTGTTTGGAGTAGGGCCAAGAGACTGAAGTGCTCCTTTTGCATGAAGCCTAGTGAAGGCTTCTTCTAGAGTCATGCCCAATGGAGTGAATGTTCTTTAAGCCCCTTGATAACCTCTCTTTTCAGTAGTTAGAGCATTGACGTCGTTGCTTTTAGAGCTAGAAGGGTTGTTATTGCTCTTCTTGAAAGAGTTGGTTGTTGTTGGAACCCTTATTCTTGTTGGCTTGTACCTCCTCTTCAATTAGCAGGCCTACCTTATAGAGTTTCGTGAACGACTCTATGGGTTGGAATTTAATATGATCCCCATACTTAGGCTGCAGGTTACGGATCACCAGTCAGACTTGATCCTCTTGAGATGGCCTGTTAGTCATTTGTGCAGCTTTTTCCCTCCATCTGTTAACGAAGGTGACGAAATCTTCATTGGAGTTCTGTTTAGTTAACTCCAACTCATGAAGGTCAATGGGAAGCTGAGTATTGTATATGTATTGTTTGTGGAACTCTTCCCTGATATAGTACCAGTCATTCAGCTTGGTCTTATTCAGTGACCTGAACCACCTGGATGGATGTGCATCCAAGGTCAAGGGAAAGACATAAGAAAACAGGTCCTTGCTCATGCCCTTGAGAGCCATAGAGATGGAGAAAGCTCTCAAATGATCATCTTCGTGAATTTTGGGAGATCACCCAATGCTACCCTTTTAAGGAGTTTTTCCCTCAGTTCAGGATCAATGATGTCAAGGCCATGAGCTTGACTTTTGAGCGCAGGAATTGACTGGATCAATTGCTCGAGTTTTTCAAACCTCAATTATGTCTCGGTCTTGATAGGAGGAGGTGGTGGTGGAGTGTCATCATGCTCTTCTTCCTCAGTTATCAGCTTTTCTCTCAGTGATTTGATCTCTTTGTCTTGTCACTCAAGATGAGAGTTCATCAGTTGAAGCTGAGCCATGATTGCATTGAGTTGCTCAGAAGTGTCTCCCATCTCGGATGATGATTCAGTTGATTCAGAAGACGCGTCTGAAAAGGTGATAACTCATTTGACGAGTCTGGGAGTAGGTTGACCTTGTATCCTCTCTGTCGGGCGTTCCCAAGTTATAATCTCACGACCTGTCCTGAACAAAAATCGAATGCACCTCGTAAATTTTAAGAAATGATGCCTTCGAAATGGGAAATGGAAATGACGGATGGAGAAATGAAAATGGAAATGAGAGGTGAGAATTGAAGATGAAAGTGGAAATGAGAATGGGAAATGATTAGAAATGGGTATGATTATTGTTATGATGGCGACATGGACCTAACTATATGCATATACAGATGTGGACTGGGCTGGACTATGCAAGCAGACTAGACTAGCCTTTGAACTTACAGGCACAGTGGACTAAAAAAGATTTCCTATGCTAGCTTCGCTAGACCTAGGGGGATTGGCTTCGCCAGACTCGATGATTTTCTAAGATGGACTAGCTTCGTTAGATTTAAAGGTTTCGCGCCATTATGGACTTAGGGGAGACTAGCCTTGCTAGACTCGAGGATTTGGACTGTTATAGATGTAAGGTAGGAGTAGCTTCGCTAAACTCGGAGGGTGCCTTTATGGTCTTAGGGGTGACTAGCTTCGCTAGGTCTAAAGGGTGCCCTTACTGTATTAAAGGGTGACTAGCTTCGTTAGGTTGAAGGGTGCTGTTATGGTCTTAAGGATGACTAGCATCGCTAGGTCAAAGAGTGTTGTTATGGTCTTAAGGATGACTAGCTTCGCTAGGTCAAAGGGTGCCATTATGGTCTTTAAGGGATGCTAGCTTCGCTAGACTTAATGGTTTGGACTTCATCCTATACGGGTTTGGAAATAGACTGGATTTGACTTAGGAAATGAGTTGGGCCTTATATGGACCCAATATTGTACTTATTCCTATATTGGTTTGAAGTTAGACTTGGAAATGCACATGGGCTTGACATTGGAAATGGACTAGGATTGGACTTAGATTGGAATGGACTGGGATTAGACTTGGACTGGGCTTGACATAGACTAGGGTTCACATAAAGATGCAAATGGATCTAGATTTGACATGAACTAGACTTATATAGGCTTAAGATGGACTCTAATGCTAGCAGGCCTTATATGAATGCATGTACTCAAATTTAGATGGACCTAATATGAATGCAAAATAGACTCTAATACATATCGGCCTAAAATGGATGTAAGTGGATACAATTTGCTGATTGGTTTGGATTGAAGGTATTTGGAATGGGCTTAGAATTTTTGAAATTCATTTTTGAAATAAACCCCTTGTTTTTATCTTTTGTTAGGAAAAGATGATGGATTAATTTTGAAAAATATTTTTTATTGAATAGGTGGTATGATGATAATTAGTAAATGTTTTCAAAAAAGGGTAGAATTGAAGAGGGTGTGGGATTGATTTTGAAAACTGTAACCTTTTGAAATTGTTGAATATGGTAAGGTAAGATTGATATGGAAGATTTGTTGAACAGCAAGGGAGAAGGTAGACATGCATGATGATTCTAACTCTAACATGACCATTTTTTCTAGATGCATTTTTTTTAGGGTAGACTTGACCTTGCATGAAAAGACTGACCATATTTTTTTGCTTGAATTAGGTGATGACCCCTAGAATGACATGCTTTGACGCGAATGCAAACGGACCGAACATAGGACCGAACATAGAATCGACCACCACGATGACTAAATCAAAGAAAAGCATGTGATGCATAGATTGCGTGTTGGGCAGCATTGCTGCGCGCGGCGCACAATCAAGCGTCCGGCGCAGGAGTGGTGCGCCAGGCGCAATTGAATGTGCTTGGCGCACTACTCCCCCGACATGTTTTTGGGGGATTTAGTCAATGTTTTGGCCAATTGACGAACTTTTGTTTGTTATTTAGACGCAACTTTTAGGCGCAATGCATAACAGCAAAAAATTGACATGATAATAGCAGGCAAAAATTGCAATCACAAGCAAATGTCATATAATATGGATGCAAATGTTCTCAACCTAAAGTTCAGTTCTACATTCAACTATAGTTAGGTTTAGGTTTAGGCTGAAAAGGGTTCATGACTAAGAGATTGATCCCATGCTTCGTACCCCTACTTAAAAAGGTGGCCACGTGTAAGACGCACTCTAGTTCTCAAGTCAGGAACAAGAGAACAATGCCATGGTTAGGTAGGTTTGCTTATAACTAAGATACACTATCGCTCAGGAAGCTTTGTGGAAGGACAAAGCGCAAAGCCCCCGAGGGTGACCTCACACATAAAACATGTGCTAATGAGGCAAGGTAGATTGTCCTTATGGTGGCTGAACAATAGCCATGCATATGCAAAACAATATATTATTCAAAGGCATAAAAGGAGAATGAATCGTATTTTTCAAGTTTCACCCACTCATTTAAACAAAATCGTATTTTTTATTTTGCCTACGCGGTGTGAGCTCGTATTTGACTACCCCCTATTTGTTAAGGTTTTATTGAAAACGTTTTTGAAGTCGCCAATAAGTCTATAAAGGAAGACTCATAAACCTAATTGGATATTGAAAACTGTAGGGACATCTTAGGCACTTTATCCAATGTAGATTTCCCCGTCTAGACTCCATAGATGGTCAAAATGAACCAAAGATTGAGTTCGGGGGTGAGGGTACAACACAGTCAGGAACCATGTTGCCCATTGCTGGCCTCTACTAAATATCGATTCACAATAAATTTTATGCCAAAGAATAATCATATAATATTTTATACACCCTATTGGTTTAGGAAACACATAAAAGACTAATTTTTAGCGACAAGTTATTAGGCAATCAATATTACAAGGTACCTAGCAGGTTGTCCAAATTATCTGAATTAGTTAGAATAATTCTTTAGGTCTTGTTTAGCAATAATAATGTGTGGGTGATAAAAAGCATGCAGGACAATCATAATAACATGAATATTATATACAAAAATAATAGTAAAAGGGATTAGTATATATAATAATCACGATTATCAATTAAATATCTACATCATGACAAGAAACTATCAGTAACTTCCAGGCAATAAATATAATTGAATTATTCAAGGATCCTCAGGAATTATACCTATGCGGCTTAGGTCGAAGAGCGCAACGACCTTCAGGTGGAGCAATTGTGGAACAAAGAACGCAGTATGATTATGAACTGCAAAAAGAATCAATGTGTTGAAAGTATTTGAATGTTTGGATGTTCGTAATTGAATTCGTAAGTATTTGAGAGTTTTTGCGTTCGTGAAAAATAATCGAAAAAGCCGTCCATGATTCGGGAAATCACAAGTATTTATAGGCAACAAGAATCTGCGCTTCATGCGCCCCCTGCGCTAGGCGCACATCCACGTGCCAGGCGCACATTGGCGCGCCTGACGCGACATGCCCAATTAGAGTTGTACACGTGTACATGCTTATTTTAAAAGATAGAAAAGGGAGAGATGCATCCCACATAGGAACTTCGCTAGGCGTAGGACTCTGTGTGAGTCACAATTCCACGTGTCAGGCGCGGACTGGCGCGCCTGACACAGCTTGACTAATGTGCTGGACGCACGTGGCGCGCTAGGTGCACCTCCTGCGTCCAGCTCATTTGCCAACTTTTTTCATTAAACGCGTTGTTAAAGATATCTTTTTATCCTTAAAATCCGGAGATTGAATTTTCGGAATAAAAATCTGATTTGCATTTATTAAAATAAAAATATTAACAACAAATAAGCAATTGGTCTTTTAAAATATCTTAAATGGACTCAAAATATTTTATGGGCTTAAAATAATTAATTATCATGAATAATTATTTGGGCTTTAGAATAATATTTCAAAACATAATTTAAATTGATTTTGGTTTTGCTCTTCGGATTGCTCTTCCGTTGGGTTGCGCCAACTAATACCGCGGTATGTTTCATCTTTGGATCCTTAGATGGGGAGATACGATCATGTGTCTACAATAACAAAAATTTTAGACATATTTCTTAACAAAGGTCATTGGCCAGTTTTCAACACCCAGTCAAATATTTCTAGCATTCTCAAGGTTATTTAGTAAGTCCCAATTGTATTAAGCTCATCAAAGTGGCAATTAGTTAAGCAAAGTAATAAACAAACTCTAAAAATGGATTAATAAAGAGTAAATCTTAGGGGTGAATGAAGAAACTCACTTCTTTTGCTCAGGTTTGTGGACGACAAGATAAGAAGTCCTAAATGCCCCTCCTCCAATTTGCTCAATCACTTCATAACCTTCCATCTTACGCTTCACCTCTCCATATTCGAATCAACCCATTTAAAAACCAAGAAATTTCAGAAATTCTCTTAGGATCTTAGAAATTTCTGTGAACCCAACCACATCAATTACTCACATGTGTACTTAACAAACAATAATTTTTAAATCAAAGCACATATACAACATTCAACATCTCAATATTACCAAAGTTCAAGAGAGAAGACAAAGACTCACAACATGCCGAGTTAGAGCAACACAGTTGTCGGCGCATCTAGAATTCCAGCAAATTGCAGAGGAAGTGAGAGGAAGAATGTGCGAACGGGCTGAGCGCCTAGGGTTTGGCACACCAGGGGGGTTGTGGCAAGGAAAAGAATCTACAACCTTTGTAGCGTGTTTTCCACCGCATTGCAAGCGTTAGAGATCAAAGAACAGCAATTGATGCCCCTCTACTTAGTCCATGAGCACCAATTGAATTCTCACATTTGCTAGAACGGAAGAGGATGAACATATTTCACTCTTTTGCTTTTTAGTGAGGGTGGTCGGATTTTTCAAGGGAAAAGAATAGGGTTTCTCTCTCTCTTTTTCAGTTTGAAAGTTACTGACAAAATAAAAGCTCTATTCCACCCTCTTATTATAACCTTTGATAATAGTAGGAGAATAGGTTTAGTGAGAGTCATAGTCCAACCCTAATTTCCCTTCTTGACCGATTTTCTTTCTTCAATCGGTTACTACAAAATGTGACCTCGTAAGATTAGGTTAGCTTTGTTGTAGGTTTAATCAATATTAACCCACTAACCATCATTTATTCTCTAGCAAGTAAATGTGATTACTAAACTAACGTAATTAATTATCTCTATAATAATTCATGTTATATTTAGTCATTGCCGGGAATGTCTAAGGACATATTACTTCAATCTCCCGGTTGTCCGAAGACAAGATCGCAATACTAAATTCCTTAAGTCTCTTAATGCCAAATTTGATAACACAATGTCATTCTCAAATTTCGTTTCTTGATTGCCGAGGTCGAACTATTCAAATAAAGATTAATAACTCTAACCCTATTCACATGGCCATGTAATTTTCCAGTTCTCGCTCATAAAGGGGCATATACACCATTCCTATTTAATAGGAGGACTTATCCACTCTTGGATTATCATAACTCCCACTCAATTCTTAGCCCACCTGATCACTGCCTTTATAACCTTCTTTTACGGCGCGACGTTCAACAACATCAAGGTTAAACTAATTATATTGCGTTTTTTAAGACATACTCATGTCTAAGGAATCCACTAAATATAGTAGTTTGATTATACTTTTGGAATCTAATTAGGTCAAGTAATGTATCAAATATACCTCCATATAATCAATTAGACATCTCTATGTCTCTATAGCCCATGGAATTGTGCAATTAATTATATACTAGTCTTTAAATAAATCACTTATGTCCAACTTAGTGATTTAGACCATCACTAGTGGAAAAATGCTCAAATGCTCCGGTTAAAAAGCCCACAAATGCTCCGTATTTGACCCGTAGCAGACGCCATACGAGCATTTGAGCAAAGTCACAAATGCTCCGGTTGAGAACCGAAGCATTTGTGTTTTTAAATGCTCCGGTTGTTCTTAAAACCGGAGCATTTGTGCTATTTTACATGGATAAAATACCACAAATGCTTCGATTTTTTAGAAGAACCGAAGCATTTGGCTAAAAAATGCTCCGGTTTTCCTCAACAACCAAAGCATTTTTGTAATTTATGGAGTAAAAAAAATGTTACAGCTACTGCCAGTATGCGTGCTAGCAGCAGCCACTAGCATACTACAACAATTACTTTAGTAGCCACTGTACTTCATGATATTGCATAAAAATAATATGTATCAAGCAACCGAAGACACTTTCATCCACTCACACAATGGACATAAAAAAAATAGTCTTACTAAATGATTCACATGGGCAAAATGAAAGAAAAATGAACTACACCTACTTAGAACTCACACTACAGAAGTATAGATAGGGGAATGTAGGTCTGTAGGATGCATAACTAAAGTTTAAATTGAACATTATATATCTATTAGAAAAATGATCCACGGATAAGGATAAAGAAGTGCACAACTTATAAAAAAACTTCACAACATAAACCAAAAAAGAGCATGTGATCAACTAGGAGAATTCACCTTTGATAAGTGAGCACCGAGGTTGCGATGAACACCGGAACATTCAATGTAAACAAGTAATCCCAGATTTAAGGAAGCCCAATCAGGTTCTAGGGCACCACAATCGGCATATTTGTCACTACCACCAACCTTCCTCTGCACATCAATTGGCTTTTCAGACTTCATAAATGACCTTTGTTGCATGGAGCTTCTCATTGAGCGGGCATGATGCAGAGCAGCGAGGCACCTCTCATATGTATTCTCTTCATTTACAGCATGATCAAAATCAGAACTCTCAACAAAGCTATTCTCACTAGTAGACCGATGAAGACTACCCATTGGAGTAGTAGATAGACACTAGAAATAGAAATGGGTCAGGAATTCAAGATCATAAGTAGGCGAAAAGTGAAAGAAGAAAACAAGATGGCTCAGACATCCAAAAGAAAGCTGAAGGCTTATCCTTTCAAGGGTTTGAGAGCTTAGTAATGAAGCAATGACCCCTGTTATTTTCTCAATCCAATCCATTTGATCCAGAGCACTTTCTGCCTGCACTTGGAAGCATTTGATGACAGGTTTTAGAATCAAACCCAGCATCAGTTTTTTACATACCATTATATATAGACCCGGCCATAAGACAAAAATTAAACATTTATGGACGTGTAATGTGTAGTTCTTTGTTGGTGAGATAATTCTGAAGCAAAACTGCAGATCTGACTGGTCAGCATCAACTTTAATGGTCGCGGTTAACAGATTGACAGTATGATGGGCAACATATTTTTCATCATGCACACCACCATGATAATGTGATGAAAGCCAGCGACTTAGCAAACTAGAGCCAAGTTCAGAACTATTCCTTCGACCAGAACTACGAGGTGCATAGCTCTGTAACCAAGACCCCATAAAAGCGTCAGTAAAGAGGAGAGGGACAATTGTCAGACAAGTTTTGTGTCGTGCTTCCTGACACATTTCATCCAGCTTACTTACAGATGGTTTTCTGGACTCCTTCCGGTAGAAATATATCATTCTTAGACTATCAAGGACAAAAAAACCTCCTTTTCCAATCACCTCTCAAGTTAGAAGAGCGTTTTGAGAGATAACCTTGTCTTATGGTTTGAACCTATAAAAGTAAATGAAGTTCTTTATGCAGCTCAGACAAACATTACAATATCTAAAAAAATTCAACAAAAAAGAATCTACAAATTCAAACAGTATACCATGAAAGGTGAATTAGAATACATACATTATACCTTTCCCTTCGCAACAGATTGCATAATTGCATCAATGGTTTTATGTGAACTTATACTAATTGCTTGTATTCCATCACCATTAGGGGACCCATTAGATCCATTGGAGAAAATCCTACTCTCTTGATCAATTTGTCTTCTGTGATACACTGATACTAATATACTAGTTCTTATTTATGTTTAGGGAATCCACATCCACCACCTGGAAAAGAGAAAAAACGATCTCATCCACGATTCAGATGAATATGGTATGAGTTTCATTCTCAAATTATTTTGCAATACATACTAAACTCTTCCCATTTATGGCCCAAGTTATAACAGAAATCAATGTTGGCAGATGCATCAGTTGAAGACAATCTAGAACTAATCGAGAAAGGGAGGCAGCATGGATTAGCACAGTACACCTACTATCAAGTCGAGGACATGACCAATGGATTTAGTAAATAATTAGGCGAAGGTGGCTTTGCAGTCGTCTATCATGGTATTTTAACAGAGAGCAGCAGGGAAGTTGCAGTCAAGGTGTTCTCAAAGAGCGAGGCCCCTAAGCAATTTAGCACTAAGGCTTGTAATTTTGTGTAACCTGCAGAATCATATATCATATATTCCTTCATATATATATAGGCTATGACAATTGAAAAGAAAGAAGATGTTATTTGACACAGATTGAAGTGCTTGGGTGAATTTCTCACAAGAACTTGGTTTATCTAATTGGATATTGTGAAGAAGAAACCAACTTGGCACTTATATATGAGTTCATGGAAATCAACATACACCTACATACACACTAAGAAATTAAAATAACGAATACAAAAGAAGGCATATCTTTCAATCACTTAAGATGAAACTATTTAAGCAACAAACCTCCTGTTCAAGCAAGACATTGCACAAACAGAATGCAATTAGTGGGTTAAGGAAAAAAATGCAACCCAAAATCTGCAGATGTTGAAGACTTCTGACCGGAGCTAGACCATCAAACACTCATTCCAACTAGCGCTAAAGCTTTCATTTTAGTCCGAACAGAGGTGCAAAAACCATACAAGAATTGAATCCTCAAACATCTCAACTCGATTATCTCTTCATTAATAGTCTTAACACCATTTTATCAACCTAGCCATTTCGTCACCGAAGAAAACACAAACAACTCATCCATAGAAAACCACCAATACCCAAAAGCCCTCCAAAATGTCATCGTGAGTTTTTTTTTGTTCCGCTTTCGCAAAACCATAATACAACCATATACTATGTAAAATCCCAAAGTTGATTCAATCAACACCTAAAAAACTAAACACAATGACATTCAAATAGAACTGAAATCAAACCCTTGAAACAGGACAAGCTAATAAACACCAAATCAAATTCAGCAGACTATAAAACTCCAGAAATAAATGCCTTCACTTTAAACTAATGATCACATATCATCCTTTATAACCTAAACATAACCATTCTAATAAAATATAAAAACAACGTCAAAATTCAAAAAGACGATGTATTTCCATGAAATTGCACATTAATCAACACAAAATCAAACACCAAACCAAAACTAAAATCAGCAAAAGAAGGCCATACTTCGTATTACCGGAAACCAAGACCGGCAAAATAGAGCATTACGACGAACACCGTATAACAACGAAGTCTCTCAATGACAATTTCGATAAAATTCTCTCTCCTCCTATTCTCCTCCATCAGGCACCATTTTTAGGGCTTCCGCAAACGCTCGACAACGAAGTGTATCCTCTTCCTCTTCCACCAATCTCCGTCGCCGGAACTTCGCTGCTGAAGAACGACACTGAAGAATGATGCTGAAGAGAGAAAATAAATTCAGGGGCGTGAAGAGAGAGGAATTCGTGAAAGGGAGAAAAATAAATCTTATTCGATTTCTAGGGTTCAAGTTTTCGAACAAACAAATTAGAAATCAAAAAAAAAAAAAAAACGAGCCACTTACTTGTTTTTGTGAAGAATGGGGTGAAATGCGAGTGAAAATTGAACTGGAAACCCTAGAAATGGGGGAACCAATCGAATTCAGAGCTTTTGTGAACAAATTAGGGGTTTTAGCATGAAAACCATGGCGATGATAAGAAGGAGATGGAGAGAGAAGGAGGGCATAAATGGGGTAGTTGGCATTTCGGTGGTTGAGTCTGGAAGAGAGAGATCGACAGGGAACACGGGAAGATGGAGAATAGAAAGGCTAGAGAAAATGGGGGGAGCAGTAATTTCAGTAGAAGAGGGAGGAAGGTAGGGGGGGAAATAATAATAAAAAGAGGACAACAATGATTACGAGGGAAAACAATCCAAATGCTCGGGTTGATTAAACGGAGCATTTATTCACAAATGCTTGGGTTGATTAGTCAACCGGAGCATTTGATATCAAATGCTCCGGTTGACCAATCAACCAAAGCATTTAAAAAAAATTCATAAATGCTCAGGTTGATTAGTCAACCAAAGCATTTGATAAGTAGCAAAAGCAGTTTAATCCACTAGTTCATGGACTTTAAATAAATTGTGATTTTAGTTCTCTTTATAGGTTGAGCAAGCGGTTTAGTCAGAGGATTTGCTTCATTATCCTATGTATGAAGCTTGCTTACTTTCACATCCTCTATTCCAACGATCTCTCGAATAAGATGGAATATCTTGAGCACATGTTTGGATCTCTGGTGCAATCTGTGTTCCTTGGATTGAGCAATAGCAACATTGTTGTCAAAATACAACTCAATGCCATAATCAATATTAGAAACCACACCAAGCTCACTGATAAACTTTTTGATCCAAACAACTTCCTTTGGCCCATCAGCTGTTGCAATGTATTCAACCTCTGTTGTATAATCCGCGATGGTACTCTGCTTAGAGCTCGTCCAACTCACAACTCCTCCATCCACTCAAAATATAAAACCAGATTGGGATCGAAAATTATCTTAGTCACTCTGGAAGCTTGCATCGGTTTATCCAGTAACAACCAACTCATCATCTCCAACATAAACCAAAAAATTATCCTTATTCTTTCGCAAGTACTTAAGGATGTTTTTCGCTACAATTAATCCAGTGCGCATCTTCTGGATTTGACCGGTATCTGCTGCATATACTCAAAGCATATTCAATATCCGGACGAGTGCATATCATGGCATACATAATGGATCCTACCGCAGAAGCATAGGGAACGTTACTCATATACTTGACCTCATCAGGAGTCGAAGGACACCGAGTCTTTCCAAGTGTGATGCCATGTGGCATGGGAATGAAAACCTCTTTTGGAGTTTTCCAGCTTGAACCTTGCAAGAACCTTGTCAATATAAGTTTCTTGACTAAGTCCAATCAGACTTTTCGATCTGTCTCTATAGATCTTTATTACCAAGATGTACTTTGCCTCTCCTAGGTCTTTCATAGAGAAACAATGTTTAAGTCATTCCTTAATTGACTCAAGCATAGTTTTATCATTTCCTATGAGAAGTATGTCATCCACATACAAGACTAGAAAAGTAATACTACTCCCACTTCTTGTATACACAAGATTCTTATCCATTTCTAAAAAAGCCAAATTTCTTGACTGCCTCATCAAATCTGAGGTTCCAACTCCTTGATGCTTACTTTAGTCTATAAATGGACTTCTTAAGCTTGCATCCCCTCCCTGGATTTTCTGGATCTTCAAAACCTTGAGGTTGTTTCATGTACACATCCTCTTTCAAGAACCCATTTAAGAAAGCAGTTTTGACATCCATCTGCCATATTTCATAGTCATGAAAGGCAGCAATCGCAAGAATTATCCTAATAGACTTTAGCATGGCTACTTGTGAGAAGGTTTCATCATAGTCAATACCAGGAATTTGCTTGAAACCTTTCGCCACCAACCTTGCTTTCAAAACACTAATGTTTCCATCCTTGTCTGTTTTCAACTTGAAAATCCATTTGCATCCAATGGGTTAGACTCCATCAGGCAAATCAACCAAGTCCCTTACTTGATTTTAAGACATGGAATCTATTTCAGATTTCATAGCCTCAAGCCATCTTTCGGAGTCTTGACTCTCCAAAGCATCTTTGTAGCTAGTAGGTTCTTCTGATTCTAAAATCGTTATTTCAGAACTTTCATTCAAAAGGAAATCAATATATCTCTTTGACGGAATGATGGTTCTATTAGACCTACGTTGGGGAACAACATAAGAAGTTTCTACCTCATTAATTAGATTAGGGGACTTCGTATGGAGTATCTCCAAGTGGGATGGTAGGAGGTACATGATTTGAATGCACCGCCTCCTGAGCATTTTCATGTCGGGCCGCCTCTGACTAGGGGTTAACCTTATCCACTTTGGATAACGTTTTACATAGGCTTCACAACCCCATATCCTTAGAAAAGACAATTTTGGAACGTTTCTAGTCCACATTTCATATGGTGTCTTTTCCACTGCTTTAGATGGTGCTCTGTTAAGTATGAATGCCGTTGTTTCAAGCGCAAATGTCCAGAATTAGATTGGAAGATCAGCAAGACTCATCATGGATCGAACCATATCCAGTAGAGTTCGATTCCTTCTTTCGGAGACCCCATTTAACTGTGGTGTCCCTGGTGGAGTCAATTGTGAAAGGATGACACAATCTTTCAAATGATCACCAAACTCTTGAGATAAATATTTACCACCACGATCGGATCGCAATGCCTTAATTTTCTTCCCAAGTTAGTCATATACATCATTATGGAATTCCTTAAATTTTTCAAAGGATTACGACTTGTGCCGCATAAGGTAAACATATCCAAATCTGCTTACATTATCGGTAAAAGTAATGAAGTAACTGTACCCTCCCCTAGCCAAAGTACTCATAGGTCCGTACACATCCGTATGTATAAGGGATAAAAGGTCATTGGCCCTTTCACTTGAACTTGTGAAAGGAGACTTTGTCATTTTCCCCATCAAGCAAAACTCACAAGTATCAAATGATTCAAAATCAAAATTGATTTGAAAATTCCATCTTTATGATGCTTCTCAATACGCTTTGAGCTTATGTAGCCTATTCGACAATGCCATATGTATGAAGAGTTTGAATTATTTGTGACATAGATGTGGGTTTCTAAGTCTAGCATATATAAAAATTTGATAACTTGGCTGAGACAGAGAATAAATCATTAAGATAAGCAGAACAACAATTATTCTTCATTTGAAATGAAAAACCTTCCGAATCCAAAACCGGAATCGAAACAATATTCTTGGAAATAGTTGGAACATAATAACAATTGCGAAGTTCTAATACTAAACCAGAAGGCAAAAGTAGACTATAATCTCCCACAGCCAAAGCAGCAACTCGTGCTCCATTACCCACGCAGAGGTCCACTTCTCCTTTGCTCAACATTATACTTATTGTTAATGCCTGCACATTACAAATAATGTGAGATCCACACGCAATATCAAATACCCATGAAGTAGAAATAGATAAGTTAATCTCTATAACATAAAAACCTGAAGTCGAAGCGCCACTCTTCTTCTCCTCCTGATACTTGGGGCAGTTCCTCTTCCAATGACCAATCCTATGGCAGTGGTAGCACTCCTGTAGTGTTGCTACTTTTGCCTTTGGCAATGGTAGCACTCATATTACTCACTATCTAAGGCGTTATAGGTGTTGTTTGGAAAAGCAACAAAACTAATTATAACATGTTGGGGACCTACCTATGTTGCTTAATTAAAAGTGAACACATAACATAAATAACCACACATATAAACTTAACCAAGCATTTAAACATGTTAAATGCATAAATACATATAAGCATAATTAAAAGTGATCCTAGTATGTATGGCCCATAAACCTAGGAAAACTAATCTTCATGAAAACCTCCTTGAATCTTCATGGATCTCCATCCTTGATTCTCCATGGAACTTCATTCTTGATTACATAAATAATTCATAATTTAAATAACTAAAATTTAAATTACAAAAATACAAACGATGCGCAGATTGTATTAAATTTACATAAAATTTAACGATGCGTAGATCGTATTATCTATCCTAGTTGTTGGTCATATTAGTCACAACATGCAAACCATAATATCATACATATTACATCCATGCTTTTATTATATCAAAATTAAATAAATACTTAAAAAATACCCATTAACAATTAATAAGCAAATACAACATGCCAGTTACGAAATAACAATTAATAGGTAAGCATGCCAAATTAGTTTAACTTAACAAATTTAAGAAATAACTAAATCATAACTTTTATTATTTTCATTCAATTAGGACTTAAAAATGAAATTAATCAAATTAATATTTAATTTGCATAATTGGAAGTTAATAATAATGCCCAAAGTAAAATGAAAGGAAAAACAAAAACAAAAAACGTTAAAAACTAACCAAGCAAGAAGCAGGCTAACCTTCTACTTCCCTTATTTTAGGAAATAAAAAAAAAATCAATTTAAAATCTACAGCAACAAACTGCAGAAATTCCTCCAACAAAACCACGAATCACGCAAGCAACAAGCAAGCCGAAATTCACAACCTTGTTGCAAACCAGCCAAATAACCCCACGAGATCTTCAACTGCTTGAAGATCTGCCATGGCATCAGTGATAAAGCCCACCACTGCAGCAACCACCAAGCTGCACGCTAGCACGAGCCCAGCTAGTCGCGGAGTCGCCCAGCGCAGCGCAAGGCTGCCCTTCCCGAGACCGCATGTAGTACACAACTGCCGCGGTAACAAAGGCCGAAGCCCAGCCACCGCAGCGCAGTGTTCTCCTTAAAACCCACGCAGTCTGTCGTCCCACATCAGCACGGCGACCACCCTGGATACACCGAATTTGGTGTATACACCCAGCCATGGTTGGGGTTAAATTCATCTCAAATTATGTAACAATTACAAATTTTAATCTGAATTTTCATGTGCAAACTTAGTGTTTCTTTCACTTGGGTAAATAATTTCGAATTCAACAACTAAAATTAGAATTTTGAGTTTAGATCTCATCAAGATGAAACCTCAAATTTTAAAAGGAAAAACAAAAGATTATTTTTTAAAAATTCAGTTTACTTAGGGCATTTAGATCAATTTTATTTAACAAATTAAAATTTTAGATTTTATGCTTTAATCTTCATTAACCATAAATTTAACAATAAAATGGATCAAGAATCGAAGAAATTGCCGAAAAATTGAGCATAATTTTTTTAAACACATTTTTAACAATTTTCAATCAATTAATATCACCATATTAATTATGCAAATTAATTCATAAATAAATTCCTCCCTTAATTGAATAAAAATAATAAAAAATAGCACACGAACATGATCATATAAACATTATGTAAGAGGCAAAACTGATACCACTGTATGAATATAGATGAACATATAGCGGAATTTCAAGAAACAAATTTCCTAACATCTATCACAAGATCGCATGTGTTGTAGTCTAACATCGACGGCTCTTTTCTAAGACACTTGGGCTCATCAGAGCCGTCCACGTGTCACCTTAGTTAAAAAAGAGAAAAGCCTTGAATCTCTGGGCTACACTCAGATGAGGTGAAAGGTTTAAATTCTGGCCCAACAGTCAGAGCCCAGCAGTGCCAAATGGCTGAAGGAGAGTGGTTAATAGACATTCACCAGTCATGGTCAGCCACGTGTCATAATCTGATTTCTCAGCCAATCAGATGCTGCTATGGTAGGTCAGTTTTTAAGGTTAGCTGTCAACTTGCTATCACTATAAATACCCCTGAAATCAGGAGAAAAACATATTCAATGCAAACAGTGCAAAGTTACTCTGATAAAATTCTCTCTCACTTTCTCTTTCTATCTCTACTTTCTCTCACTACTCCTGATAACTGACTTAAGCATCGGAGGGGGAACCACCACCCAAACCTCCAGGGGTGGGTCCCTTTGTGCGAGTTCGGGAGCGAGCAAAGACCAAGGACTAAGAGGATTCAGACATCGTTGCACAAGTCTCCAGCTGAAGAACACTCAAGATACTACTTTACTTGCTCGACAAGGAAGCTAAGCCTATAGCTTACTTGTTGGACAAGTGGATAAAACATTTGGCGCCGTCTGTGGGGAGACGCAACGATGACTGATTGTCAATCGTCCAACATTGCCAGAAATCGAAGCCTTCAAGTTAATGTCGAAGATACGGTGGAGCATGAAAGACCACCTCGAGGAAGAGATAGACCTCCATCCATCGTCAATGTTCCCGGGACTAAGCCAAGAACCTGGTCATCCAAGTTAATCTAGATCGTCCAAAGGATCGCCGCCCACCTGGAGAATGTTTTGAATGATTTCCAGACCAGGATGGCGGAGGTCGTCTAGGAACAGATTAAAAGCAATATGTTGTTTTTCCATCACAACCCGGAGCCAGCTGCTAACAATCCACCTCGTCCTAGAGGACGTTCTCAAGTAGATCGCCCAGGTCCTAGTCGACTTGTTCGTCAGGAACCCTCCAGGAGGACAACGAGAGGAAAGCAGCCAGAAGATACTGATCAGAGAAGAAAGATGGACTGGAACCTGGTGGTGAGGACCCAGGACCATGTCCATCCTAGTGGGCACCGAATGGAAACCGACGCCAGGGATTACTTAGAGGCAAAGAGGGCTGCGGCTTTGCAACGTTCAGCTACATGATCTACCCCCTACCTGAGAGACCCTCCGTTGAGGTTTTCGTCCAGAGGGGAAGGCCGAAGTTTAAGCCACTCTCTTGTTCATCCACAACAGGAGAAGACCGTGGCTCAGCCCATGGTCTACAGGCGTCCAAAACCAGCCAACACTTCATCCAACCCAGTAATGAAAGAATATCGCAAGGAGTTCATACTCATTGAGGGACAGCTGGGAGCTCTCCAAATCAACTGGCCTACTCCATTCTCGGCCAGGATTATGGAGACGCCCCCCTTCCCAAAGGTAAAACTCCCAACCATTGAGCCTTTCGATGGAACTATCGATCCAGGACGATCACCTGCGCTTACAAGCATCAGATGTACGTACAAGGAGTGGACGACGCTACTTGGTGTAAGAATTTTCCAGCTACTTTGAAAGGAGTAGCGCAGAAGTGGTTTAACAATCTTCCCCCCAATTCAGTCAACAACTTTACTGAACTCAGCTTCTTATTCACTAGTCATTTTGTTGCCAACAAACAAGAGCAAAAGACGAGCATGCACCTAGGCAAGGTCATTCAAGGACCTAAGGAGGCTCTTAGAAGCTTCGTTAAGAGATTCAACCTAGAAGCACTTCAGATCCAAGATCTTAATGCTGGAGTGGCTTTTGACGCTTTCATTAGGGGACTAAGGCCAGGAAGTTTCAAATTTGACCTTGTTAAGAAGAAAATGTCCACTCTTGCTGAGGCTTTGAGGGAAGCCGAAGCATTTATTCATGCCACCGAAGTATGTGCAGAGGCAAAGCATCCCGAGTCTAAGAAGCCTGAAGAGGTTGCTCAGCCAAAAAAGAGCAACCCCAAGAAGGCCGAGACTTGGGCAATAACCTCCAACACCACTCCGGCTAGAAAGAACAAGAGAAAGGAGGCCGAGCCATCCTCATCCAATCCTGTTGAGTTTAACAAAGACCAATACTCCATCCTCATGGAGATTAAGGATCAGTATGAGTTGAAGGCCCCAGCTGAAATGAAAACTCCTTATAGAAATAGGGATAAGAGCAAGTATTGCCACTTCCACAAAGATTGTGGTCATGAGACCAATGAATGTAAGCACCTCAAGAGAGCTTTGGAAGAGTTAGCCCGAAAAGGAAAGATGAATTCCTATATGAATCAAGGGGGAAGGAAGTTTCCAAGGAAGTATGATTGGCATAACAAGAAGAAGGAGAGTGCAAGCACAGACGAAGATGTTGTTCTCGTAATATCAGGTGGGTTTGCTGCTGGGGGACCAACCAATAGAGGGCACAAAAACTACCTTAGGGAGCTCGACCAAGTTTTATTAGCTGATCAGACAAAGGTTGAGCCCTTCCCAAGGGTGGTAGTTAGTGAGCAAGATCGGGGCAGGTTGAGGACTCCCCATGATGATCCCTTGGTTGTAGAAATGAAAATAGCAAACTTGAGAGAAAGAAGGATCCTGATCGACACCGGAAGTTCGACGGACATCATTAGTGCTGATTGCCTGTCTAGACTAAAGTTTGAGGAGAAGAACTTAGTTCCCGTTCACCATCCCATCATAGGGTTTGGGGGAGGAGTCATCCATCCCATGGGAACTGTGACTTTGCCCGTTCGAGTGGGAGACAAGGAAGCCTCAAGAACTCTGTTTATCAAGTTCTTGGTGGTCTGAGACTTGACAGCCTACAATGTCATTCTTGGACGACCAACTCTGAATCATGTCAAAGCGGTAATAGTAACTCACCTGATGTTGATGAAGTATGAGTGTGATGACGGCAAGATTGGCTCCTTGTATGGAGATCAGCAGGCGGCTAGGGAATGTTACCTAACTACTCTGAAACCATCATCATGGAAGGCAGATAAGCAAGACCAGACGAAGGTTGCTGGCGGAAGGAAAACGTCTGAAATAGAGAAAGATCAGACGAAGGTTGCCAGAGAAAGGAGAACGTCTGGAATAGAGAAAGATCAGACGAGGATGGCTAACGAGAGGAAAACGTTTGGATTTGTCAAAGACCAAGTCGCCTCGTTAAAGCCGACCATGGAGAGCCCTCAGACGCCTCTTGCTCCCTCAAGGAAAGCGTCTGAGCACCTCCCCAGCAAGAAGAGGAAATATTAAGTCATCAAGGAAGAACCCTCCTCGTCTGAAGAGGTCATGGCCATCATGGGACTAGCGAAGTAGAACGTCCGAGCCGGTAGAAGCCCCCCGAAGAGGTACGTCCGGATGAAGCTCGTCCGAAAAGGACCCTTAAAATCGGATCTTCACTCGCCCCGGTTTGAAGGGTCATCTAGTCCACTTGCTGAAAGAGTTTCAAGATGTGTTTGCCTATTGCGTTGAGGAAATGCCTGGAATTGATCCGGAAGTAGCCGTCCACCGGTTCAATGTTGATCCAAATTTGAAACCGGTTCGTCAGAAGAAGAGGCATTTGGGACCGGCTAGAAACCAGGCGGTCGACCAAGAAGTTCAGAAGTTGTTGGAATCCAAGTTCATCAAAGAAACCTATTATCCTGACTGGATAGCAAATGTAGTTATGGTACCAAAGCCCAATGGCACCTGGAGAATGTGTGTGGACTACACTGACCTCAACAAGGCTTGTCCTAAGGACAGTTTCCCTTTGCCTAAGTTGGATCATCTGGTAGACTCCACAGCTGGCCATGCTTTGCTGAGCTTCATGGACGCTTATTCAGGTTTTCATCAAATCCCAATGTGGCCAGAGGATCAGGACAAAACGTCCTTCATTACTGAAAAAGGGATGTATGGCTGGGTGAGGATGCCATTCGGCCTACGCAATGCCCCGGCCACTTTCCAAAGATTGATCAATACCGTTTTTCAGCCACAGTTGGGACGAAATATGGAGGCATATATTGACGATATGATAGTCAAGAGCCGTCAAGAAGAAAGTCATGTTGGTGATTTGAGAGAAACTTTTGAAACTCTCAGGAAATACAAGTTGAAGCTGAATCCCAGCAAATGTGTCTTTGGGGTATTGTCGGGGAAGTTTTTAGGCTTCTTGGTGGATCAGAGGGGAATAGAAGCCAACCCTGAAAAGATTCAAGCTATTTTAGACATGAAGTCTCCTTCGAAGGTAAAAGAGGTACAGCGGCTGACGGGTTGCTTGGCTGCCCTTGGACGATTTTTGTCTAAGTCAGGCGACAAGTGCCATCACTTCTTTGCCACGATCAAGAAAAAAGCCAAGTTCGAATGGACAGCAGAGGCGGAGCAAGCCCTTCAACTTGTCAAAGATCATCTTCAAGCAGTTGCCTAGGTTGGTCGGGCCCCACGAGGGGGAAAAGTTGTTTGTATACTTGGCCGTATCCACTCAAGCCGTGAGTGCCGTCCCGTTGGCCGAAAGAGAGTCCGTCCAAATTCCCATATACTTTGTGAGTCACGTGCTCAAAGATGCGGAAAACAGTATACTCCGCCGAGAAGTTTGGATTGGCCCTAGTCATGGCCAGCGAAAGTTGAGGCAATATTTCTTGGCTCACAGGTATAATTGTCTACACCGACCAGCCCCCGAAGCAAGTTCTACGTAAGATGGAAGCTGCTGGACGAATGCTAAAATGGGCGGTTGAGCTTAACATGTTTGACATATCATTTGAACCAAGGAAAGCCATTAAAGGGCAAGCCTTGGCAGATTTTATAGTTGAGCTTACTCGGCCAACCATAGAGCCAATATCTGATCCAGCTAGAGAAAGGAAGCATTGGACGCTCATGGTTGATGGATCGTCCACAGTCAATGGATGTGGGGCAGGAATCATTTGTCAATCTCCTGAGGGAGATAAGTTTGAATATGCATTGAGATTCCAGTTCAGAGCGTCCAATAATGAAGCTGAATATGAAGCACTCTTAGCTGGAATCAAAATGTGCAAGGCGGCTGGAGTTGTCGAGATCGAGGCCAAATCGGACTCCCTCTTAGTTGTCAGTCAGGTTAATGGAGATTTTGAATGCAAAGAAGTATCAATGAGAAAATACATGCGACTGATCAAAGATGAGATAAAGCCATTAAAACGATTTGTCCTCGACCAAGTACCAAGGTCAGAAAATCATCAAGCCGATGCTCTCTCAAAATTAGCCAGCTCGGCTGAAGGTGATGTGCCAAGAACAGTTTTTTGGGAAGTCAAACCCAAAAAGAGCATCAACCAAGAACAGATTATGTTTCTCAGCCGAGGGACTGTCTGGATGGAGCCGATCATAGAATATAAGAAGACGGGACGATTGCCTTCAGATCCTGTAGAGGCTAAGTATGTAAAGGCTAGAGACAAGTGGTTTGAATTATGGGACGAGACACTTTACAAGAAGTCATTCAACCGGCCCCTGCTCAAGTGCGTCACCAGAGAAGATGGTCTGGAGGTCCTGAAAGAACTCCATGAAGGAGCTTGTGCTTCTCACATTGGGGGAAGAGCTTTAGGGGAAAAGGCTTTAAGGACGGGGTACTACTGGCCTACCTTAAAGGAGGATGCTTTAGTCTATGCAAAGAAGTGTGACAGTTGTCAGAAGCATGGAAATGTGTATCAGAAGCCGTCCAACTACTTAACCCCCATCTTGTTCCCTCTGCCTTTTGCCAAATGGGGCATGGATATCCTAGGACCTTTCCCTGTGGCCGCTGGGCAAAAGAAGTTTGTGATAGTGGCAGTTGACTACTTCACTAAATGGATAGAGGCAGAGGCCATGAGAGGAATAACAACGAACGACGTCAAGGGCTTCATCTGGAAAAACATTATAACTCGATTTGGCATGCCTCAGTCAATCGTCTTTGATAATGGTCCACAGTTCGAAACGCCTAAGCTGAAAGAGTGGCTGTCAGAAAGAGAAATCAAAGCTCACTTTGCGGCAGTCGCCCACCCACAAGCCAATGGGCAAGTTGAGTCCTTCAACAAGATTCTATCAAATGGAATTAAGAAGAAGCTGGATAATGCCAAAGGACAATGGGTTGAAGAACTGCAATTGGTGTTATGGTCCATTAGAACAACCGCTAAGAATTCCACAGGCGAGACGCCTTTCATGTTAGTCTATGGCACTGAAGCCGTCTTGCCCATTGAGGTTGAAGAGCCCACCCTACGAGTCATGTTATACACAGAAGATGACAATTGGGCCGCTTTGCGCACGGCTTTGGACCAAGTCCCAGAAGTCAGGGGCAATGCCTTGCTAAGAATGCAATTGTACAAACTGCGAATGGCTCGGGAGTTTAACAAAAGAGTTGTTAGACGACCACTCAAGGTGGGGGAGCTCGTCCTAAGAAAGATGGAAGCGGTTGGACGCGCTAAAGAGTTGGGGAAGCTAACACCAAACCTGGGAAGGCCCTTATCTCGATTGTCCAGGGGGTACGCAAGTGGGACTTTTCGTCTACAAGATCTAGATGGACGACCTATTCAGCGTTCTTGGAATTCGGACAACTTAAAGAAGTACCACGTCTAACTCAGATCTTCGTCAGATACCTGTAGGGTAATTTGTAGTTACTCCAAAGTGCCACGGCACATGTTAGTAAGAAAAGAATTGTATACATGTATCTTGGCATTCAGCCAAGCAAAATCCATATAATACAATTCTTACTTTCTTATCTCTTTGTATGTTTTCACCAAGTTAATTCACTTTGGGGCATTAAATCAGTTACTCGTCTAAAAAAGTGACAATAACTTGGACAAAATACAAACAAAAGCAGAACGTCAAAATTACTCGCATTTACGCCGAACATCACTCCCTCAAAGAGACCGGCCAAAAATATAATGCATATATGGCCGTCAAATTGACAAAAACTCTAGTAAGAGTAACGTCAAAGTCTCCGAGAGAAAGCTGGCCTGAAATAAGACCTTAGTAAAGGATACTTACTTTCAAAATCACGGACAGCTAAGTAGTCCAGACCCTAGTAAGGGATCGCTACTTAATGACGAGTGTTGCCCCCTCAAGGAAACCAGCTAAAACACGCTTTGAACAGGTATCTCAAGCTCGTCCATCAACTTCAGCAGGCTCAGCCACGGCTGGCTGCTCTCTTTCTTGGACTTTGGCTCTCCCTCCACGAACGGTTGAGCTAAGCCCAATAAGGGGGGGATTATAGAAGCCAAAAGGACGAGCCATGTAAAAACAAGGACGAGCCATAGAAAACAAGGTCGTCCAAAATACTAATACCTAGGCTATAGATGCCTTTCTGATGGTTTGAAACCATCCCAGACGAGTACGGCCCAAAGAAGGTGACCGTCTGAGAATGGACGTCCTACTGTGGATGACCATCGTACAAAAATCGACGCTAATTTTTGGACGAGTATGGTCCAAAGAAGGTGACCCTCGTCCAAAAAAGTTGGTAGTTGAGTCAAACAGGTCTTGGCCGCAACCTCTCAGTGGGCGAGACTCGTCTGAATAAGCAGACCGTCCAACAATCTGGGGCAAATCAAGCAAAATGCTTGGGCACTTAATAAAGATTGGAAATCGTCCAATGCCAAGAATGATCGTCCAAGAAGTTCAAGACGAGTCAATTCTTGTACTTTGATATTTCATAAAATAACAAATAATCGTCCAAGGGCAAGGGGGACAATCTTCTCGTATGGGCACTTTGCAAACAGTCTCAGACGAGTCCCTTTTGGTATTTGGAGACAAGTTTTAAAGGTTAAGAATCCGAGCAGGATGTTCAACGATCATGACGAAGTTAAAGTTACACTTAGCCAAATTGCAATTGTAAAAAAATAAAATAAAAAGAAGACCGGCAATTGGCAAAAAGTTCTTCATATATATCAACAGTAAAACTTTACAACTTAAGGCTACTGAAGAGCTACGACTACAACGGCAGACAAGCCAAGAAACTTAGAAAAATAAACCTAAAGCTAGGCTTCATCTCCAGCGCGTGTTTCTTGGTTGTCCTCAGGCTTCTCATCCTCGCCTTCGTCTTCAGGCCCCTCACCATCGGCTGCAGCCTCGTCGTCAGACTCTAAGAATTCCGGAGGTTCCTCGGCACATACCATAGCCCGATGGACACTCTGTTGGTACTCTAGACGACGCACAAAGCTGGGAACCTCATCAGATTCAGCCAGCATCTTGAAGGCCTTGACAGCCCAGCCTTTAGACGTTTCGATGACTTGTGCCAACCCTTCCTTGGCGTCATCGAAGGCCTTGGCCGCCTGGCTCTCTAGACGGGCAGTTCTCGCCCTCAGAAGAATATTCTCCTTCCTTAGCTGCGCGGCGACGAGAAGGGCGGCATTTCTTTCATCTCTTAGTTCAGTGGAGACAGCATCAATTACCATCTTCAGACGGTCTTGTTCCTTGAACATGTCATTAATAGTAACAAGATAATTCTTGTTTTCTGACTCCAGATGAGCTGATCTTTTCTCCAAAGCCTCCAGGGATTGACGATGGAGTTTATTAGCCATCTCAATATCATGGATGGCCTTGTCGCCTGCCGTAGTCGCCATATGGACGAGAAGTTGATTCTCTTTTCTCAGCTCCTTCGCCCATTCTTCAGTTAGCATGCTGCGAGCCAGAAGCTGGAACAATGAAAATAAATCAAGTTATTAGACGGGTTAAAGAGTCAAAATTTGAACAAGTATAGAACAAAACCGGCATAAAATAAAACCTCGGCAGCAAGCTGGGACATGTAGCCGACATGCCCGGCAGAAGCTCCCCTTAATCCTTTGATATAGGATTCAGGGTAGCACTTGAAGAGCTCCGCCGTCGACGCTCTTTCTCCAACCTTTGACATTTTTGCGAAAGCAGGAGAAGACTCCTCGTCCGAATCAGCGAGGGGAGGAGTTGGGGGAATAGCAGGGCCTTTGCCCTTATCTGAAAGAGGGGGAGAGTCAGTAATCTTGATAGGAAAGACGATGGCTTGTCTATTGGACGGACTCATGGACCGTCCACCAACCCGCATCGTCCTAACTATATTGGGGTAATACAACTCACCAGACGAAAGCGATGTTGTCCTAACAGCTAAAGGCATATGTGGCACTAGCTTAGCCACCAAGCCGCTGAACCCTGGATAGTTCTCGGCAGCAGCCCCAGATTCTGGTGCAACCAAAGCCAAGGCGGACTCTAGGTTGACCTCAGCAGAGTCGGCCGGCAAAACGCTGAGTGGAACAGCTGCATGGGCATCCTTTCCCCCGGCCCCGGGCCAACAAATGAAGGCTCCCTTTTAAGAGCCTTGGCTTGTGGGGGAGGCATGCTTTCTCTCCCGCTCTCGACAACAGGAGCCGCCTTATCCGCCTTCTTCCTTGTAAAGCCCTTAGGCTTCTTTGTTGAAGGCCGGTCACCGCAAAGAGTTGGCCTCTTCTTGGATGAGGACGACTTCCCAGGTGGAAGTTTGTTTGTAGGAGCATTTTTCTGCAAAAAATAAAGGCATCAGATCGATCGTCCAAAAAACAAAAATAACTACTATTGCAAATCATCCGGAAGAGTATAGCCCTAAGAAGGTGACCGTCCAAGTATGGACGTTCTTTTATGGCTGACCCTCGCCCATAAATTGGATGCAAAAATCCAGACGAGTATGGCCCCAATAAGGTGACCATCCAAGTCTGGACGATCTCCTTCCTTAGGTGACCCTCGTCCAAGAGTTGGGCACCAACTCTTGGACGAGCATGGCCCCAAGAAGGTGACCGTCCAAGTCTGGACGATCTCCTTCTTTGGGTGGCCCTCGTCCATGAATTGGACACCAATTCTTGGACGATCCTGGCCCCAAGGAGGTGACCGTCCAAGTCTGGACGATCTCCTTCTTTGGGTGACCCTCGTCCAAGAATTGGACACCAATTCTTGGACGAGCATGGCCCCAAAGAGGTGACCGTCCAAGTCTGGACGATCTCCTTCTTTGGGTGACCCTCGTCCAAGAATTGGACACCAATTCTTGGACGAGCATGGCCCCAAAGAGGTGACCGTCCAAGTCTGGACGATCTCCTTCTTTGGGTGACCCTCGTCCAAGAATTGGACACCAATTCTTGGACGAGCATGGCCCTAGGAGGTGACCGTCCAAGTCTGGACGTTCTCCTTCTTTGGGTAACCCTCGTCCAAGAGCTTTGCACCAATTCTTTGACGAGCATGGCCCCAAGGAGTTCACCGTCCAAGTCAGGACGTTCTCCTCTTTTGGGTGATCCTCGTCCAAAATCAAGATGCCAATTCCGGACGAGCTCATATGGTTCTCGGCAAAAAAAAAAAAAAAAAAAAAAAAAAAAAAAAATTAATACCAATGTTTCTGCCCTCTTCTCGGCACTGCTCTTTGCATACTCCTTCCACAGGCTGTCGGTAAATTGGGACATACTGATTTCCCCCGTCCAAGATGCTTTGAGGCGTTGTCTGGCCGAGTCTGCAAAGAATAAAAATGTGTTCGTCAAATGAATTATAGACGAAGAGTTTTACTTGGGTGATTTCAAATATATACCTTTATCATCGGCCAATCGCAAGCCGGCAGCAACCAAGAAGTCGTCTTGGTAAAACATTTCCTTAAAGGGTATCCTGTTAGATGGCCCCTTAAAAGATTTTTGGCCGGGCCTGGAGTACTCCTTCACTCTGAAGTACTCCACCACCTCCTCGTCAAAGTTGTCCTCCAAATCTAGCCAAGACTGCTTCCGCCCAGTATTTATGACGGATCTATTATAATATCTGTAGCTCTCTGTGACATAGTCGGTGGACGCCCGTAAAAAGATAAAATCGGCCTTCCACTCGTGCATCTTCGACGATTTTCCCCAAGCCGTCATGAAGCCTGGACGGTTGCAGATGCTGAGCCATGCTCCGTCCACGGCCCCAGGTACCTTAGCCGCATAATGGATATGGGTAAAGGCTTGAAGGGAAAAGGCTAGGCCGCGTAGCTCACAGACGGCAATAAATGTCAGGATGTTGTACCAAGCGTTTGGAGCCAGCTGGTTATGGCCGATGTGGTAGTGCTGCAACACTTGTTCTACGAAGTCATGGAGAGGAAACCTCAATCCCGCATCTAAGGCCAGTTTATAGACGGCGAAATGGTTCCTGGGAGCACTCAGGATCGTCGAGTCGTTATTAGGAATGACAAAAGAGAAGCCCGTCATAGGCATGAAAGACGACAAGTAATTAGGGTCTGGTCCTAGTTTCTTAACCACTTACGGTTAACTAAAATGAAGCCAGGATCAGAAAGGGGACCTAAACGTCTTCTAATCTCCGACGAGGTAGTAGACGCCTCGTCTGATTCTTCTCCGGCCCTCGGGATCGCTACCATTATTACCTTCGCCGATCTCCGCCGTATCGGCGTCCCTGCCAGAAGTACTGGTCTCCGTTTTTATTTCGGAGTTTTCTGCATCATGGTCGACAGGAGACCTGTCCAAAGATGGAGCACTTTGGACCTCTCTTGCCTCATCTCGGCACCCGTCCAAAGGGATTCCTCCATATCTCGAGCTATTTGATGGGATTATTGCTTTTCGTCTTAGACGGGCCGTTTGCTTGACGCGCGCCGATTACCCCCGCACAGTAAAGACCGGGTCGTCCGACTTTCTCGGCCAAAACTATGAAAATATATGTACTCGGCCAGAAGAGGCCCAACACTAGAATGCGCCGAAGAAGAAGTATCGGTTCTAGGGTCAAGATAAGCTCTTGGTCGGCTAGGATTATTTGACGAAGATGATTCCATTTTATTGATTTTCTAAGAAAAAATAAAGAATAAAGAAGAATGAAAAGATCAAAGAAACGATACCTGCTAAGAACGACTGGGCGATTCGTCGAAAAGTGCTGAAGCTGGACGATCTCTCTCTCTCTCTCTCTAGAAAATTTGCAGAGCTTCTCTCTCTAGGAAAATTTGATCGAGGTGTTAAATGATTGAATGTTTTCACACCAAGGTTATTTATAGAGGGATAAGAAACCTGCGGAGCCGGTCAAGAATGACCGAAAAGAGAATACAACGGTCAAATATAACCGGTAGAACAAGGAAGAAGGCGCGTCACTTCCTTTCAAATCAAACTACCTTGAGAGTAAAAGGGCCTTAACCGTCAGATGGACCAACAGTGAAAGCCCTTTTAGGGGCAAATGTTGTAGTCTAACATCGACGGCTCTTTTCTAAGACACTTGGGCTCATCAGAGCCGTCCACGTGTCACCTTAGTTAAAAAAGAGAAAAGCCTTGAATCTCTGGGCTACACTCAGATGAGGTGAAAGGTTTAAATTCTGGCCCAACAGTCAGAGCCCAGCAGTGCCAAATGGCTGAAGGAGAGTGGTTAATAGACATTCACCAGTCATGGTCAGCCACGTGTCATAATCTGATTTCTCAGCCAATCAGATGCTGCTATGGTAGGTCAGTTTTTAAGGTTAGCTGTCAACTTGCTATCACTATAAATACCCCTGAAATCAGGAGAAAAACATATTCAATGCAAACAGTGCAAAGTTACTCTAATAAAATTCTCTCTCACTTTCTCTTTATATCTCTACTTTCTCTCACTACTCCTGATAACTGACTTAAGCATCGGAGGGGGAACCACCACCCAAACCTCCAGGGTGGGTCCCTTTGTGCAGGTTCGGGAGCAGAGCAAAGACCAAGGACTAAGAGGATTTAGACATCGTTGCACAAGTCTCCAGCTGAAGAACACTCAAGATACTACTTTACTTGCTCGGCAAGGAAACTAAGCCTACAGCTTACTTGTTGGACAAGTGGATATAACAGCATGCATGACATAAGTGTGAATCATATCATAAGGAAAAGAATGTACAACCTTTGTAGCGTGTTTTCCACCGGATTGCAAGCGTTAGAGAATACAAAACAGCAATTGATGTCCCTCTACTTAGTCCACGAGCACCAATTGAATTCCCACGTTTTCTAGAAGGGAAGAGGATGAACATTTTCATTGTCTTGCTTTTTAAGTAGGGTGGCCGGATTTTCCAAAGGGAAAGAAAAGGGTTTATGTCTCTCTTTTTTCAGTTTTAATAGGTTTAGTGAGAGTCCTAGTCCAACCCTAAGTTCCCCTATTGACCGATTTTCTTTCTTTAATCAGATTTTACAAAGTGTGACCTCTTAGAATTAGGTTAGCTTAGTTGTAGGTTCAATCAATATTTTCCCACTAACCATCATTTATTCTCTACCAAGTAAATGTTATTACTAAACTAACGTAATTACTTATCTCTATAATAATTTTGTTATATTTTGTAATTGCTGGGAATGTCTAAGGACATATATTCCTTCATATATAGATGCGGGATAAGAGAAAATGAAGGTGAGATCAGAGAACACAGGAGAAACAAGAGAGGAGGGAAAATGAGGGTTTGATGAGGATGCGGGTAAAAGAAGGAGAATATAGGGTTTTTTTATTTATAGTCCAAAAATTCTATTGTTTTGAAGCCCTCTCGAATGAATTTGAAGCCCGCGAGAATCTGTGCGAGAATAATTCACCTATTCGCGACGAGCTTCTATACATCTACAACGATAAAATAGGCCCCTTGTAAAAAGGTTAATGTATTGGCAACCAGATAAAAAAACTCGTCGTAATAGACTATTATTTCCGACGAGGAATGCGTAAGGTCGTTAAATTTGGTCGCAAATAGATGTTTTTCTTGTAGTGCGGGTCATAAGTTGGTTTTAAAATATATTCTTAAGACATGATATGATTACAAGAACTTTAAATCACTAGCTAATATTCAAACTATGATATTATGAGAAACATTCTAAAATCTTAAATTTATAAAATAAAAAATTCCCGTGCATTTTGATATGTTTTTTGTTTCATTTCCGTATTTATACATTTATATATCACGATTGTAAGATTTTTTTTTTTAACTTTAAAATGTTGTAACAAAGGATTATTATATATCATAAAATATAATTATACATTTTATATTCCTTCAACATTGAATGCATGGATTCTAATAGTTATGGATTCAATATATTTGGAATAAAAACAACAAATTAATAAACAATTATTTTTAACAGTTAATTGGGGTCTTAGAGATCTCTCATCCAGCTAACTTTTACTCCCTTCATTTATTTTTAACAGTTATATGTTACCTTTTTACACTTGCCAATGTAAATATTTGAATATTAATATCTCTAAATTTGCATTTGTTCAACTTATAAAAATTGATATTCTAAAAGTATTTTTCGAGACGAATCAAAGAAGATCCATCATCAATATAATTTTCCTTACCCATTAATCACAAATGATAGTTAAATATAAATTTGTGAAAAGTATCAAAACTCAAAGTGTAAACATTAAAAAAAAACAGAGGGAGTAAATAATAATATCAAGATTTATTTGCTTATATATTGGTGAGATAATTAATTCTCAAAATTAATTTTGTAATCAAGACATAAACATTCAAAGAACACGTTGAAAGGGAAAGAGCGATAACAACCAATTAAGAAGGGAACAAAATCCTAAGAAAAACATCAATAATGAAATAAAATGAACAGAAGAATATCTTGCTACATGGTACTTGTATTCACATTATTCTCTTACAACATCAACTCCTTCTACGAAGAAACCTAAACAAAAGAAGAGGAATAAAAATCACTTGTATTTACAAACCACCATTGACGCATTGACTTCTTCGTTTTATTTTATTCCACCACCACCCTTTTACTTTTTTTTTTTTTTTTGGAGTGGACCAGCCTTTTGCTTTTCTCGCCAAATTAAATAATTAATAAAAAATATAAAATGGTTTAAGCCGACTTTTCCCACCAAGGTAACCAAGCTGATCAAAGTACGTAGCTGCTAGCTGGACAGCATGATATACCTTGTGTGCACAAACACAATTCTAAGGAATGTGAATATATGGTATTGGTAGGTGATCATGTGGAATATTATATTTCGATGGCGGTGGAGACGGCGGCGGCGGGGGTGGCGGTGGTGGAGGTGGAGGCGGAGGCGGTGGCGGCGGCGGTGGACTTCCTTGGCAACCAAAGGTGTTACAATTTGGAGGGTAAGAAATGAAGGCCTTACACTCATCAAGAGACCGTTGCCCTTGCCTAAAAGGGAGACAATTAAAACTATCATCTTTATCTAGCAATCTCAAGCACTGAATTGGTTCTCCACAAAAATAATTATGAGAATAAGTAAAATTCTCCAAGTTACACAAACAGCAAATACTAGCAGGAATTTCCCCATAAAACTTATTATGCGCAACATTTAGCTGTTCCAAACTCTCCATTTTTCCCATACTCTCAGGCAACGTCCCTGTTAAATCGTTAAAACTTACGTCAAAAACCGTGGCTTGCTTCAACTCCCCAACCGTCGCAGGCAAACACCCCTTTAACCCTGCATTCATGAGAATAATCTCATGAAGAGTCCCTCCCATTTTCGTAATTTCACGTGGGAAACACCCGTTGAGGTTGTTATTCGCCATGACGAGCACGGAAACTGTTGAGGATCCGATGTTCTTAGGAATGGTAGAAGAAAAATTGTTGTTGTTTAAAAAAAGTGCGTCGAGTCTCAAGTCAAAGACCTTGTCAGGGATTGAACCCTCGAAATGATTGTATCGAATATCAAGGAACTTGAGGGAAGTGAGACAGAGAATAACAGAAGGGAAGTTACCACAAAACAAGTTGTTACTTATATCAAGCTCATAGAGAAGCTTGAGATGAGAAAAAGATGTAGGGATGGTTCCAAAGAAGCGGTTCGAGTTAAGGTGGAGGATTGCGAGGTCGGTCAAGAGGCCGAGCTCGTTTGGGAGCGTGCCGGAGATGTTGGCATGGTTGAGATCGATTCCGGCGACGGTCTTAACCTGAGCGTCGTCTGGTGCGGGTGCGCAATAGATGCCCTTGTAAGTGCACACGTCATGGCCTTTCCAATTAGAAGTGAAGCCATTGGGGTCAGAAGTTATTGCTTTTTTCCATGCTTGGAGGGCTATGAAGGCATTATGGAGTCTAATATTGCTGCCTTGTGCTTGTGTTTGTTGTGGGGACTGTTGAAATGAGGGAGTTGGGAGGGAAAATAGGAGAAAGAAAGTGGCCCAAATTAGGGATAAAGTAATTGGGTTAAGGTTAGTAATCATAATGGTAAGGTAATGAAAGATAGTTGATGAGATGAAGGATTTCTTGGTTTGTCGGGGTTTATATTGAGTGGTAGTACTACGTGTGAAGAGGCGGTGTTGACTATACCATTGTATTTTGCAATTTGTTATACAAAACAAGATGATGGCGTGCACCAATATTAAGATATACTCTAAATTTTTAATTAGTGAAATCAAAATATGGTAAAATTTTGGATTTGTGACTTGTACGAAGTTAAAGTTGAATAACTTAAAAATAGTGTTTTGAGTAATTGTGTTTAACCATCTTTTAAAGTAATCCTTTTGCATATGAATATCTTATAAACACTTTTTTTAAGTATTCTTTCTTTAGAATTTTGCGGCGGTCTAAAAAGCAATAGTTATATAAGATGCTTTTTTTAAAAAAACAAAGTGATTATAAGGTGGTTACACAAAAAAATCGACTTTATAAGATGGTTAGATTTTAAAAAAATCATTTCAAAAAGGACTTAATACCAGCTTCATTTATTTAATTTACTCTTGCTCCTACTAGTTACAAAATTGTACAAAGCACGAGTTATACCTTATATAGTTTGTTATCAGTATGTTTAACGTGAGAGGAGTAGATGATAGGCTATTAGTTTTGGCATCCCCTTCGATGCCAGAGGTCTTGGGATCGAGTCTCACCAAATACTAATTGGGATCTCCAAATCCTCCGTCTACTTGCAAGGAACTTCAGCGAGTCTTATTAAAATTTAAAAAAAATGTTTAATGAGAATCTTTTGACATCCGTAATAATTTATCTAAAACTTTAATATGAAATAATGATTTTATTCAGTAGTTTTTACTTTCAAAGTAATCTTTATGATGTTGATTTGTCATAAACATTTAGAGGACACTGATAAAATAATAATAGTGATAAAACAAAGTGCGTTATAGACCTTAGTGTAGTATCGATTTTAGTTGATGGGATTTTTACCGAGTCATTTTAAGGCATATATAAGTTGAAACAGGCTTCTTCAGCAATAGTTTTTTCGGTATCTGGTAAAAGTTTTTTGTAGGTAATATGAATATCCTTTGTAATTCGAGGGCATCTGGGAATCCCGTTTTGTAAGGGTAAGAATCAAACTCTTGGTAGCCGGTAAAAGTTAGACTGAAATACTAATTGGAATTTGAAATTATACTTGATAAGGTAGTTTGTAGTGAGGGGTGTGCACCGGTCTGGACCTGAATTTTTCCGGTCCGGTCCAATTTAGGACCTATTGGACCGAAATCTGTATTATTTTTTTTAAAAAAAGTATTTAGATTTAATTAATAAATTAGATACATTAAAATTTAATAATTCTTACACCAATAATCCTAAAAGCAATAAACAATAGGTTTTTAGTTTTCTAACTCTTATACTTTTTTTAACCTATAAAATTTTTAATTTTCTAGAAGAAGAAATTTTGGTCCACCGGTCCGGTTCAAAAACCCGGAATCTTGGTTTTATGTGGACCGAGGACCGGACCAGAATCTTCGGTCCAGTTCGGTCTGCTCCTAATTCCTGTCCGGTCCGGTCCAAATAAGGGTCTTACCCTGGTCTTTGCACAACCCTATCTGTTGTAAGGGTATCTTCTCTTCATTTTATTTTGCTTGCTTATTTAATGAAAATAAAATAAAAAAATTAAAGCTCAAAATTGTTCCAAAAAAGTAAGAGAAATTCAACAAAGTTAGAAAAAGATCCCCTAAAAAAAGTTAGAAAAAGTTAAGAAAATTGTACGCAATATAAGAATAATTAAGAAAAAAGAAAGTTATGATAAAAACAAGAAAAGTTTAGAAAAAAAAACTAAGAAAAGTTCAAACAAAATAAGAAAAGATTTTAAAATGCGAAAAGTTCAAAAAAAAAAAAAAAAAACCCCTCTGAAAAGTAAAATCAGATGAGATATGTTAAGTAAAAACAAGAGATAAACCCTGAGAGAGGTTGAAGTTGAAGTAGAAGACGAATGGAATCATAGAGATTACAAAAGGTTAATGATTTTAACGTTCCAGCAATTGGGGGTAGCGGTGCAAATTTGTTCGTTCCAAAAGCCTAGTTCCAGCATTAAGGTAATTCAGATCTTTGACAGGTAGTGCTGTAACTAATTAAAAGTGAAGTGATGACTCTTTTGATAGGTAGATCTCCTTTTTCTTTTTCTAGTTTTTCTTTTTTTTAATATTTTTTTAAAATTTTAAAAAAAAATTTTTTAGGAAAAGATGAAGGAGACTCACTTGAGGGGGATAAGGGGAAATCCTTAAATGAGTCCCATGAGGTTTGATCCCTAGACCTCAGGGATATGAGATGGGAAGCAATGTCACTACTCCAACACCTCAACCTCCTTTTTCTTTCTAATATGTGCCTTTAAGATTCTAAGTGTTAGTCTACACACACCTATACGTATATAGATGTTGAAAATTAAGGTTGGCCTAGTGGTTGTGAGGTCCTCCTTCCAACTTTTTGATAAAGGTTTGAATCTCACCTCCCCCTCCCCCCCCCGTATAAAGGATCCCCAATTTCCATCCCTTCTCATATGGAAATTCTCCTTACTAATTAAAACTCCATCATAAGCTTACAAATAAAAATTCCAGCAACTTATAATGTGTTTAAAACCCTTTAAAACATGCGTAAACATAATCATACACATAAGAGTGTTCAATTTTCATAAACTATAATATAGTACTACAATTTCTAACTCATAAAACTCTAAAAATCCATGCTTTGATACTTAAAACCCTAGTTTAAACATAATTAATAAATCTGAAATTTAATTACTTTATTATACAAATTACATAATCTGAAATTTATATTTAAATCATCACTATAAACTTTAATCATGAAATCATTAAATCAATCCTTTAAAAAACATAAACTTAACATTAAATAAAATAGAGGAGGAAGAAAAATAAACCAAAGAGAGGAAGGAGGGGAAGCACGGCACAGAGAGAGAGAGAGAGAGAGAGGCGGCTGAGCTGCCGGCGGTGGAGCGCTGCACTTGCTGGTCGGCGGTCCGACGGTGGTGGCAGCCGGCGTGGCTGGCTGAGAGAAGATAAGAAAAAAAGAGAGAGAGAACCGTGGGGGAGGAGAGAGAAAAGAAAGAGAGAAGAGAAAATATAGGGTGAGTGTTTAATGTGTGGGAATTTTGGGTTTTGTTGGGTTTATATAGAGAACCCCTTGTGGGCTTAGGGAAATGTGTTTGGGCTTTTAATAATCATTTAATGATTTGGTACTTGAGTTGAGTTGGGTTCCTCTAACCCATTTTAAAATCCTTTACACTACAATTCAAAGATGTTTAACTATTAGTAAATAATTTTCAAATTATGGCTAAATAAAATATTTGATTACTTAAAATCATTAAATAATCATTTTGACTTTTAAATAGTCAATATTCTAAGAAATAAATTATTTAAATACTTATATAAATACTTATATATATATATATATATATATATATATATATATATATATATATATATATATATATATATATATATATATACATTAAAATGTATTTATAAAATTCATAAAATTATAGGGGATTACGGGGGCTGGGTGGGGCGAATGTGGGGGATTTTGAGGGATATTTTGTGAAGGTTGGGGAAGGGAGGAAGATGTAAATTCATAAAAATCAGGATGAATGGGGTGAGGGTCTAAGGGAAAAAGAGATGAGGGAGATATGTTGGTATCTTCAGGTGTGACAAACGAAGATACTTCTTCAAATAATTTCACATCTCGGGAAACAAAAAATTCCTCAGTATCCAAATCAAACAACTTCCAACCCTTATTTCTGAAAGGATAACCCACAAAAATGCACTTTCGACTCCGACTAGCAAATTTGTCACTCCTAGTGTTGTGATTATGAGCAAAGCAAAGACAATCAAAGGTACGAATAGCCTCGTAGGCAGGAGAATAGCCATGAAGGATTTCAAAAGGAGATTTATTATCGAGAAGGACAGAAGGGTTGCGATTGATAATATGGGCAGCAGCAAGAACACTCTTCCCCAAAAATAAATAGGCAAATGAGCTTGAAAACGCAAAGCCCTCCCAACATTGAGAATGCGTTTATGTTTTCTTTCAACCCTCCCATTTTGTTGAGGTGTGGCAACACAGGAAGTTTGAAAAATAATACTAGTGGCACGAAAATAATCTAGAAGACAATTAAATTCAGTGCCATTATCACATTGAACTATTTTGATGGTTTGAGAGAATTGACGATCAACCATAGCAACAAAGGCCATAAACATTTGAAATACTTCAGTTTTATCCTCCAATAAATAAATCCACACAACACATGAAAAATCATCAACTATGGTAAGAAAATAACGGGCACCACAAGACGAAACATGTATATAAGCACCCCATAATCACAATGTATTTTCTCAAAAATGTGACTAGCTCTATGATCACTTAAGGGAAAATTGTCTCTAGGATGTTGAACAAGAAAACAAATTAAATTGCAACTAGATTGTGGGACAAAGAGAACGTTGGTGAGAGTAATAGAATTAGATAAACGCATTGAACCCGTGTGAGTAGCAGCCACTGTTGATCCATTGGGAAGGCCAACAGGGCAATAAAAAACCTCAACCAGATCAATTAAATAACCACAATTTTTTTTCAGTAATATGATGAGAAGCACTTGTATCATATAATCCAAGAGGAAGGAGAAAACATACCACTCAACAGGTCATCTGAAAGCTTAGCATTACCAATAAGCCAAACAAGAGCTTTCCATTGATCGGTAGAGAAGAGAGAAGCCGAAGAAGTGTTTGTGATGGCAGTAGCACTTGCGGCATGGGGACGCGGCATGGCGTTGGCCTTGGCCGAGCCATGACCACGGCTAGAAGGAGAAGGCCGAGAGCCACGAGTCTCGATCTTCGGACCTTGCCAACCAACAAGATAACCAATGACCTCATAAGAAGTACAAACATCATGACCATGCTTTTTGCAGTGAGAACATTCATGAAGTACCCAACACTTAGACACATCGTGCCCCACCTTGTGACAATGTGTACGCAAAGGACACTCACCGCGACCCCGGCCTCGACCCGTGCAAGATTGAACAACAAAGCCTAGCACGTCGGCGGGCTTATCAACCGGAAGAGACGACGACCGGACCCTTTCATCCTGAATCACCAAGTGATAGGCACGGTCAAGGGATGGAAGAGGGTCGGAAGATAAAATATTGGAGCGAAGAGGAGCATAATCAAGATGTAAACCCATCAAAAAATCATGTAATTTTTGTTCGTCACGGCGAGATTCATGATGAGAATCGGCATCACAATTAGAGCAACAAGAACATGAAATTAAAGGTTCATGTTTGCACAATTCCTCCCAAAAATTATGAAGTATGCCATATACGTTGAAACATACATGGATTTAGTTTGCTCACATTTAGCTATAGCAGATTTAAGTTGGTGAATTCGAGGGCCATTCACTAACACAAAACGAGTTTTTAAGTGAGCCTAAAGGCGATGAGCATCACAAAACTTAGAAAGGGTGGATTTTACCTCAATGTCAATAGTGTTGGTGATCGAAGAAATAAGCATCGCATTGACGGTGACCCAATCTGTCGTAGTCTAAGGAGGTGTAGCCTCGGTGATAGTGCCATCAGCAAATCCAAACTTTCTACGAGCTTCAAGCGCCATCTGAATATCCGCGGCCCAATCATCATAATTATCGAGTTTGAGACGAGTAGGGGTGATGAAATCACCAGGACGATCACCAGAACCAAGATAAAAAGGAGAGTTTATATTAATAGAAGTAGATGATGGTGGAGGAAGGGGAGGTGGTGGTGTATCATCATCACCCGCCATGGGAGAAAAACATCGCAGCTATGAAACAAGAGAGACAACAGGGAGAAGTTGCCGGCAGCCAAGACAAACCGGCGGCAAGAATTCCTGTAGCCACAAAAGGCAGTAGCCGCACAAGAGAGAAAGCGTGAGAGAGAAAAAATTCAGCCTTTTTGGCTCCGATACCATGTAAAGAAAGATTAGGGCTCAAAAGTTGTGTATTCTCATTAGGGTTTCACAATATATAGTACAAGCTATTTTAGGAATCCTACAAGTAAAAGAATTCCTACTATACATAAATACTTCTAGCTATACATATCCTCAATAAGAAGGCTATGGTTTTTTTAAGAGGGAGGAAAGAAAAAGACCAGGATCATTATTATCCACTAACTTCAAAGGTAGGATTAGTTTCTTCAAAAAGAAGGTAGGTTTAATGAAACAAGTTATTCTGTAAGAAGTGAGAAAAACCAAAGGCAAAACTCCCCCCTTCTTTAGCTAGCCTCCATCAACGAGCTTATAGGGGATTTCACTGGTTCAACGGGTTGAAGGTCCTAAATATTGTTGCTCTGGTCGCCTTACTTCCAAAATTTATTAGTTATAACTTTTGTTTCTAATATTTTTTCTCCTTATGTGAGGAACTTCTATATCAAAATCAAAATTATAAAATTTCGTTTGAGTGTCAGGTGTTTTTAGTTTACAAGATTGAAGATGTGAGAAATACTCTAGATTTTATTGATTGTAGATCAACAACATCAAGATGAGAGCAAAATTTTTTATTTTCTAAAACATTAATGCATTAAAGAAGTTAGTATCATTGAATTTCGTTTGTAATTGAAGTACTACCATTTCCATGAAGCAACTAGTTATTAGGCCCGGGCTATGCTCCGGATAAGGAATATTTTCATTTATTAATATTGTACTTTGAAACAATAACACTAAATATCACTTGGTCAAGTGGTTAAGACTTTAGTATATAAACTTGAAGTCATGGGATCGAACCCTATACTATGCAATTTCTATTTTTTTTTATTGTATGTGGATTATATGGAGTAAAATGCCCTTAGGGAGAGCGCCACGTGGCACCGTTCTTTGTTTAGGAACGCCTTTTAATATATTAGTATAGATATTGAAGCCTTCATAAAATCTATTAAAGTTTAGTTTAGGGTTAAGTACCTCAAATGGATGGAAGTTGTAACTTCGTTAATTTTACATCCATTCAATTGACAATGGTAATTGAATTAACACATTAGAAAGATTAGAAGATAATTTAATTGTATGTTTTCAGCAATTGTTGCAATCAACCGAAATGAAAGTAAATATAAAGTGCAATCTGATCCAATAGAGCAAAAAAAAAAAACGATTTCTCCTATATATGTGTATCTTTATTAATGCTTCTGTTAGTTTTAGCTTCAAATCATCCAAAAACTCTCACATTTTTTGATCTGCAAATTAAAGATCATGGAAAAAAGAATCGAAGAGAAATTTTGGATAATTCAGTATTATATCTCATGAGTACCTCCACTCAAATTAAAATAAAAAATATTAAGTAATCAATAATTCTCACACAACCATAAGAATAATCTCTATTACATAAAGGGAAGGGGGAGGAAGAGTTGTCCTCCTCTAAAAATACTAGAGTACCCTTAATGATCTAATATAATGAAAAAATTACAAATTAAAAGAAAATATTCAAATAATTTAAGGACCCTTTCTAATTTCAACTTGACTTTATAAACAAATTAAAAATAGTATATGCATCAAATATCTCAGTAAAAAAAATGGAAAAAATATCTTGACCTTTTTTTTTAAGAGGGATGGTATACATGACGTCTACCTGAAAATTCCAAAACACTCACTACCTTTGATACTCTTTAATTCAGTTAAACCAACTCATTATGTCTATTTTTTTTGTTCAAAATTTATTCACAAAAAATTAATATTAAAAATCACTTACGACCTTTGTTTGTTTTTTTTTTACATTAGCGAATTTGTATATATAATTTATCTAACTATCAATCTTTCACATTTTAAGTGTAATCATAACTATAGAACGAATGGAGTATATAGTATAATAATAAGTGCTGAAATTAACGCACACATCGTGTGCATATAAGGCTAGTTGAGATATATGCAAACTAAGAAGTAAGTCCAAAATATTAAGAGTAATATGCACACAGGAAGGAAGTTTGATAATTATTCGGTTTCAGCAAAAAATATGTAAGAGAACTGAGGTATTACCTTTTTTAGAAGCTTTTTTTTTTGGAATACAAAGTTTTTAGTGATCTTTAATTAGAAAATAAATTTATTTTTTCCAAAAGAAAAACCCACATGTTTGCTTGCAACAGTTGTTGTGAAATATACAGTTGAATAACTTTCTTATCGTCTTTTAATGTGCAAGTTTTTCATTGTATTACATGTAGGGGTGTTCGCGGTTTGGGTTGGTGCGGTTTGGGATGTAACCCAACCCAAACCGCAAATATACGGTTTGACATTTTCCCAACCCAAACCGCACCGCACTTTTGCCCAAACCAACCCAAACCGAACAGCGCAAAACGGTTTGGTGCGGTTTGGTTTGCGATTTGACATTTTTTCCTCCGCGGCATTAATTTTGTAATCTAAGAGTAAAAAATTTTTTGTTAATAAATATAAAGAGTCCAAATAAATATGAAGTTGACTACATAATTAAACATAAATAATAATTTATCAAAATTGTCCAAGTTCTTTACCTAACTTCTTTTTTCAGTTGTATACTTGTATGCCACCTTGTCAAGTGTATTTTAAAAAAAATCAAAATAGATAAAAATATTTGTTTTAAGAAAATTATATAAAATTGCGGTTTGCGGTGCGGTTTCGGTTTACAAAAACTAAAACCCAACCCAAATTGCAAACCGCGGTTTACTTGAATTCATAACCCAAACCGCAATTTTGAAACTCCAAACCAACCCAAACCGCGAAAAAACGGTTTGGGTTGCTGTTTGGTACGGTCCAGACCGCACATGTGAGAAGCTAATTCTTTTGGTAATACAAACCTTCTAGTGAGCTTTAGATTAATTCAAAAATCAATTTTTTTTTTCCCAAAAAAAACCCACATGTATGCTTGCAACAGTTGTTGTGAAATATACAATTGAATAATTTTCTTATTGACTTTTAATGTGATGATTATCATTTTAACCTCAATGGATAGTACAGATAACGAAGTTATAACTTCCATCTCTTTGAGATCCTTAACATTGTGATTGATATTTTTTTAGTAAATGAAGGGAAGGGAATAGATGGGAAAAGAAGGGAACTAAACTTTCGAATGTTTGGTTAATAGGAAATAATTTAATTAATTATCTCTTTCCTCCCAAATTCCTCCAATTTTTGGAGGAAAGGAAATGGGAGATTTATAAGGTTTTATTTCCTCTTACTTCCCTTATAAATTTATTACCAAACATAGTAAAAAAAATTTCTTTTGACTTCTTTTCCATCCAATTCCTCCTTACCAAACACAATGTAACCCTAAATCTCTATTATATAAGCCAAGGGAGGAGGTGTGGTGTCCCCCTTTGAAATGACAAGAATACCATTTAATAATTTAAAACAACGTTTTCTTTTTATAAAAAATAAAAAAATAAGTAATGCAACTTGCTATATGGAATAAGTGAAACATGGAATATGCAATCAACATTTAATAACTTGACAAAATAGAATGACACAATCAATTCACAAAATCAATTAGAATCTTCAATCAAAATAAATAGCGATATATCGTAACAACATAATATTTCGTATTTACAAAGTTCAAAAAATATGGTTTATTAACATTTACAATCGTTAAATAAATATAGTAAAAGTGCATGGAACAAAGAAGATAGGGAAGTTCTCAATGGTAAACTGGCTTTTTGTCTAATTTTTTCGAAATTCAATACAAATGTCTAGAGAGAGAAACTGTGAGAGAGAACCCAGCAAGAGAGAGTCACCATTCAAGGAACAGAAACATGAGCAATGGATCAAAGTTTCAAGAAGAAACCCCCAAAACCGCCTACCCCCACCTCCTCCCCTATCTAAGAGAACAATTTTCATTTCTCACCTTCCATCAGATACCCTCCCCTCAGATATTCGAAACCTTTTCATAAAATTTGGTGAAATTGTAAGCGTCGACATACCCACAATCCAAGACCTAACTTGAAATTCAGATATGCATTCATCAGGTATGTAAATCCTTCTTCTCTACAAGCTGCAATTTTGGCCATGAATGGATTAAAATTAGAAGGAATGAAGTTAAAAGTACAACCTGCAAAATTTGATAAACCAGTCCAAAACCCCCAGTACCGCCCTCCCCACCCTCCATCACCCAAACCACCACCAAAAAAACCCACCTTCCTGAAACCAGCTATACGTGACCACAGGTCATACAAAGAAGTCTCCTCTCCCAAAGCCCCACAAGCACATCCTGAACCAATTCCTAAAATTCCAATTTTATCCCAATTTCAAGATCCAGACCCCCAACCCGATTTCTTCCACAAAACCCCCTCAAAAGCTCGAATCATGAGTTCGAAAATGCTTGGGGATGCCACAGTGGACGCATGTGAATTCATCTCGGCTGAAAATATAGACGGAGACTTTGCCTTAGTAATTGAAGGGCCCAGGCGTCACTCACATCTAATGAAATTCTCAACTGTATTCTTACGGAAGGGATTTTTAGTTTGTCAATTAAACCTCTTGGTGGCTTACTTCATCTGATAATTTTTGATAACATGGAGGAAAAACTCGCCATGATGGAGAGCAAGTGGTTAGAGAAATGGTTCATTACACTCAGGAATGTTAATGACAAAATCGCAAATCAATGGCGGGAAGTCTCGCTACACATCTATGGAGTTCCATTAACAGCGTGGAACTACGATAATTTCCATAGTATTGGAAGTGTTTTTGGCAGAGTAACATCGATTGACTACTCAAATTTTGACAAAACAAAAATTCTCCTAATCTGAGATTGTCTTTTCAAGATAAATTGCAAGGTGTGGATCAACATTGGGGGTGAAAAATACCCCGTGTTCGTTGTGGAATCTGAGCAAATGGCAAGCCCTGTCCAAAAAGCAAATGATAATCCACCAAAATCATCTCCATCATCATCATCACCAAGCTCAGATAACACTATCAGTAACGGGAAACAAAAAGGCAATGAGCAGACCCCTCAACCTCCACATGCATACTTCCCAACTCATGACGTCCCATCTCCCCATGCAAAGGCGGCCCATCATAATGCCAGCAGCCTGGGAACATGTAAAAGTTGGCATAAAAAGCGCTCTGAAAAGTCCGAGAAATGTGAGCCTCACCCAAATCCTTCCAGCCCCAAAAATCTTTCACCTCCTCCCCTCTTAGAAATCCAAGACTCTGTCCACTTCCCCAAATCCCCTCCATTAACTCCCTGTAAGCTTGATGCAAGGTCTCCACAAAAAGTTAAATCCCAATCTAGTCACCTAATTCCTAGCCCAAGCCCAAGCCCAAACTCTAAAAAGCCCCCTCTCAATCCAAAAAGCCTCTTCCTTTCTCCCCAAAAATCATTAAACAATTCCCCCATCCAAATTGTCAATCGCTTTGGGCCCCTCTCTCGGCCCAAGATATCTTCTTCACTTTCCTCGCTTGTCTCAGGCCCACTGTTCCCGCCAGGCTTCGAATCAAACATCCCAAAACAAATAAAAGTAGCCCAGGAAAAGCGAAGATTGAAAAAAGTCAAAAAAAACCTGCTAAAAAAATCAAAGTCATCCTCAGCCCATTCCAAATCTCAGCCCTCATCTCAAAACTTAGTTCCCAAATCAGCCTTTGATTTCCCCTTAATAAAAACGGATGATGTTCTCGCCTTCGCAAGCAAAATTGGTATGACATATTCAGGCTCGAAAGAAGAATTGCGAGCTCGAGTTGATGTGATTCTCCACAAACAAAAGTCAGATTGGTTTTTGAATCAATCTTGAAACTTTCCTCATGATCAACCCAGCCAACCCCAATGATCATAGTCTCATGGAATATCCGCGGCTTGGGAGCTCGCATCAAAAGAAGCTCCTTGAGGAAAATAGCCAATACAAAAAATCCGAGTGTTATTTTCCTTCAAGAAACAAAACTTGAAGCCGTTGATCAAAAAGTCATCAGGTCCTGTTGGAAATCAGATGATTTTGATTGGAGATTTAGCCCATCAATCGGAAAATCAGGTGGCATCCTAACGGCCTGGGACAAAAATTTTTTTGATGTGGAATCAGTCAAAATAGATCGGCACTGGATTGCTGTCTGTGGTGAAATTCCCTCAAAGAATTTCAAATGTGTAATGATCAATGTGTACAATCCCTGCCAATCTGATCGCAGAAATGAAGTGCTGGGTGAAATCGAAGATTGGAACTCGGTGAACACGCCTTGTTTAATAATGGGGGATTTCAACGAAGTCACATCAGTCCATGATAGAGGGAGCCAAATTGCTTCCAACCCAGGTATGTCCTCATTCAAAGAATTCATTCAACGAACTCATTTGCTTGACATCCCACCTTCCAATGGGAAGTTTTCTTGGTTTAGAGGAAATTCCAAAAGTAGGCTTGACCGAATACACATAAACCCAGAATGGCTAGCAATCTTCCCAAATCTCAAATCCACTCTATTAAACAGAACCATCTCTGATCACCGCCCTCTACTAGCCTCATCTTCAGATAAAAATTGGGGTCCAAAACCCTTTCGGTTCCTCAATTGTTGGCTTTCGCATCCCTCCTGTTTAAAAGTCATCAATGAATCATGGTCATCATCTCATAACCTCCCCATCCATGAAAAATTACAAAAGGTCAAAGTCTCTCTGAAAAAATGGAACTCCCAGGAGTTTGGTTTCATTGAAACAAAAATCGCAAGCCTTGAATCATCAATACAGGCTCTTGATGACGAGGCAAATCACCGAAGTCTTGTGGAAACTGAATTGCAAGATAGGAAGCTGGCCCAAATTGAACTTTGGGAATGGCTAAAAAGGAAGGAGTCCTTGTGGGCTCAAAAATCAAGAGCCCAATGGCTCAAGGAAGGGGATAGGAACACACGATATTTCCACGCCATTGCATCCATCAGAAAAAGGAAAAATGCCATAGAATCCATCACAAAAAACGGAATTACCTTAGATAATCCACAAGAAATTAGGAAAGCAGCCACAGATTATTTCAAAACCATATTCACAAAGAAATCACAAAAAAGACCTTTATTTGAAAACCTTGATTTCACCCAAATTTCCCTAGAGCAAGCCGAAAATCTCATCTCACCTTTCTCTGACTCAGAGATTGATGATGCTGTCTCCTCTTGTGCCTCTGATAAGGCTCCCGGGCCTGACGGATTTAACTTCCGTTTCATAAAAAATGCATGGGAGATAATAAAAGATGATGTCTACAGCATTGTCAAGGAGTTTTGGTCATCTTCGGCCCTTCCTCATGGTTCGAACATTGCTTTCATTACTTTGATTCCGAAAAAGGATTTTCCAGAGGACTTCCATGATTACAGGCCGATTAGTATGGTGGGTAGCTTGTACAAAATCATCTCAAAGATTCTCGCAAAAAGGCTTCAGTTGGTCATTAGTTCGGTGATCAGCCCATTTCAGTCTTCTTTTGTCAAGGGTCGACAAATTTTAGATGGTGCTCTCATTGCATCCGAAATTATTGATTCTTGCAAGAAGAAAAAAACCCCAGCAGCCATCTTCAAAATAGATTTTCACAAAGCATTTGATTCAGTCTCATGGAACTTTCTTGAATGGTCTCTCTCTCAGATGGGTTTTCCAAAAAAGTGGTTATCTTGGATTAATTCATGCATCAGATCCGCAGCAGCTTCCATACTTATAAACGGTTCACCCACGCCTCCTATCAAACTTCAAAAAGGTTTGAGGCAGGGTGACCCGTTGTCACCTTTTTTATTTGACATTGTAGTCGAGGTGCTCCATCTTGTGATTGAAAAAGCAACCTCGCTGCAACTATGGCAAGGTATCGAAGCCTCTCCGGGGGGGGGTGAAGATCTCCCACCTTCAATATGCTGACGATACCATAATCTTCTGCCCCCCGAATATAGAATTTTTGCAAAATATAAAGAAGGCTCTTATCCTCTTTCATCTTGCCTCCGGGCTCCAGGTAAACTTTTACAAGAGTTCAATCATGGTTATTAATGTTTCTAATCTTTGGCTTGATGATGCAGCGAAAAATTTACTATGCAAAAAAGGTTCGGTCCCATTCACATATCTCGGCTTGCCCATTGGAGGCTCGTCCTCCTTGGTGACAACATGGGATCCGATCATTCAGAAAATGGAGAAAAAGCTCGCTATGTGGCGTGGGCGATTGTTATCTATCGGGGGAAGACTAACTCTAATCAAGAGTTCTTTATCAAATCTCCCGCTCTACTACATGTCACTATACCAAATCCCCCAAGGAGTTATAAAAAAAATCACAACCATCCAACGTCAATTCCTATGGAGCGGAAGTTTGGAAAAAAATGCCATGGCTTTGGTAAAATGGGAAATTATCCAACTTCCCAGATTACTGGGTGGTTTATCTTTGGGAAATCTTCTCCACAGGAACATCTCTCTACTTTTCAAGTGGGTATGGCGCTTCTTCCATGAATCTGAGTCTCTTTGGAGGATTATCATTCAAGGCAAATATAGATACCCTCCCACTTTCAGAGTGGCTGATCTGCAAACACCCAAATCGGGTGGCCCTTGGCGAAATATATGTGCAGCAATTCTAAAAAATCCAGATGCAAAGAAGGTGGCTTTGTACGGAATTAGAAGCAAAGTTGGAAATGGAAAAAAATTACTCTTTTGGCATGATTCTTGGATTGGTGATCTCCCCCTGAAAATCTCATTCCCAAGACTTTTCCTAATTGCTGCAAACCAGGATGCCACTATTGACTCGCTAGGGATTTGGAATGGATGGAATTGGGTCTGGGCTTTTGTGTGGTCTCGTGAACTCCGAGTGCGGGATATCCTTGAGAGGGAATCATTACAATCAATGCTTGATAACGTCTGTATATCAATCGATCGTTCTGATGAAGTAATTTGGGCACCTTGCAAAAATGGAGCATTCACTGTAAAATCTTTCTCACTCGAACTATCAAAAATGTCAAATCCAAATCATCAAGACATTATCATAAACCCGTGGCGTGGTCTTGTTCCCCCAAGGATAGAAATTTTTGCGTGGCTCGCATGTTTGGGCAAGTTGAATACAAGAGCAAAGTTGGCAAGACTATCCATCATCCCTCAGTCACAAGATACATGTCCATTTTGTAACAAATCTGAAACTGTGGACCACTTGCTACTTCACTGTTATTTCACTTGGCAAATATGGGGATGGTGGATGAACTTGTGGAATTATGTTTGGGTGGCGCCACTTTCTTTAAAAGATCTTTTCAACTCTTGGTCTCCTCCATCTTCGAGTCATTTTTTCAAGAAAACGTGGTGGGCAGTCTTTTATATAATCATTTGGTCAGTGTGGAAGGAATGAAATGAGAGAATTTTCAACAAAAATCTCAGCAAAAATCAATGCTCTCTCGAACAAATCTGTGATCTTGTCCTCATTCGTCTTGGATGGTGGATAAAAGGATGGGGTGACTCTTTTGCATTCTCAATTGAAGAAATCATTCGAAACCCCAAGTGCCTTCAATGGGGCGTCTCCAAAAAGCTTGTCTCAAACATTCCTGCCCAAAATCGGGGGTGGTCCCCTCCTGAAATGGACTCCTTCAAATGGAATGTCAATGCATCTTTCAATCCCATCCTCAATAGAGCCGCCATTGGGGGTGTCCTGAGAAACTCTAAAGGTGAATATATTTGCATCTTCTCTACTCCCATCCCCCCAATGGAAATAAATCATGCCGAGGTGAATGCCATCTTTCGAGCAGTCCATATCACCTTAAACAGCCCAAACCGTGTTTTGCCAAAAAACCTCATCATTGAGTCGGATTCTCTCAACGCAGTCAAGTGGTCCAAAGCATCTGAAGGAGGCCCCTGGAATCTGAATTTCCATTTGAATTACATTAGAAATGCTCAGAAACGTGAACCATCACTCTTGATCACTCACCAGATCCGCAGTGCAAACCATGTTGCTGATGCCTTTGCAAAACAAGGCCTTCATATAGGCAGTCAGAATTCCTAGCATGGCTATAGTCTCCTAAACTCTGCTTGGGTTTGATAGTAGCCCATCTTAGTCTTGTTTCGTTTCTTTGAGAAATGGATGTTTACGGATTCCTGTGATGAGCTGGATCCTAACCCATCTTATTGTAATGATCCATTTCGTGTAATGGGCTTTGAAATCAATGAAATTGACAAATTATCAAAAAAAATATATATATAGTAAAGCCATTGACAAAGAATTATTAAATCATCGACTAAATTTTTCAGTGACGGTATTGAACATTAAAAAATCGGTCACCTTCAATCTAAAAAGATAGTAACATCTACAAAAGAACCTCAATAATTTACATCACTACCAAAATAATTTTAGATAAAAAAAATATGTCCATTCGTACGTATAGCTACATAAGGTTGTTGACGCACGCATCGTGTGCATATACGACTAGTTTAAAAGAAGATGAAATAGTTTTAACTCTAGTAAAGTTTGATAAAAAGTTTCACGTTAATGATTTGGATTATCTTTCATTTAAGGATAATTATTAATGTAGATGCCATGGATATGACAATTTATTGATGATAATTTTTTTTTGACTTTAACCACCTTATAAAATCACCATTTTTAAGATAACCACCTTATAAGTTAATTGTTTTAAATAACCACCTTATATGACCTAAATCCTTTTAAATACCTACCAATCAACAGATTTCGTCAAGGAAATCATCCTCAAAAAGGGTTTAAGAACGATTTCATCACCTCCACCTTTATTCACTAGAATGTATTTAAGGTTTAAACCCTTATTTAAGACCTATTTCTTGGACGAAATCTGCCAATTGGTATGTATTTAAATAGATTTAGGTCATATAAGGTGGTTATTTAAAACAATTAACTTATAAGGTGGTTATCTTAAAAATGGTGATTTTATAAGGTGGTAAAAATAAAAAAATCCTAATCCTTATAATTGCGACAAAAGAAGAATTTGTTATTGATGCGCAATTTTCTCGATAAAATCAAGGACGATATTATAAAAAAAAACCCAATAATGTTGGTTCAATATAAATTAACCACATTAGAAAAAAATAATAAATTGACATAAAAATTCTTGGCTGTTGCTATAGTTAATTAAGCGTATTAGGTGTAGACTTGTAGGTAGTGTGTGATTCTAACAAACAATAGATTAGTATAGGTAATACCTGTTCTCTTCGGCATAAAACAACTGAACTGAACTGAACTGAATCAAATTATAAGTAATTAATAGTAATGATTATCATTTAGGAACTGAACTGAACTGAACTGAACTGAATTGAACTGAACTGAACTGAACTGAAAATAAGTTGGGGAGCACAGGCCCGTTGTTAATTAGTAAATTGTAGATATGTGAAAAAGTTGATAACATGACCAAGTCATATTTTTATTAGTATGTTATTTAATATAGGTCGTAGTTGTTGTCACCTTAATACATTTAATATATGTAAGTTTACTCGTTTTATGAACAGGGCAAGTTCAGTGACTTGATCTTCTGTATATTCTTGGTCTAGTAACCATACTGCTTGTTGCATTTATTTATTAGAGATTTAGCTGGCATGCATGGCTGAAATGAAACTCTGTTCGTTGGCGTGTTGAATTTCTTCCTCAGGTAGCTGAGAGAAATTAAGCAGCAGTTCTCACCAAAAATACGGATTGCGACATCTTTCTGGGCAACTTACGAAATCATGAGATGCATAAATATACGGGACAATATTTTTTTAATAGAGAAATGAAAACTAGACCCTAAATAAAAGAAAACCCTAAAGCATTCTGGCGGATAATTGAGAGGAAAAGCAGATTAGAGCAAGATATAACAACCAATAGCAAAACAAAGAGACTCGTGCTCTTGGTGCGTCATAAAGTTCCCTACTTGGTTAGCCACTTAGCCTCCCTGAAACAATGACTGATGGAAACGGAAAGAAACTTCTTAAAATCTTCACCTGCATCTCAAATAAACGAGTTAGTTTCCCAAGGAATTTTCCAAATATTTTTGAGGGAATTGATCACCACCAAATCACCACTCTCAATCTCAACGTTTTTAGAACTTAAATAAAATGGCAGTTTTAATTCCTTCTCTAAGCCCCCAAGCTTCCACCACTAGAATGTTGCAAGAGGAGGAAATCGATCTAGCTCGATTATAAAAGAGACACTTTAACCATATGATCTCTAGTGACAAATCAGAATGAAGATTGCCCATTAGCAACTTTAGAACCATTAAAATTAATCTTGAGGTGATTATGACAAGGGCGAGACCACCAAAGTTCTTCAGGAAGGAAGCTTAGCAATATTTGGAGAAATAGAGAGGCCGGTCTGCCATTAACTCTTCTTTGTTAGTCATGAAAGACCGATCCTTAAAGAAATTAGAAATAATAAAATAAGTTTTAGAAGGAGATGAACTCTCATTGTTGAAAATAACTTTATTTTTAGTAAACCAAATAAACCACCAGGCTATACAAACTTTGGAGAAAATATATTTCAGTAAAACCTGTTTTAAATGACAAAGATTTTTAATAAACGAGGCATTAGGGGGAAAATCTGGAGGAGGAAGCCAATCGCTTTTCACAGAAAAAAGGTTAAAGACTTCTTTAGTAAAGGGCCAAGAAAGGAACAAATGATTCAAATCCTAAGAGAGGTGTTGCCAAAAAAAAAAAAAAAAGAGGTAAGAAAACATGGCTCTCTCAAGTTTAGTTTTAGTGGGAAGACCATCCATACAAATTAGGAGGGATATTAAGTTTCCAAATCCATGCAAATTCTACTTCTTCAGGCGGGAAAATGCCATGACCTTGAACTAAATTTGCACCCGATTTCACAGAGTAAATCCCATCAGAAGAGAAACCTCAACAAATAGAATCTTCCTTATAGTTTGAAGCGAAACAAATACTACAAATAGCTTGACAAATAAAGGGAGGAACCAAGGAAGAGATATAAAGGGACATTCCATTGATTAAACTTATCTATAACACTGCTAACAATAAGATTATCAGTATATCTCTACTATATAAATTTTATCTTTAATTGGGCATAGAAATACCCAATTGTCATTCCAAAAGGAGATTGCATTCCCTTTCCCAACCTGCCTTCTTAGACCTTTTTTGAATGTATTCCTTAGATTCATCTATTTTGTTTCCTTTGCCAAGAACATTATTAGAGGGAATATAATTCAAAAGGGATCGGAGGAACTTTTAAAGTATTTTTTCTTAACCATTTGAACCCATAAAGTGGATGGATTTGCAACAATTTTCCAAAGAAGCTTCATTTGAAGAGCAACATCGTTAACGTAATCTTTCACGAAGCCTAACCAACCATAGCATTTCGGCTGATAAATTTTTTCCCATCCAATGAAATCTGGAGACGAGCTAATCATGTCTTTATTTTAGAAAAAATTTATGTAAGTCGTATTGAGATCTTTAGGAATGGAAGAAAGAAGATGAAAACTATGCATTTGAAAATTAGCCTTAGTAGCTAGGTTAGATTGGATGAGAACACTACTACCCACTTGAGATAAGTAATTGGTTTTCCATTTTGAAAGTTGAATTTGCGAATTGGAAACAACATCCCCTAGAATTTTTAATCATTGGAACTTTGATAGTGAATTTCTCGAGTTCAGCACAAAGAATGAAAATACATGGGAATAGGGGATCCCATCAGTTAGTTCCCCTAGAGGGAAAGAAACAATCAGCAGGGATGCTATCAACTAATAATGCAAAAAGAAATTGAGGAAATGCCGAAATGAAGCCTTGATCCACTGGATCCATTTTTGGGAAAATCCAAAATTTTCAAACATAGAGTATATAAAATCCAATTCTAGTCTATCGTATGCCTTTTTCATATCCAATTTTAAAGCGATCCACCCTTCTTTACCAGCTTTATTTTTAAAGTAGAGAAAAACTTCATGAGCTAAAAGAATGTATATCCCGTATATTCCTTCAAGAATAAAAGCTTCCTGAAGCAGATGAATAATTTTACCTAAAGTGATTTTAGTCTATTAGCTAAGTTTTTCTATAATTTTATAAATAGTAGAACACCGGCTAATGGGTCTAAAAATATTAGCGGAAGAGGGATTGTCAATTTTAGGAATAAGGGTGATGAAAGTATGATTTACTTCAGAGAGCATATTTCCAGAGTGTAAGAAAACTGTAATGACTCTCCAAACTGAGGTGCCTACGAGTATCCAGTAAATCTGAAAAAATATGGAGGAAATCCATCGGGGCCTAGGGCTTTATCAGGGGCTAACCTATATATAGCCTCTATAAACCTACTAACTTTTTTGGTACCGTAATATATGAATAATACAAGCATTTGCTTCGGATTTAGGGAGCGTTGGGGGGTGTTTAGCTTGTAACAATGAACCTTAGGTGGGGGTCCCGTTATGAGGACGACCATAAGATTTCTTCTTACATATTAACACATACATGTATATATATCGGTGTAACATATTTGTATTCTCAGAAAAAAAATAAAAAAAAGGAAAATTTATCAAAAACAACATTTTTAATACAAGTTTTCACAAGAAATAATAATCTTTTAAAAAAAATTTGGCACAAGAAAACCTTACAAAATTTTCTTTGGCGAAAAACAAATTTGACCCATTTTCTAGCATCAACCCAGTATTTTTCAATGTTGACTCGTCAAAACGAAACATGTAAAGGGCACGTAACTCGCATCTCTTATATTTCAACCCCATTATCCCAACATATTTATATTGATGGAGTCAATTTCTGAAAATACTTGGTCAACGTAGAGAAATTGAAGGAAATGGGGTTGAAACATAAGAAATGTGGGTCGCGTATCTTGCATATGTTTGTTTTAATGAATCAACGCCAGTAAATACTTGCTCAACATCGGAAATTGGGTCAAGGTTGATCCTCACGCAATTAAAAACATTTAAGGTAGAGAAAATACTTGGTCAACGTAGAGAAATTGAGGGAAACGGGATTGAAACATAACAAATGTGGGTCGCGTGTCTTGCATATGTTTGTTTTAATGAATCAAAACCAGCAAATACTTGCTCAACATCGGAAATTGGGTCAAGGTTATTCCTCATGCAATTAAAAACATGTAAGGTCTTCTTTTAATTTTCCTTTTCTGAAAAGGTTGTTTTTCGCAAAAACTTGTATTTTAAAGGTTGTTTCCGACACATTTTCCAAAAAAAGTCAGACTTCCACCCCAATTTTCCGGAGAATCTCCAAAATACACATAATGTTTAGCAAAATTAAACAAAATATAATATGCTACTATTTTAAATTACCATAATTATTTAAGATAATCTTATTGTGCTATTCATGGCCTGCTATTTGATAACAAAGTACTAACTTGGAAGTTCCATTCTTTTTATTACCAGCAAAAGATAATAAGACACAAGACAGCTAAAAAGCTATATCTTATACTACTATTGTATAGAGAATGAATTATATGGGACCAATAATTTCTTTCTAGAAATCATTTTATCCTGTGTCAAGCTAGTTTTCTTGGGCAGTTTTTCTTTTTAGTCTCTCAGCTTGAGGTGTTCTAGTTTTGTGCATGAAGCCCAACATTCTAGACAGTGAAAATTTGGTCAACTTTGTAGATCACGTCCAATTGGTCAACTTTGTCCTTGTTATCATGCATTCTTACTGGGAGGCATTTTCATTCACCTATGTCTTATTTATAAGAAGATTATCCCTAATCCCACCATCTCATATTAGTTTATTCAATTTGGTATTTAATACTCTTCAAAACACATATTAGTTGTAAGTTGTTGAAATCTTTCATCTTTATAATTTTTTTAAAAAAATGTCAAATACACGAGATACCTCCAAACTCTTAATTCTCACCTCTCAAGCATTTGTTATTAAAGGAAACTTGTTATAATTTAATATAGATATTTTAAGTCATTGACTAATGAGTAGAGATAGAAATGGGTAGGGTCAGTATAGGGTAAGGTTAGACCGTTATCCATATCCTAATTTTTAGATGTTGACCCATAAATTACCCATACCCATAGGGTCCGATAGGGTATGGGTAGGGTCTAGGGTCTAGAATGGGTCCAATACAAAAAAGACCCATTATATTTTCCAGTGTATATATAATTGTTAAGCAATTCAATATATAAAGTTGTCAATTAACACACAAAATATCATATTATATAGGAATACATAGTTTTTCCACATCTCAAAAGTCTCATACATCCAAATATGAATAAAGAAAATAGTTTAGAGCGAGAGAGTGAGATACTGGTAAGATGAGACTATGAGAGTGCGGCTATGATAAGGGATTAATGGTTTTTTTTTGAAGGGTTTCTTATATCTATAATATATCTAATATATATTCATTTTAATTTTAAAAAATCAAATATATATATATATATATATATATATATATACATTAGTTTGGGGGGTTTATGGGTAGGGTCAGGATATTTGAAAAGTGGACTCATAGTACCCTACCCTACTCTTACCCATAGGGTCCAAAAAATTAAGACCCATACACTTAAATTAGGGTAGGGTATGGGCGAGTCCGGGTACCCATTGCCATCTCTACTAATGAGAGCTCTCCAATGAAACCGTTTTCAAATCCATATTTAGAATTCATAATGCATGAAATCTATATTAACAGTAAATTATACTTGTAGATACAAAATCGTGTCTACCCATTAAGTACCCAATGATGAAAGATACAGTCGTTCAAGTTAGTCCGATCCAAAGGAATAGCAATCAAACAAGCTAAACTCAAAAGTGTTTTGAAAATACAAAGTCTATTTATTAAATCCAAGCCCAATTTTAAAGGCCTAATTATTATTTTTGTGGTAAGTAAGTAATAGTATTGTAGCTCAAACCACCAACAATACAACCTAAAGCTGCAAAGACCAGCAGCAAAACCTCCTATCACTAGTGGAAAAAAGGCCTTCTGATCCGGTCAAAACCGCGCTTACCGCTTCGGTTTTGGTCCGGATGGGTTTGAACAAGAAACGGATAAGTTAACCCATTAACTGATCCGGTTTTAGGTGAAAACCGGGTCAGTTAATGGTTTTCACCCGGATAAGTTAATGGGTCCCAAATTATTATTATTTTTTTCATTTTTTCATTTTTAATCGAAACAAAAACAATAGTATATATAAATACTCATTTTATTGCGCTTAATTGAGCATAAATTATTAGATACATAGAAAATTTAACTATAATTCCATCATAATCAACAATTACTACCTCCGTCCCAGAAAGATTTTGTAGACACATAATCGTGTCTCCCCATTTAAGGATCTGATCGATGATGAAACATACCGTGGTCTTAATTGGTTCGACCCAAAGGCAGAGCAGTCTGAAAAGCCATTCAAAACCACTTCGAAAAGTGTTAAAGTCCTATTTTAAAGCCCAATTAATTATTCATGATAATTAACTATATTTTGAGCCCAATTCTTTGAAAAGCCCAATTAATTGTTTAATAATTAATTGATTTATTTTAATAAATAAATATTTTCAAAAGATATTTTTTGTAAGTTAAAAACATATTTTATCCCGTAAAATCAGATATCCGTAATTAAAGGATAAAAGAAATCTTTTAAAACGCGTTTTCTAAAAAAGCTGGCAATGATACGTCAAGAGCCACCCCACCTTGCGCCTGGCGCACGTCAGTGCATCAGGCGCAGCTTTTCCTGACACTTGGCACTGTGCCACACACTGTGTCGTGCGCCTAGCGCACAGCTCTGCGTGTGCAGGTTTCTTTCGTATCTTTTTCAAAGCACGTACCACGTGTATGCTTTTTACTGGTCATACCGCGTCATGCGCTTGACACGTCAGCTGCACCAAGCGCAACTAGCGCGTCAGGCGCAGTGCCGTTTTCCCTATAAATAGGCCTGATTTTCGTACAGATTTAAGGACAGATTTTTCACATAACACTCGACGAATGTATTACGAACCTCTCGACGAACTACAAAAACTCCCTACAAAATTCATATCTTTCAAACACAAAATACATTAAATCTACATACTTTCAGATTTTCAGGCTTCACGATTACTCGTCCCGAAGGTTGTCAATCTCGCAGACCCAAGCCACGGCATAATCCTGAGGGTCCTTAAATAAATTATTTTTATATCGAAGTTACTAACAGTTTTGTTTCCTGATGTAGATCTTTAATGTAAAATGGCTCTACTGTATATTCTAACCTCTTTTCTATACTTTATTTTATATTATATTTATTCATGTCTTTGTATATTATATGCTTGCTTGATCATTCTGTTCATATTATATGATTGTCCTGCTATAATGCTTTCATTGCCCACATATTATTTTTGCTAATCAAAGACCTAAATAAATGTTCTAACATTAATCAGATTAATTTTGGACAACCTGTTAGGTTCCCTGTAATATTGATTGCATAATAACTTGTCACTAAAAATTAGTCTTTTATGTGTTTCTTGAACCTACTTAGACTAAATATTTTGTAGGGTGTTTAAAACATTATTTGATTATTCTTTGGCATAAAATATGCAATGAATCGATTTTTAGTAGAGGCCAAATTTGGGAGAATGTGGTTCATTATGACTATATTCGTACCCTCACCCCCGAACTCAATCTTTGGTTCATTCTGACCATCTATGGAGTCATGACGGGGAAATCAACATTGGATACTTTGTCCCTACGGTTTTCGCATATCCAATTAGGTTTATGATTCTTCCTAAAAAGAATTGTTGGCGACTTCTTTCAAAACAATTTTCAATAAAACCTTAACAGTGGGGCAGTCAAAACTAATACGCGCACACACCGCGTAGGCGAAATAAAAACACGCCTACAATTTGGCGACTCCACTGGGGAGGAATTTAAAAAATTAATTTTTTAAATGAGTGGGTGAAACTTGAAAAATACGATTCATTCTCCTTTTATGCCTTTGAATAATATACAGTTTTGCACATGTTTAGCCACCATAAGGACAATCTACCATGCCTCATTAGCACATGTTCTATGCGTGAGGTCATTGCCGGGGGGTTTGCGCTCTGTCCTTCCAAAAAGCTTCCTGAGCGATAGTTTTGGATCTTAGTCATAAGCAAACGAACCCAACCATGACATTGTTCTATTGTTCCTGACTTGAGACTGGAGTGCGTCTAACATGTGGCCACCTCCTTAAGCAGGGGTACAAAGCGTGGTATCAATCTCTTAGTCATGGACCCTTTGAGCCTTAACCTAAACCTGACCAATAGTTGAATGTAGAACTGTACTTTAGGTTGAGAACTTTTGCATCCATGTTACCTGACATTTATGTGTGATTGCAATTTTTGCCTGCTAATATGCTTTACGCCCGAAATAATTGCAAATCGCGTCTAAAATAAATCGTTGTTTTCGCCCGAACCTTCGTCAATTAATCAATACGCGTGCCGCAGAGCATTGCGCCAAACGCATTAAGTTGCGCTTGGCGCAATGCATCTGCGCCAGACGCATAGGCTGTGCGCCGCGCGCACCAGTTCCGTGGCACGCAACCTATTCGTCCCATGCTTATTGGTCTTTTAACCTTTGTTCCATCCTAAGATAATAAGTTTACATCAGTATAATATTTAAAAAAAAGGTCAGTCTTTTCATGCAAGGTCGAGTCTATCCTAAAAAGTACATCTAGAAACAATGGTCATTATAAAGTTAGAGTAGTCATGCATGTCTACCTCTTTCCATTTCCTCCCTGTTGTTCAACTAATATTCCCTGTCAATCCTACCTTTCCATATTCATCAATTTCAAAACCTTACATCTTTTCAAAATCAATCATGCATCCTACTCTATTCTACCTTTTTCAAAAAGCATTTGCTAATCATCATCATACCACGACATTTAAAAAAAAAATTCAAAATTGATCTATCATCTTTTCCTAACAAAAGATAAAACAAGGGGTTCCTTTCAAAAATGAATTTCGAAAATTTTAAGCCCATTCCAAACACCTTCAATCCAATTCAATCCAATCGACCCAATTCACTTGCATTCATTCTAGGCCCATATGCATTAGAGTCCATTTTGCATTCATATAGGGTCCATCTAATTCGAGTCCATGCATTCATATTAGGCCCGCTAGCATTAGAGTCCATCTTAGGCTCATATAAGTCTAGTTCCTGTCAAAACCTAGGCCCATATAAGTCTAGTTCCTGCCAAAACCTAGGCCCATTTGCATATATTTGTAAACCCTAGTCTATGTCAATCCCAGTCCAAGTCTAATCCAACTCTATTCCAATCCAATATCAAGCTCATGTGCATTTTCAAGTCTAATGTCAAACCAATATAGGACTAAGTCCAGAATTAAGTCCACATAAGGCCCAACTCATTTCCAAAGTCAATCCAATCCAATTCCAAATCCATATAGGATGAAGTCCAAACCATTAAGTCTAGCGAAGCTAGCATCCCTGTAAGACCATAACGACACCCCTTTTTGACCTAGCTAAGCTAGTCATCCTTGTAAGACCATAACGGCACCCCATTTGACTAAGCTAAGCTAGTCACCCGTAAGAACATAACAACACCCATTGATCTAGTGAAGCTAGTCACCCCTAAGACCATAAAGGCACCCTCCGAGTTTAGCGAAGCTACTCTTATCTTACATCTATATCAATATCAAATCATCAAGTCTGGCGAAGTCAATTCCTTCCTAAGCCTAGCGAAGCTAGCATAAACAATCCTTTTAGGCCTAGTTTATTTGCCAAGTCTAGTCCAGTTTGCTTGCATAGTCTAGTCCAGTCCAGTCCAGTCCAGTCATTTGCATTTGCATATAGTGATGCCCATGTCACCATCATGACCATAATCATAGCCATTTCTAATCATTTCTAGTTTCCATTTTGCCATCCATTTTCATCCCCATTTCCACTTTCATCTTCATGTCTCATCTCTCCCTTCCATTTCCATCTCTCCATCCCTCATTTCCATTTCTCATTTCGAAAGCATCATTTCTAAAAATTTACGAGGTCCATTCGATTTCTGTTCAGGATGGATCGTGAAATTATAATTTGGGAATGCCCGACAGAGAGGATACAAGGTCGACCTACTCCCAGACTCGTCAAGCGCATCCTCACCTTTTCAGACGAATCCTCCGACTCTTCTGAATCATCATCTGAAATGGGAGACACTAATGAACAGCTCAGTGCCATTATGGCCCAACTTCAACTGATGAACTCACGTCTTGAGGACCAAGGCAAAGAGATTAAGGCACTGAGGGGGAAGCTAACTGAGGAGGACGAGCAAGGCGACACTCCATCACCAATCAAGACCAACAAACATTTGAGGTTTGAAAAAATCGAGCAATTGATCCAGTCAATTCCTACGCTCGAGGGTTAGACTCATGGCCATGACATTATTGATCCTGAACTGAGGGAAAAACTCCCTAAAAAGGTAACATTGGGCGACCTCCTAAAATTCAAGGGGATCGAAGACCCAGATGACCACTTGAGAGCTTTCTCCATCTTTATAGCTCTCAAGGGCATGCACAAGGACCTGTTTGCTTATGTCTTTCCTTTAACCTTGGAAGCACATCCATCCAAGTGGTTCAGATAACTAAATAAAGCCAAGCTGAATGACTGGGACTACATCAGAGAAGAGTTCCACAAACAATACATCTACAATACTCAGCTTCCCATTGGCCTTCGTGAGTTGGAATTAACCAAGCAGAATTGCAATAAAGATTTTGTCACCTTCCTTAACAGATGGAGGGAAAAGGCTGCACAAATGATTAACAGGCCATCCCAAGAGGATCAAGTCTGATTGGTGATCCGTAACCTGCAGCCCAAATATGGGGATCATATTAAGTTCCAACCCATACAGTCTTTCACAAAGCTCTATAAGGTAGTCCTGCTAATTTAGGAGGAGGTACAACCTAACAAGAACAAGGGTTCTAACGACAACAACTTTTTCAAGAAGAGTAATAATAACCCTTCTACCTCTAAAAACAACGACATAAACGCCCTAACTACTGATAAGAGAGGTTATCAAAGACTTCATAGGACATTCACTCCTTTAGGCATGTCTTTAGAAGAAGCCTTCACTAGGCTTCATGCAAAGGGAGCACTTCAGCCTCTTGGCCCTACTCCACACCCTGCTCCTGAGAAGAGATCCATAGATGGAATCCTAATTCCTACTGCAAGTACCATCAAGAAAATGGGCATCTGACATCACAATGCTGGACTTTGAAGCATCATCTGCGGGATATGGTTGAAGATGGTAGATTGCCAATTCTGCCTGCAGTAAAAGTCAGCAATAGCGGCAACCCCTTGGTAAATGCCTAAATAATGCAGGGGGCTTAGTCATTTAGCGTTGGTTTTCTAGGTTGAGCCGGAGAGTCCCTCCTCTAGCTCCTTTATTTCCTTTCCTGTCGAGTCTATGTCATTTAGGTTGTTATTTCTAATAACCCTTGTTTCATTCATTTTCAATTAATGAAATTATTGCATGTTCATTTTCATTGGCCTTCTATCATTTTATTTATGCTTCTAACTCAAAGATGAAACTCAAATCACCTAATGAACTTGACTAATAATAATAAAACGAGATCTGAAATAAAAAATAAAGAGTAATAAAAAATGGACATCCTTTGGATCAGGAGTTATTCCTCTCTCCCTTCCATTACCTTTCATAAGCTGTCCACATACAATCAAAAATCCTTTAAACCATTATCTCCATAATCATTAGCCAAATAACCTTTCAAAATCAAAGCTTCGTAAATATCCTTCAAATCTTCCACTACCCTAAACTAAACTTGTGTGCAAGCCTTACTACATACAAAAAAATCAATGCCAGGCAAAAATATTCAAAGTGCGAAAAAATGAAAAAAAAGCAAAAGAAATTGCACAGGACAAAAATAAAAGATTCAAAAGGAAAAAGCCAAAGGCAAAGAAATAAAAAGTCAAGCTAGGGGGAATTGCACACAAGTTCCCCCCTCATTCAAATCCTTCAATCCATCAAAACCATAGCCTATATAATCCAAATCTATAATCCTTACATTATCCTTTAACCTTTCATCAACCCTAACTCCTTTTTCAAGGTATGTCCAAGCTTGCTAGGTTGAAAACCCGAAAGGCGGCCTCGGCAAAAATTAGGCCACAAAAAAAAAAAAATCAGATCAAGAACTACAAATGGTCTGATTCCGCAAGGATACGTAGGAATCCTCATCCCGAGGTCCGACTACTTCAGTAAAATAAAAATTAGTCATGGTCTAATGATTTGACTTTCTAGAATTTAGGAGCATACTCTTTCTAGATCCTGTCATAGACTCAAGTCTGCACCTAGCCTCGTTAAAGCCTTTTCCCACCTACATTCATTTGAGTCACAAATTTGAACCTTTTTATTTTTCAATCCAAGCTCTCCTTGTCCCTGAAGGACTCCCCGATGATTCCATGGTTTCTAGCGATATTTGACTTTGCCTATATCAACTTTCCAATAAACAATCCCAGTGACAACTTTTAATGTTCAAGACTGATCATTTACATTTCAATATCAAATCAAGTACATGACAAACTCAAGACAAGCTCACCCAAAGTGTGGTGGTTCCTCCAATTCAAATCAAACTCCCGAAGAGTTGTAATCCGCAGACCTCGTTTACGAACCCCGATTATTTACTAAAAACGATTTTCGAAAATCATGCTATCTATTTCTGATCAATCTGTCATTCTACCTATCCAGATCTTCTAGCCTTGCAAAATCCTGACCTTGCATTATAGCCTTGCAAAAACCCTGACCTTGCATTTCATACATTCTAGTCTTGCATAACCCTGACCTTGCATGACGTGTCATCCCTTAGTTTTGCATAACCTTAATCCTTGCATCATTATGTGCTTTTTCTAAGTTGTTTGCACCTTCTACTTCTACTGCATACTGCTGACATCTTCTACTGCAGGTAATCAGATCGCTTGTAGTTATTGTCCTGCATACTAACTTTGTTTTGCAGAGACCGGCGTATATAGATCAGTTCTAAATTGCAGATCGTTTAGAATCGTTCTCCGTTCCGACACTGTATACTTTGACTTTCGGTTTCCAGAACCTCAGTCAAAGTGGGGGCTTCTGTAGACACATAATCGTGTCTCCCTATCTAATGATCCGATCGATGATGAAACATACCGTGGTCTTAATTGGTCCGAACCAAAGGCAGAATAGTCTGAAAAACCATTCAAAACCATTTCGAAAAGTGTTAAAGTCCTATTTTAAAGCCCAATTAATTATTCATGATAATTAATTATATTTTGAGCCCAATTCTTTGAAAAGCCCAATAAATTGTTTAATAATTAATTGATTTATTTTAATAGATAAATATTTTCAAAATATATTTTTTGTAAGTTAAAATCAGATTTCATCCCGTAAAATCAAATATCCTTAATTAAAGGATAAAAGAAATCTTTTAAAACGCGTTTTCTAAAAAAGCTGGCAATGATAAGTGAAGAGCCAGGCTGGTGCGCCTGGCGCAGGACCGTGCTCCTGGCGCACGTCAGTCCGTCAGGCGCCGCTTTTCCTGACACGTGGCACTGTGCCACACACTGTGCCATGCGCCTGGCGCACAGCTCTGCGTGAAGCTCAGGTTTCTTTGTTATCTTTTTCAAAGCGCGTACCACGTGTATGCTTTTTACTGGTCATGCCGCGTCATGCGCTTGACACGTCAGCTGCACCAGGCGTAGCTAGCGCGTGAGGCGCAGTGCCGTTTTTCCTATAAATAGGCCTGATTTCCGTACAGATTTAAGGACGGATTTTTCACATAACAATCGGCGAATGTATTACGAATTTCTCGACGAACTGCAAAATCTCCATACATAATTCATACCTTTCAAACACAAAATACATTCAATCTACATATTTTCAGACATTCAGATTTTCAGGATTCACGATTGCTCGTCCCGAAGGTTGTCAATCTCGCAGACCCAAGCCACGGTATAATCCTAAGGGTCCTTAAATAACTTATTTTTATATTGAACTTACTAACAGTTTTCTTTCCTGATGTAGATCTTTAATGTAAAATCGCTCTACTGTATATTCTAACCTCTTTTCTATACTTCATTTTATATTATATTTATTCATGTCTTTGTATATTATATGCTTGCTTGATCATTGTTCATATTATATGATTGTCCTGCTTTAATGTTTTCATCGCCCACATGTTATTTTTGCTAATCAAAGACCTAAATAAATGTTCTCACATTAATCAGATTAATTTGGACAACCTGTTAGGTTCCCTGTAATATTGATTGCATAATAACTTGTCACTAAAAATTAGTCTTTTATGTGTTTTTTGTACCTACTTAGACTAAATATTTTTTAGGGTGTTTAAAACATTATTTGATTATTCTTTGGCATAAAATCTGCAATGAATCGATATTTATTAGAGGCTAACTTTGGAAGAATGTGGTTCATTATGACTATATTCGTACCCTCACCCCCGAACTCAATCTTTGGTTCATTTTGACCATCTATGGAGTCATGACGGAAAATCTACATTGGATACTTGTCCCTACGGTTTTCCCATATCCAATTAGGTTTATAATTCTTCCTAAAAAATTGTTGGCGACTTCTTTCAAAACAATTTTCAATAAAACCTTAACAGTGGGGTAGTAAAAACTAATACGCGCGCACACCGCGTAGGCGAAATAAAAACACGCCTACAGATATGAACACTTATTGGGACACGTAGTTTAAGGTGATAAGTTGTAGTGTAGTTATCAAATGTTATTTTATTTAAAAAGTAGATGTGATAGGAGTTGGGGCATTTTTTATTAGCGGAGAGAGAAAGTTAGGTAACTTTTTTTTGATAAAAGGTAGAGTGTGGGCCAAAGATGTGTAAAAAATATAATATATTAATAGTAGGACCACGCCAAAAATGAAAGTGTTCAAACTAATTTGAGACAAACATAAAAGGAAAGTGTTCAGACTATTACGGGACGAAGTGAGTATAATTTCACTTGATGACAGTAGATGGTGTTGCATACAGAATCAAATACCCGGTAGAATCAGGTTGATCTCAGGCTCAAATGCTGATAAAAAGAGAGCAGACATTGGCTTGCTGTTAAAGGCACCAGAGCTAGTTCTGACTTTGCTAAGCTGGCTATCTCCAGACTACCTTGCTCTGCAGCAGCTCTAATATGTTTGCAGTGGGATCCTGGCTGGAGCAAGTGGGTTCCTAGCCTCCCACCAATAGCAGCAGCAGAAGTTCGAGTCTAATTGTTCATCATGTCTAATTGTTCGTTTGTTAACCATCACCGCATAATTTTTAAATATCACAAGTATTGGAACAAAGAGTTGCAGGATGAATAACAACCGGGACCAATTATATGCAGCATTCCCTTCTACTAAGTACTAATAAGCCTTCCTTGCCAGTGGAAACAGTAGCTTTTTCCATGTCTAATATTAATTGATGACCAAGAGGAAATGACAATCATCAATACTGACAACCAATCTTTACGAAAATCCTGCGCGAGAGAAAAAGAGCAGGTAAAGAAATAGAAAATAAGTGGTGACAAAGACATCAGCATCAATCCATCAAGTATGCAAAAATGAATCTGAAGCACAGGGAACAAATGACATCAAAGAACAAGCAAAATCTTTTTATAGAACACATTTGGAAGCTGTTCAAATAAAGTACAGTCATGCAACTCCGTCCTCGATGTACTTTCTAGTGAGAAACAATATGTAGCATGCATCATCTTGATGAAACAAAGTTCACTAAATCCTTGGACCAAAGTATTTTTATTTGTATTGTAAAGGTAACATCAATCATACTCATTAAATATATAGAATGGAGGAATATTTTTTGTAAAGCTAGCGATAACATAGAAAAGGGAGCAAGACATATCTTAGACATAGATCTACAAAAAACTGCTTGATTCCTTTATAGAAATAGCAATTATGATGAAAATGTGAATGAGCTCCAAGAATTATTTATAACATAATCTGAAGAGAATAAGGTTGCATTCTTTTACCCTGAAAATTCTGTATCTGAACTTGCCTGAACTTCTTGAAATTTGTTGTTTAAGGTGAAAAGAACAAGACCCAAGGCCTCACTAATAGAGCTATGGCACATGTATGGTATCGAGATCAAGATGAAAGGAAAAGGCCCAACTTCATAAAATTCATTTTTCTTACATCTGAAAGTCCTTGTAGTCGTAAATGTTTTGCAAGTTTTTGTGCTGTTTGTAAAACAATTTCAAAAGGCGAAGGCAATATTTCTATATTCGGATGGATTCGACCCAACCATCCCATATCTCAATATTAGAGGTTTCAAATCACTGAACTAGCTCAAAATCTCATTTGATGGAGTCCTATATAATAAAAGGAAAATATAGGATAGCTTGATATAGCTTCCTTGAACATTGCTTCAGCTTCTTAGGTGCAGAATATATAAACCCGCATAACACACACACACAACAAACTGACAATTGATGAAGAAAATCCATACATCCAGAGAAAACCAAGAGCCCTCTAATGCAGTTGACAAACAACAAGAGAGTTCCTAACTACCAATCATGGTGTACATCATCTGAGTCAAGACCACAAAGATCCCCAAAGCATGCTCCTAAGAGAGACTAAATCTACTTATTTCATCATAGCTAATTCCGAAGTCTCTCACAGAAAATTTTTAGTATTCATTATTAAATAACATAAAACTGAAGTTGACCAACCTGCAATGTACTTGCGCACTAAGCAGCAAAGGCGGTCCATCCCATCCAATAAGAATCCAATAGTTGGATCACTTGGGTCCTGAAATAAAAGTTACATTTAGGTGCCAAAGGGGAAACATATTCAGAAGTGTGGCCAAACAAAAACTTCTACGCAAAATTAACATTTTGGAGCAATAACATTTCTGAGATAATTTAACTACCAATGCTACCCAGATTTTAAAATTAAAATGTAGAACTCTTGAAACATGAGAAGGGAGGGGAGGGACTCTACTTACTATTTCCACATGCAGTGTATGAGTAGTAGCAGTGGCGGATCCAGAAATTGAGTCACGTGGGTTCGGAATTCTTCGAACATTTTTTTGTTGTTTCAAGTTATATTTTACACGCAATTTTTTTTTTATTTTAAAAATTTTTGTTTCTAAAAATATAACTACTTAGATACTGTACCAACCAAAGATTCGTAATTAAGAGTGTTCCGATCTGTTTTTTTGTTAGTAGTAGAAAATTCAAAAGGAAGAGAACTTTTAGTAATTTCATTTCGAGAAACATGCAGAATAAAAGAGAAGAGAGAGAATCAATGAGGTCTGGTATAGTGGTTAAGACTGAGGGCATGTGTACAATAGGTCACGGTTTTGAACCCTCCCTCCCTCCCTCATCTGTAATATGAACAACCTCATGGCTCATTAATATAATTAATGTAAGAGATATATATTAAGTTTTTAATTATAATAAAAGGGGTGAATAAAAAAATAAAATAAAGGAAACAGAAGACTAAGACTTTAACTCTATTGCTTTATACAATATAAGCGGAGGATTCATACCAAAAAAAAAAGAATAAATAAATAAACGATAAAACGGAGGATTGAATGTTAAAAAAGAAAAGAAGACAAAATGCAAAGGAAAAAAAATTGAATTTTAAAAAGGAAAAGAAGACAAAATGCTAAGGAAAAAAAGACAAAATACATTTGAGCAGATTCGAACCCGCGTCATCTCAAGTCAGAGGATAACGTATCATAAATGTTAACCACCAACCACAACAGCATTTATGTTGAGTAAGGTGCGCGTTTTATATATAACATTTATCTGTTACTATGTTTTTCAAGATTTTCACCCGGATCCACGTGGGTTTAAGTGAACCCACTGAACCCACGCTGGATCCGCCATTGAGTAGTAGCTCTAGACTTTGATGACATAATTCCTACATGCTGAAAGTACTATGTGACCTCCGACTGAGCTAATGCCAAAGCTGAAAATACCATCTTAGGGGATTAAAGAGAAAGCATAGTCAGTTAGGCCGCTAGTGCCAAAGCAACATCTAATATCTTTACGAGAAATTGAACAACTGAAAATGAGAAGGGTGCAAGGATTCATTTGCATCATGAAAACACAATTTGTGTCCTTGTTCATGAGCAACACTTTATGTGTACTTCAACTATGTAAATCACTCCAGATAACAGTATGAGCAACAAATATCCTATCCTAGATAACACTTCAAGAATCTAACAGTAAAATTAATGAGCATTTGGTACCTTTTCCCATTCAGACCACTGTATCTCACCTTTAAATAAAACATCCTCCTTCCCAACTCTGGCTCCACTTTCTTCTTTAGATAGATTTCATTAGGCCCAAATGTAGGAAAAATTGATGCTATGGGGCTCAACTATCAGCGGTTCTCTTTAATAGGTACCAACTACCAATAATTCAGTAAAGGTCCTAACTTTAGGGGGCATTGTCATTTATTAGGCCCAGATGACTTATGACTTGTTGAATAGGTAAACTAATATTATTTTAATTCATTTTATTTTTTTTAAGTCTTTATTCTATCTCCCCTTCCCCCTCTCTTCCCTAATCCCCCTCTGTTTGTCTCTCCCTTCCCACGATGTTGCCTAGCAACAGCACCACCGCCACCATTCTCAACAACACCACCAGCACCACCACCATACTGATTCCTTTACCAACAAAACAAAGTAAGAAATCAATTTCTAACTCATAAGTCATAATCAAATTCAATTCATAGCTTAAAAATGCAACATCAAGAACTAAACAATGAGCAAGAAATTGATTTTGATCCCTCCCTCCATTAACCCCGTGTTCGACATCGAAAGACGCATAACTCTCATTCACAAGCTTGTCTTAAAACAACATGAGCTTGAATATGAACACCTTCAACAACATCAACTAAAACTAACGCACCATCACATAATCGAGCAGCAGTTGAAACTTCGCTACAAAAATTTCCTCAAATCTTCAAACTTTCCCCAATTCTTTTCTCTCTCTTCAACTCCCCATTCTAATGGCGGATTCGCAAGAAAAGCTGATTGTCCATGTCAATCAATTGTTGATTCCACGACTAAAATGGCAGCTCGAAATCGTCGCCGTCGCCATGGCCTCGTTCTTATTCAACTCGTCGATCGAAATCACACTAGCTCGAGAACGAGGGCGCACGACTCAGAGAAGTGCAGCTCAACATCTCATTGTGCTCTGCATTACTCAATGTAGAATCATTGACGATCATCTCCTTCCATCAGCGCTCGAAGCTCATGGAACACCGACGACAGGTGCGCGAAGCTGCGAAGAGAAAGGGGCAAGGTTTGAGAGGGAAAGGGAGTTTCTAGGAGAGAGAAAGAATGACAGGGTGAGGGATTTGGGTTTTGGGGTATCAAATCGACAAGGGGGTGATTTGGAGTCAACTCCTTCCTGTTGTTGTTAATTGGTGTGGTTCATTATTGGAATTGAATAAATGGATTATGGGTTCATAATTATGGGTTTGCAGTGGGATTTATGTTCTGCTCGAAGCTCCATCCTGTTGTTATTTTTTTTTTTTTTTGCAGTGAGGATTTATGGGTTTGAGATGAGAGAGAATGAGTTGGGGTGAATTTCTGGGTAAAGGTCTAAAGGCTGAAGAAGAAGGAGAGAGGTAGAGGAAGGAGAGGGATTTTAAAGTCACGTGACCTTATTACCTGAAGTAGCAGGTCACTTAACCTGCTAGGTCCAAATAAAAATGGGTCATGTAATAGTTAGGCCTGCCACTGGATTATTGATAGTTGGAACCTATTAAAGAAAACCGCTCGTAGTTGAGCCCCATAGTGTCAATTTTTCCCCCAAATGTATGTATCCAACTACTTTGTTATAGCAATGGAGCTACACCTTGACTAAAAGCATGAATGCTTCCAATCAACCTAAAAACGAACATAACCCTTCAATTAAATTGTTCACATAGAACAAATTAAGAGAGAAACAGCCCATAGAACACATAAGTGACAACCGCAATCTTGACACATTACTCAAATAACTTGAACACAAACACAATTTTTCCACCTAGACTGAGGAACATTACCCACAAAAACACAATTTCAGAACTATAATTCACAAAATTCAACCAATAATGGCCAAATTATCCCATTATCTTTCCTCAATTATAATGAAAATCAAACAACAATATCCATGAAAATCAAACAATAGTATCCACTTTAGTTAACAAAAATGAACATGCGTGGACTCCAAAATATCAAAAAGGGAACATATTCAGCATAGATTAGGTAGATGCCTAAATAAAACAGGTCAAAAAGTCTTGAACTCGACAAAATCGAACAATCAGAAAAATCCTCGGACGAAAAAATAAAGAGAAGAAATATTGAATCAACTCAAAAAACAACCTTATTACCAAAAAAAGGGTATCAGATTTTTAATCCCTACCAGAAAGCTGACAAAACTAAGCGAAGTTTCAGTGGTCGGAGTACGAGGATTCACCGGAATACGATGAAATTTTCGCCAGAGAACCCTGTCGCTCTTCACTGCACATAAATCATATGAAGCACCTGTAAATCATATACAACCACAAAAATTAAAACTCGAAAACCCTAGATCTCAATCGATTGAATAAAAAACGAATAACAAAAAAAAAACCAAGAAATGAAGAAAGAAAGAGAAGGAGGGCGTAGCAGCAGGTGGCAGTGGGGTTTGTTGGCGGTGGCTGGTGACCATCGGTGGAAGGTAGAACCTAGTGGTGGTGGAACCCTAGCGCGCAAAACTAAGTGAAATCGAGTGGGGTGTTCGAATGGTAGAAGGAAGGAGGGAGAATGGAATAAGGAGGGAAGTGAAAACGCGAGCTGTTAGACCAAAAAAAATAAAGATTAACCGCTGCGGTTAAGAGAACCGAAGTGGTTAACAAAAGCCGGATCGGTTTTCTGTTAACCGATCTGGTTCTCTTAAGAACCGCAGCAGTTTGTGTTCCCAGGTTTCCCACCTAAAATTTCGATAATTTACCGATTCGGTTCTCTTAAGGACCAATGATACCAATGATGTAGAACTCAGGAAGCTGACCAATGGAGAATAGAAGAGTAGCTTCGAGTACTCAACATTCAACCATACAAATGTAATTGAGAGAAAAGAGAGGAAGATAAGAGAGAGAGAGATAGAATTATGAATTGTAGGATTTTGTTATTATCAATTTCAATGCCTCTTTAATGATATGATTACAAGTATTTATATTGAGTTATTAGGCTAACAACTCAACTAACCCAGCTAACGAAAACTAACAGCTGTAACAACTTTAATCTAACAAACTTTCCCGCCAAAACTAGGTTTCACAATTCTGTTACAACTCATTATATTTCACACTATATCATATCTCCTCTTGTCCTCAATGCTGCACAGGGAAATCAGGAAACTGAGCTTCAAAAGTAACAGCAAAAATCCAAGTAGCTTCACTAATAGGTTGGCCTTCCCATTGGACTAAATACTGGACTTCAGCAACATTCTGCCTTTTAACAATTCTTCTGTCTAAGATGGCCATGGGCAAGAAGACTTGAGTTGCATCTGTGCCTTGCAACCAAGGAGGAATGTGTGGGGCAGCAGGCAAAACACCATGAAATTATTTCAATTGATAAACATGAAAAACATTAGAAGGCATGATTAACTTGTAAGCAACTGCACCGATAGTATATGCTACTTGAAATGGGCCATAATATTTGAAAGCAAGCTTTTGATTTACTCTGGCCTGAACAGATGTTTGCCTATAGGGCTGTAACTTCAGCCAAACCCAATCACCAACATTAAAAGAACGTTCAGATCTGCCTTTGTCAGCTAAGACTTTCATTCTATTCTGAGCTTGGATTAAATGCTACTTTAAAGTAGCTAACATGGCAGTCCTCCTCTGCATAGTTCTATCAACCACTTCATTATTAGACTCTCTAGGTAAATAAGGGAGATGAATTGGAGCAGGTTGGTTGTAAACTATTTCATAGGGGGTCATTTGGGTAGCTGTATGATAGGTGGTGTTATACCACCACTCAGCTAAGGGCAACCAAATAGACCACTCATTAGGATGATCTCCACACATACAACGCAAGTAGGCTTCCAAACATCTATTCAAAACTTCAGTCTGACCATCTGTCTGAGGATGGTAAGCTGAAGAAAGTAACAGTTGGGTGCCTTGAAGAGTAAATAGAGCATGCCAAAACTGACTAATGAAGATGACATCCCTGTCACTTACAATACTCTTAGGCCACCCATGAAGCTTAAACACTCCATCCAAATAGACTTGGGCCACCTCTACTGCAGTAAAAGGATGAGCAAGAGGGAAGAAATGAGCATATTTGCTAAGTCTGTCCACCACAACAAAAATGACTTCCTTGCCCTGAGATTTAGGAAGCCCTGTAATAAAGTCCATAGAAATGTCAGACCAGACTTCTTGTGGAACATGTAAGGGTAGTAGAAGGCCTGGGTAGGCTGAAGAGTCATATTTACTGGCTTGACATATTACACAGTTCCTAACAAAAGAACTGACATCCTTATGAAGGCCCTTCCAGGTAAAGAAAGCCTTAATTCTTCTGGTTGTAGCATCTCTCCCAGAATGACCTCCCTCTGAAGAGGTATGCATCCAAGACAAAATTTTCTGTCTAAGTTGTTCATCGGGACCCACAACAATCTTGCCATTCTTTTTTAGCAACCCTTGGTGCAGAGAAAACTTGTCACTCACTGGCTGTTCAGTGGTTAAAGCATGAAGCAACTCAGTCAAAGAGGGATCTAATGAATAACTTGCAGCTATGAGGGTAGGTAATTCAGATTCAATAGTAGTGAGTGCCATACACAATAATTCACTGCCGGGTACTCTAGATAGAGCATCAGCTACCAAGTTTTCCTTGCTAGATTTATAAAGTATTTCATAGTCAAACCCCATGAGTTTTGAAAGCCAAAACTGTTGAAAAGGGGTGCTAATCTTCTGTTGTAACAACCATTTGAGGCTCTTCTGATCAGTGTGAATGAGAAATTTACTACCAATGAGGTATTGTTCCCATTTCTGGACAGCAAAGACAATGGCAAGAAGTTCCTTCTCATACACAGACAACTTCTGCCATTTTGGACCAAGTGCCCTACTAATGAATGCCAACGGGTGTTGATCCTGCATTAACACAGCCCCAATGCCCAGGTTAGAAGCATCTGTTTCTAAGACAAAAGTCTTAGAAAAGTCACCCCTAATACAGGTGATGTTATCAAGGCTTGTTTTAAGGCTTCAAATGCAACCTGAGCTTCTTCTGTCCATAGAAACTCTCCTTTTCTGAGTAATTGAGTTAAAGGTCTACTAATCATAGCATAATTTCTCACAAATTTTCTGTAGTACCCAGATAAACCCAAAAAACATCTCAGGTCTTTGATAGATTTGGGAGTTGGCCATTGTTGAACTGTTTTAATTTTGGATGGATCTGTAGACACACCCTCTGCTGAGATAAAATGGCCAAGATATTCTACTCTTGACACAGCAAAAGCACATTTGCTAGGCTTTGCAAATAAATGATGTTGTGTGCCATAAGCTGAAACACAGCTTCTAGATGTTGCCAATGTTGCTGCATACTAGTGCTGTAAACGAGTATATCATCAAAAAATACCAAAACACATTTCCTCAAGAGTGGTTTAAAAACATGGTTCATCCATGATTGAAAAGAAGCAGGGGCATTTGTTAGGCCAAAAGGCATAACAAGGAATTCAAAATGGCCAGAATGTGTTTTAAAGGTTGTTTTGTGAATGTCACCAGTATGCATTCTTAATTGGTGATAGCCAGATCTAAGGTCAAGTTTACTAAACACCATAGCCCCAGCCAAATCATCTATTAATTCTTCTACAATAGGAATGGGAAACTTATCTTTAACAGTTCTTTTGTTAAGTTCCCTGTAATCAATGCACAATCTCCAAGAGCCATCTTTTTTTCCTACTAGCACAACAGGACTAGCGAAAGGACTTGAACTATCTTGTATTATACCATTGTCAAGCATCTCTTGCACTACAGTTTCAATCACATCTTTTTGTTTAAGTGGATATCTATAAGGCCTAATGTTCACAGGTTGTGCATTTGGCATTAAAGGAATTTTGTGGTCAAACAAGGGTCTATTAGGAGGTAGTGTTTTAGGTTCAGCAAAAAGGGTTTGGAATTTGTCTAAAAGGATAGTTAATTCAGGTGCTTTAGGAGGTACCACAGTATGAGAAAAACATGTTATAAGAGGAGAAGAGTGTACCAGATCATTTTGAGAGGGGATAGTTAGGTGAAGTAAGCAAAGATGAATAGAATTAAAACCTGATTGCATCATTTTGGTGACAGAAGTCCCTCAAACTGTAGTGATCTTCTTAGGGTGCAGCCCTCTCAACACATGAAGTATACCATTATTGGTGAACTCCATTCTAAGCTGTTGAAAATTCCACTTAACAGTTCCTAAAGATTGTAGCCATTGTACTCCCAGTACCATATAATAACCCCCTAAGGGTATCAACAAAACATCACTCTCAAAAAGAGTGTTCTGTAACCTCCACTGGAAACCTTTACACATGGATTTACAAGCAAGTGTATTGCCATCTGCCACTGACACTGATTGTGCAGGCATAGGATCAATTTTACCCCCTAGCTTCATTGCTAATGACACATCTAAGAAATTATGTGTACTCCCTGAGTCAATGAGAATGTGTAGTGGTTTCTTCCCTACATACCCAGTGAATCTCATTGTATTATAGGCAGCATTCCCAAATAAAGCACTCACTGAAATATAGGGATCCTTCTGAAATAGCTCTAAATCTTCATCTACATTTTCAGCAATTTCAAACACCCCATTTTCTTCATCTTCCCCGGGAATCTCTATGGCAAACAACTGAGTATGTTTTAGCTGACATTTGTGTCCCCTTTCATAGGGTGCATCACAAAAGTAACACAACCCTTTAACTTGTTTTTCAGCTCTTTCAGCAGGGGTCAGGTAACGAGTGGGTCTGTAGGGTCTGGTTTGGTTGTGCTGGCTTGGAAAAGATGGGTTAGGAAGCAAGGCTGTCCTAGTATTGGCATTTGATGTACTGGGTAAGGTAAAGGATTTTTGTGAGTTAAAATGGGTTTTAGAAGTAGGTTGGAACTTTGTAGCTTGGATGGATTCATTCTGTAATCTAGCATATTCAACAGCAGCATTCAAACTAGCAGGTTTAAAGGCTTTAACAAAAGGTTTCAGGTTTGGTTTCAACCCCCCAATAAAACTATCAAGGAAATATTGTTCTGGTAATAAAGGGTTTCTCTGCAACATCAATCCTTTCAAGTTCTCAAAAGCATCAAAGTAATCATCAATTGAACCATCTTGATACAATTTATTAAACTCCTCTACTACACTACTACCAATTTCTTCTTTAAATCTTGCACATAAATCCACAACAAAATCTTCCCAGCCAACATTTCTTCTTACAGCAATATAACTGTTAAATCATGACTCAGCTTTTCCCACCAAATACAAACTAGCTAGATCAACCTTCTGATTATCTAAGATTTTGCATAATGAAAAATATTTCATGCATTTCTTAATCCAAATGTGAGGGTTTGAACCATCAAAAACAGGAAATTCGATTTTTGGAACAAATCCTAACGCTTTACCTCCATGTGTTGCATTTGCATTGGATTCTACTGAATCTTCTTTGTCCTTGTCACGTTCTTGCAACAACTTCAGCATTTCTTCTAGTTGAGAAGATTGAGTAGCCATTCTTTGTTCCAATTCAAGAAGACGATTTTCCATTACTGATTGCAATTGAGCTACTGTGATATTTCTCTTGGGCGCCAGATTATCTCAAAGGTTGAGATATGGGTTTCAAAACAAAAGCACAGGAAATGGTTGAGGTTAGGAGCGAGATTGCTCTGATACCAATGATGTAGAACTCAGGAAGCTGACCAATGGAGAATAGAAGAGTAGCTTCGAGTATTCAACATTCAACCATACAAATGTAACTAAGGGAAAAGAGAGGAAGATAAGAGAGAGAGATATAGAATTATGAATTGTAGGATTTTGTTATTATCAATTTCAATGCCTCCTTAATGAACTGATTACAAGTATTTATATTGAGTTATTAGGCTAACAACTCAACTAACATAGCTAACAGAAACTAACAACTGTAACAACTTTAATCTAACAAACTTTCCCGCCAAAACTAGGTTTCACAATTCTGTTACAACTCATTATATTTCACACTATATCATAAAACAGGTCAAAAAGTCTTGAACTCGACAAAATCGAACAATGAGAAAAATCCTCGGACAAAAAAATAAAGGGAAGAAATATTGAATCAACTCAAAAAACAACCTTATTACCAAAAAAAGGGTATCAGATTTTTAATCCCTACCAGAAAGCTGACAAAACTAAGCGAAGTTTCAATGGTCGGAGTACGAGGATTCACTGGAATACGTTGAAATTTTCGCCAGAGAACCCTGTCGCTCTTCACTGCACATAAATCATATGAAGCACCTGTAAATCATATACAACCACAAAAATTAAAACTCGAAAACCCTAGATCTCAATCGATTGAATAAAAAACGAATAACACAAAAAAAACGCAAGAAATGAAGAAAGAAAGAGAAGGAGGACGCAGCAGCAGGTGGTAGTGGGGTTTGTTGGCGGTGGCTGGTGACCGTCGGTGGAAGGTAGAACCTGGTGGTGGTGGAACCCTAGCGCGCAAAACTAAGTGAAATCGAGTGGGGTGTTCGAATGGTAGAAGGAAGGAGGGAGAATGGAATAAGGAGGGAAGTGAAAACGCGAGCTGTTAGACCAAAAAAAATGAAGATTAACCGCTGCGGTTAAGTGAACCGAAGCAGTTAACAAAAGCCGGATCGGTTTTCTGTTAACCGATTCGGTTCTCTTAAGAACCGCAGCGGTTTGTGTTCCCAGGTTTCCCACCCCAAATTTCGAGAATTTACCGATTCGGTTCTCTTAAGGACCCGCAGCGGTTGTGTTGTGACATATAGCGTGTTTTCCACTAGTGTATACAATCACAGTAGCTATACAACACAAACACCAGCACAGACACCAAGCTTACAAGCTCTACAACCATTGAATGTCTCTATCTACTGTGCGCCTAGGCAATCTAGCCTTCACTTTATGCTTTACAACATGATATTGTATGCTTTTAACAGTCATATCTATAGTATGTATACTTCGATTCCACAAAGCATTATTTCTCTCATGCCAAATTGCATAAACAATTGCTAAGATGCTTGCAACAGCTACTGTATCCTGGATTTACTCTCTTTATACCTCCTCTGAATCCATCCCAACAATTGATGCACATTATTAGTGACAACGTTGATCCCTAGCCAACTTTTGATTTCGAGCAGACATTGTTTGCTGTAGTTACAACCAAAAAATAAGTGTGAGTAATCCTCAGCCTCAGTTTCACAAAGAAGACCGAGCTTAATATCACAGATTCCCAAAGCTGCTAGCTTAGTCCTGGTTTGCAGCCTCTTCCTCATTACTAACCAGCCAATAAAACTGTGTTTAGGAAGGTTATGAGCATCCCATATATATCTACTCCATTCCAGCTTGTCCCTAGGATTTAAGATCTTTTTACAGGTGTCAACAATACTATATTTTGGTTTATCAAACCAATTATGGCCACATGTGGATAAAATCATATGTTAAGCTCTACAGATGTATTTTACCACCCAGCTTGCACTCTAAGGAGCAGCATAAGAAATCCAATTATGATCCTTAATATATCTGTCATGGATCCATTGCACCCATAGGTTGTCAGCCTTCATGGCAACATCCCACACAAGCTTTCCAACTATAGCCATATTCCAGTGAACAATAGCTCTAAAACCCTAACCACCATGACTCTTGGGTTAACATACATCATCCCAATTCACATAGCCTGGCTTAGGACAATTGCAAGTACCAGTCCACAAAAAGGCTCTACAGATAGAATTTACTTGTTTTATAACAGCTTTAAGAAGAAGAAAGACTTGTGACTAGTATACACTGATGCTCATCAAGACTCAGTTCACTAGTTGCCTCCTTCCTGCATATGATATGTTTCTAGTGCTCCAGATTCTTATTTTAATGACCATTTTTTCAATCAATTTTCACAATCAGCCGCAGATAACTTCTTCGTATTGATTAGTACACCCAAATACCTAAAAGGTAAGGTGCCATGCTTAAACCCAGAGCTGTCTTTTATCCTCATACACTAATTGAAAAAACCTTATACGTCACAACAAAACTGATTCAAATCTCTCAAAACCTGATCAGTAAATCCACCAAATTATGGACGCTAAATTTTGGGCCAATTAACTTATCCGGTTCGTCCCAACCAGATCAGTTACGACCCAAAATGAACGGCCTAAAATGACAGGCCCAAGATCCAAATCTCTCGCTCACTCACGCTAACAGTACCCCCTCTCCTCTCTCATTTCACCCTACCACACCCCTCTTCGCTCTCTCTCTCTCCATTTCCCACAAAACAAACGCCAACCTTCCCAAACCCTAATTTCACATCACCCCCAAATTTCTCAGCAATCATGCCGTTATTTCTCTCCGACGACGAATTCGAGCGCATCAAACTCTCCGGCGACGCTTCTGTGGTGGTAGAGAAGGCAGATTCCTACATTCGAGACCTTTCCTCCAATCTCAAAACCGTTAAAGCTGAAGCTGATGCCGCCACCATTACTGCCGAGCAAACTTGCTCTCTTCTTGAACATAAGTACCTTTCTCTCTCCGCTGAGTTCGCCGCCCTTGAGTCTCGTTGCACTCAGCTTGATTCTAATCTTCAACAACGAGTTTCTGGACTTGCGCAAGTTCAGTCTAATAAACACCAACTTCATCTCAAATTCGTAAGTTAAATCATTCATATCTTTGTAATTTTGATTGTACTGTACTATATCTATGTTTGAAAGTTTGTGATATTTGGTTTGTATTTGTTCCTGAATCTAGTTTTTTTTTTTTACGAAGTTGTTAAGCTTCTTTCATTAGGGTTTGGCAAATGGTTGTAACTTGTAGTTATAGCAAGTTTGAGAAATAGTAGTAATAAACAGTGTTTAGTGGATATTGAAGCCATAATTTATGGTTCTATATATTAAGTGCGCCGTGGATTTATATTTGAGAGCATATACCGGTAACGCAGTTCGTGAATTGCAAACATCTTATGAGCAATTATATTCAGCATTAGGGTCTATATCTTTTCTTTATTTTCTGGCAGCGCAAATATGATTATGTTTTGTTAAGTTATTAATGGCTAGGATTTGGATTTTACATGTACGGAGGATATATTTACTTTTTCTCGCTTGGATGTATTTCCAAATGGTAACTAGCTACTAAAGGATTCATTTGTAGCTGTACTTTTTTTTAATACTTTTGTACAGAGAAGGGTTGCTTTGGATTTGGATTTTATTATGTTATGAGTTGTTGCCATTGGTTGAGGACATTTTCTCATTTTGCTTGATTCTTGCATAATTGATTTAGATTGAAAAAGATGGGGAGATTGAAAGACTGTCAATGGAGGTGAAGGAGCAGAAAAATTCAAAAAGTTAAGTGGTGGAGTTGGTAGGGTTGAAGGATGCTGAGATCAATGAGAATAATGCTACAATCAAGAGCTACATTGAAAAGATCATTGGATCGGCAAATCGTGTTGCTCAGAGGAAAGCTAGGCTGAGTGAGCTTGAGGCAGAGCTTGAGGCGGATTCCTACATTCGAGACCTTTTCTCCAATCGAAAAACCATCTTTCACGTCACTCACATAGCGCCATCTCTCTCCTCCATTAGAATGATAGTTAGATGCGATTTCAATTCCTTTTTTCGTTTTTTTAGGGTTTAGAATGATAGTTCAATGCGATTTCAAATCTTTTATTACCATTTTTTGGCTGCAATTCTCTCCGCCCTAACCTCGAATTCAGCTTCTATGAAGATTTTACATTACGCGGTATTCGAATTCACCGAGTTGAACCTAAACTCATCGTCTTTTCCTTCAAGGTTCCTCCTCGACTCACTATAAGTTAATAAACATCCCATTTATTTCTTTCTCAATTATTATTTATGGCCTGATTATAGAGATCGAATTGGGAAATATATCAAATATGAAACTGGTTATAATTCATATACTTCTAGAGTAACATTATTGATAACATGTCCTTTCAATTGACAATTACTATGATCGTATGATTTCATGAATATCATAGATTGCTCTATTGCTACAGACTTCCTCCATCCCTTAATAGATTGCCCATTTCTAATTTGGACACTATTCAAAGGTAAAGAAAGCCCTCAAAAAAAAAATTCCAATATATAAGAAAAAAGATAGTCATGTGGGGTCTTGTTTGATTCGTCGCATTGCGTACATTAAGAAAATCAAACTTTTATAATTTTTACTAATATGTAATTAAAGATATTACAGATACAAAACGTGCATTGGCAAACGTGCATTGGAGAAATGGGTACTCTATTTAGGGACAGAGGGAGTACTTAGGAAATCACCTTAGCATAATATTACCAGCTTGGTATTGTAGATTTGTAGTTTTCTATTAATTGCTTCCTAGCAGGACAACCTACATGTAAAGTGCCATGCTTGGCTGTTTCATGAAGCTCTCTACTCTGAGTGCATTTATAAATCATAGACTCGCTTACAACCTCAAATTATATTAGCTAATAGTTTATATTGCCTTTTACTCTATTTCTGCTAATTATGCTGGCTAGTTTTTGCTAATTATATTTCCTACTTTATATAAGTTTTCCCAATGATCCTAGAGAGAAGAATAGGACTCATATAACTCGCTTTCCGTAGGCAACTTGTTCCCTTCGAGAAGGAGATGACCACCTTTGAGAGGAGACCCGAGATTTCCTGTGTACCTTAAAGGACTTTGCTTGGGCGTAACATAAACTAAAGCAAACTTGCTCTATGCCAAGTATAACCTGGATCATGCACCTCGTTATTGATAACTGGAAATAAATGTTGTGGATAAACAGAACTTTGTTTCTCCTTCCCTAGTTGCAATTCTTCTAGCAGGGACGTGAAACGATCTTGCAAGAGTTCTTTCTTGGGGTGGTGGTTTGGGCTTAATAGAGAGAAAAGGAGGCCTCTGCAGAGTACTAGATGACATAGAGCATTCTTATGTATCTAATTATTTATGAGTATGATGTTAAAATTATAGTTGCTAATATTTTTATGTATCCAATTATTTATGCTTATGCTTCAATTGAGCATAATATGCTTAATAAAATGAGTATTGTTATATACTATTGATTTTGTTTCGATTAATAATGAAAAAATGCAAAAAAAAAAAATATGGTTTTTGGGGTGGTCAATTGCTCCGATTTTGGGTTAAAACCGGAGTAGTTAACTTGCTTAACTGCTTCGATTTTCACCCAAAATCGAATCGATAAATGATTAACTGATCCGGTTTAATCATTGTGAACTGCTACAAGCCCACCCGATCCGGACCAAAACCGGATCGGTAAGCCCGGTTTTGACCGGATCGGATGGGCTTTTTTCCACTAGTGATAGTCTCCTGCTCTGTCAGACCACAACTATAAAAGTCTGATTTTGTAGGGCTTGCCTTGGGACTAGAGGTAGCAGCAAACAAGTTGATCTTGTAACAGTATGTAAACAGACTTGAACTCACCTTTACAGAAAAGGATGACATCATCCGCAAAACGCAAGTGGTTGAGGGTAAGGGATTTGCACCTTGGATGGAAAGTAAAATCAGGCTGTTTACCAATATAGGTCATGAGTCTTGAGAAATATTCCATACACAAAACAAACAGGAGAGGTGACATTGGGTCACCCTGCTTAATTCCTCTTTTTGAGTTAAAAAAACCCAGTAGGGACCACATTGATCATCAAAGTGAAGGTGGGGCTCTTCACATAAGTCATAACCATGTCCACAAATCTTCTTGGAAACTTCAGAGCCATCATCATGTCTTCTAAGAACTCCCAACTAATTGTGTCATATGCCTTTTGAAGATCAATCTTCATAAGGCAACATTTTTGAGCTTGCGTACTCTTATACATCTTCATAATATCTTGACATAACAGTATATTATGCAAAATACTTTCATTTTCTACAAATGCTCCCTGAGTTTTAGAAACTAGTCCAAGTAAGACTAATTTCAATTCCTCACATAATAGTTTAGTTATACATTTATATATAACTGTACAACAAGAGATAGGTCTAAAGTCACTTACATGGGAAGGACTTTTAACCTTTGGAATCAAGGTGATGGAAGTGATGTTGACAGTTTTAAGAAGTTTCCCTGTCTGAAAAAAATCAAGTACAGCAGCTGAGATCTCCTCACCTACAGTTTCCCAATTGTGCTTGAAAAAGAAACTATTGAAACCATCACTCCCTGGAGCTTTCTCATTAGGGATAGAAAGCATGACTTTCTTTACATCATCAACAGTAAAGTTGCATTGGAGGAGACTTTGCTGCTCCTCTGTAAGGATAGTACCTTCTTTGATAATCTGCTGCTTCACATTACACCTTTCATCCATCTTAGTACCCAGCAAGCCCTGGTAAAAACTCACAAAAGCCGGCTTTGAACACAATTCAGGCCTAAACCCATTACGAAGTACATGCTCCCTAAGCAACTCAATACCATTGACTTTGAACACATTACTACACTTAACACAAGGACAATAAAATCTCAAAGCCCCCGTCCTAGCTTGATGTTTTAAGGCAGAATCACAAAATTCCAGTACCCCATCCACAAATTTCGACAAATCAATGTTACCATACATCCACGAACGATCTCTCGCAATTCAAACAGACCTTTAACGACTAATTAAACACATATAATAACACATTGTCAATCATTTAAGCATTAAACAATATGAAGATACAAATTCAAAAGAAGATTTATAGCATGAATATATGCATGTCTTTCAAAGGTCCTTATCACTCCAACCTAACCCATCCTTTGACGTCTAATCCCACTAGTAAATGTATGTCAGCTTCTCGATTCTATGGAAAATCCGGCAGCATTTCCCTACAGTTCTCCAAGTACACAATGTAGGTAATTACTTATCTACATATGCACCCAAAGAACAAAATTAGGGAAATGAGTAGCCGTGATTTTCCATAGAAACGAAAAGAAAACATACATTTACCACCTAAGTGAGATCAAACGTCTAAGAACAGTCAAAACGGGGACTATCCAAGACTTACTCCTAATGAGTAAGTCTTGGATGGGTATCTAGGCATATGATTATGATGATACTTTAATTGTGCATAAAAAAAAAAACTTTTGAATAAAGTTCAGTCCTTGATTCTTAAAGCATTCTTAATGATTCAAAATTAACATACAAGTAAATCATTTGAACAAAGATGCTAACTAATTTTACATAAGAGTAAGAGGGAGCACAACTAACATGTGGGAGACCGAGAGAGAGAGAGCGCGAGGAAGCAAGTAGACACAGACGGGGTGTAAGATATGTAGGCACCCTGAGCATTATAACCAAAAGGAGAGGATTGATATTAGCAACGACTTTAGCAGACAAAAGAAGTAGTCATTCATCCCCTACTAATAACTTCCTTTCTTAGTTCCACTAATAACTTCCTTTAATAAAACTTAGACACAGACGAGGTGTAATATATTAGCTCACTGTTAACTATAATTCTCATTTAGTAGTTATATACTAGGAATGACTCATGAGGTAGATGATCCTTACCGTAGCATTATAATTTAGGCACCAAAAGTACCAAATAGTTCATTTAATAACTACTCAATATGTTGATACTGGAGCTCTGAGTATGATAAAAAAAATGCTAGTGGTAAGGCAATCCTGAGACATAAGACATCCGCCACATTGTTGGACAAGAATCATCAATCATAGAGAAACTAAAACTCAAAATTGAGAATGCCAAAAAAAAAAAAAAAAAAAAAAAACTAGAAATATACTAACTGTACTACACTAACCAGACAACTAAGGTCTGTTCACTTCACATTATAGAGTAAGTCTCAGGTCTAATAAGTTTGGAATACTTAGAATAAATTATGAATAGTTTCAAAGAGTTCTCAAAAATTCCGAATAGTTTCAATACGACAAGTTTCTAAAAGTTCCGATAAAGTATGATAAGTCTTGTTCACACCCTAAGAATAATCAAAGGAAACAAAACTTGGTTCTTGCAAAGAATTATAAAAAGGAATGACGGCATCTTCATATTGCTCAGTGACTGGTATAACCCATAAAAGAAAGAGCAGTGTTGTCATTCTTCCATATTTAATGGCGAAAAATCACTAAAACTAGTCACAGTTCACAAAACTACTACCAAGTTTCAAATTTGGGGTATGTCATGCTAAAAGCATCCTACTAGATTAGAGTTTGAGAAATGATTAAGGAAATTAATTCAATTAAACCCTAGAATTATTTTGAGTAATTCAGGAAAACCTAGAAATTATGATAAAATTGAACCTGAAGGAATTAGGGAAATTGACATCAAATTCGAACCTGAAGGAGTATGCGGCAGACTGATTCGAGTGCGACAAACTGATTCAAGTGCGCTAGCGAATTCGAGCCTGAAGGAGTATACGGTTGGAATTAGCCATTAATTCACCAATCCCAAAATTCAAATTTCAATTAATGGCAATGAAAAACACTCTAATCCAAATCCGCCATAATCAACAAAATTGGCAACAGTTATAAAGACTAAAAATTGACTCTTGCCATGAATACTTGCATTTATAGAAAAAAAACGAAATTTAGAGGAACAGGTAGCAAATAAATTGAATGAATTATGCAAACTAGGCGCAATTTGAATAATTAGAAGCACATTGAAAATTGCTAAATTAGGGTGTTTCACATAAATTTTTGGAGAAATAAACCTGGGGGATCTTGATTGTGGTGGAAGCAGCAACGATTATTATGCTATGAACGAAATTTCAGATTGAATTGCGGCCAGGGACTTCGAACTGCGGCAGACTTAACGGCGACCAGGGACTTGTGCGAAGCGAGTTCCAATCGAAATCCGGTGGAGGAAGCGGTAGATGTTACGAGGTCTAGCGATGTCTAAACTCGATTGAAGCAAAGGACTGACTGGGAGGAAGCGAAGGATGACGACGGAGGACGGCTGATCAGTGGGGGAGGATGCAAAGGACTTGGGAGAGAGGGACGACGGAGGATGGCTGAGTGGGGGAGGATGCGAAGGACTTGGGAGGGAGAGGTGACTTAGGATTGATAACTGATAAGAGAAAAAAACACTAATCAATATTGGATTACATTAGCCAGGGGGGATTTCACCAAAAGAAAAAAACTCGCGCCTAACGATCTAAGTGCTCCGTTGATCAACCAACCCGAGCATTTGTGACAGTCAACCGGAGCATTTGGCATCAAATGCTCCGGTTGACTAATCAACACGAGCATTTGTATCACAAATGCTCGGGTTGATTAATCAACCAAAGCATTTGATAAGTAGCAAAAGCTGTTTTTTACACTAGTGGCCTCTTTTATCTTCTTCTCTTCATGAACCCAAACTCCATCAGTGTCCTGGATAGCATAGATTTTGTTCATCTTCCTTCTAGCTTTGATGGATTGGTGAAATAATTTCGTATTATCATCACCCGTCTCAATCTAACCTTGTTTTGTCTTATGCCTCACAAAGCTCACATATCTCTCTTGAGCCTTTTTGTAATCCTCAGTAGCTCTCTTCTCAACATCTATACAGGCTGCATCTCTCACTTGCACATGAACTTTGTCTTGCATCTAAAGCATATGATTATAAGCCTGTTGGGCCTGAGCTTGTATGTTAAAAACCCCATCTTGGTTGTACTTCTTTAGCTCACATTTCAACATTTTAAGCTTCTGTGTCACTCAATACATCTTGCAACTAGAAACTTGTCTCTGCCACACCCCTTTCACCAGATCCATAAAACCTTCTCCTGAAGCCCACATGTTGGAAAATTGAAATGGTTTCTTCCCACCCATTTCTTTATGCATGTAAACCACTCCAGGGCAGTGATTATACTCCTCTTCAGGGAGGTAAGTGACCACAACACTATCAAAAGCATCCATCCACTCATTGTTGGCCATAACCCTGTCAATCTTGGAAAAGACCATATTCACTCCCTCTTGTTTGTTATTCCAAGTAAAAAATCTTCCAGTCTGTTTAATATCAACCAAACCACAATGCACAACACCATTCCTAAAGCCTTGTACCTCATTCAATCTCACAAGAGAGCCAATTCTTTCATCTAAGTTTAGAACAACATTAAAATCTCCCAACATCATCCATGGCTGTGTTGTTCTAAGCCTAGTAAGATCAGTCCATAAAGCTTCTATTTCATTCTTATCATTCGAACCATATACAAAAGAGCAATAGAACATAGGAAAATGCCCATTGGCTCCACCCTACAATGCACCAACTGAGAAGACATAAATTCAATGGCAACCATAAAAGCACTAGGGAGTCAAGCAATTACAATTTTTCCTTTATCAACAACACTGCTGTTTGTTGTGAAACACCACCCAGGATAGAGATGCTGGTAAAGATTTCCGATTTTGAAAATCTTCACCTTAGTTTCCAATAGGCCAAAAAGAGCAATATTATGGTTAGAAATGAATTTCTTCACTTCGAGCTACTTATTACTCCTACTCAACCCCCTGGTATTCCACACTAGAATCTTATCCATGGCTTTCAGAGGCCTTTAACCCCTGCATCTCACCAATTGTCTACTGCTCTACCTCATAAAAAACAATTCTTCAGTGGTGGCTTCTGTCAAAGCCTCAAAGTTGTTCTTCACAGAAGTGCTCCTGACCTTCCCCTAATCACCATTCTTATCTCCATGCTGATCCTTCACTAGTGGTTGCTGAGTATGAATATTAGGTTGATGCTGAGTTACATTCTTATGATTTTTAACCACCCACTTTTGTTGTACCTTTTGCACCTTCCTAGGCTTGATGCATTGCTCCTGCCCATGCCCATGCCCAGAACCATTACAACTAGTACATTTTATAGGCTTCCAGGCATAAAAAACAGCTTGTTCCACAATGTGCCCATGTTCATTTCTCAACTTGATGAGTTCAGGAAACTGCTGATCAATATGAACTTCAATTGATCATTCACAAATTGAGGTTGTTTAACCCCACTATTCAATACTTTCAACCATTCAGAGAATAATGATTTTCCAGCATATTGTTTTTGGAAAGAAATCAAAGATGATTTAGGCCATAAAATCTCACCTTCTTCCCCACTAGATTCTGAACTTTGAACATCAAGCATTTTCGCGCCAAGGATTTCATCCATGAAACGAGTCTTCTTCCCCTCAGTGATTTTAATTCGCCTACGAGGTGTGAGCGCATATTTGACTACCTCATTGTAAAGGTTTTACTGAAAACGTTTTAAATTGAAAGAAGTCGCCAACAATTCCTTAAAGGAAGACTCATAAACCTAATTGGATATTGGGAAACCGTAGGGACAAATTAGGGACTTATCCAATGTAGATTTTCACTTCCTGACTCCGTAGATGGTCAATGAACCATAGATTAAGTTCAGGGGTGAGGGTAAAAATACGGTCACAATGAACCACATTCGCCCACTGCTGGCTTCTACTAAATATCGATTCATGTCAATTTTACACATTAGAATAACCAAATAATATTTTCATGCACCCTAAAAATAATTAAGTCTGGGTTGGTTCAGAATACACATAAAAGACTATTTTTTAGTGATATGTAATTAGGCAATCAAGATTACAGGGAACCTAACAAGTCCAAGTTCTGATTAATATTAGAACAGTTCTTTAGGTCTAGTTTAACATTAATAACATGTGAGGTGATGAAAAGGCAAGCAGGATAATCAGGCAAACATAAAATAATAAAAAGAAAGAGTAGAGATTAGAATATACAAAGAAACGATTTTTATATTAAAGATCTACATCATGAAAGAAATAGTTAGTAACTTCTATATAAAAATAATAAATTAATTCAAGGAGCCTCAGGATTATACCGTGGCTTGGGTCGAAAAGATTGACAACCTTCGGGACGACCAATCGTGAAGCCTAAAAATATGAATGTCTGAAAGTATTTGTTTGTTTATTTGTGTTTTGTAGAGAGGTTTCGTAGGTGTTCGTAAAGTTCGAAGTGTAAAGTCGTATGAAAATTATATTAAAACCCGTGTGAAAAAAACCCCATTCTAGATATGAGAAATCAAGACCTATTTATAGGAAAACAAAACCTGCGCGTTACGCAAAGAGTGCGCCAGGTGCACGTCTCTTTGTGACGCAAAATTACCATGTCAGGCGCAGATTGGTGCGCCTGATGCAACATACCCAATCAGGTGCGCACACGCTTTAAAAAAGATAGAATTGACAGCCTGTGTGTCGCATAGAGGAACGCGCCAGGCGCACGGCTCTGTGACATGCAGGGCCACGTGTCAGACGCACATTGGTACGCACGTTGGTACGCTCGGCGCATGTTGAGCGCACCTCCCTGCTTTTTAACTCTTTTTGACAACTTTATTTATAAAACGAGTTTTAACGATTTTCTTTTCTCTCTTAACTCCGAAAATCTAATTTTGCGGGATAAAATCCGATTTTAATTATAAAAATATCTTTGAAAATATTTATTTTATTTAAATAAAACAATTAATTGGGCTTTTTGAAAGAGTTGGGCTCAAAATACAATTAATTATCATGAATATTTAAGTGGGCGTTAAAATACGATTTTTGATCATTAAAATACGCTTTAACACTTTTAAAATAGTTTTGGCTTTTCGGACTGCTCTGCCCTTGGGTCGGACCAATGAAGACCGCAGTATGTTTCATCATTGGGCCCTTAAATGGGGAGACACGATTATGTGTCTACAGAAGCCCCCACTTGGACTGAGGTTCAAAAAACCGATAGTCAAGGTATACGGTGTCGGGACGGAGAACGATACTAAACATTATGCAGTTTAGAAATGATTTACATACACCGGTCTCTGCAAAACAAAGTTAGTATGCTGGACAAAAACTACAAGCAATCTGATTACCTGCAGCAGAAGATGTTAGCAGATAGTTGCAAACAACTCAGATAAGGCCCATAATGACGCAAATAATGCAAACTTAAACTCTCTAAGGATGCATGAGACGTTATGCAAGGATTAAGGTTATGCAAATCTAAGGAAGATGACACGTCATGCAAGGTCAGGGTTATGCAAGACTAGAATGTATGCAATGCAAGGTCAGGGTTTTGCAAGCTTAGAACATCTGGATATGTAGAGAAATAGAATGATCAGAAATGAATAGAATGCTTTTCGAAAACTGTTTTTAGTAAATAATCGAGGTCAGTAAACGAGTTCCGCAGATTACAACTTTTCGGGAGTTTCACTTGATTTGGAGGAACCGCCACATATATAGGAAGCCCCCACTTTGGGTAAGCTTGTCTTGATTTAGGCACTATGGGCCTTGATCGGAATGTACTTGATTTGTCTTGAGTATTCAGAGTTCTTCACTAGGGATTCTTGTTTGGGAAGTTGGTATAGGCAAAGTCAGATGTCGTCATAGACCATGGAATTGTCAGAAAGTCCTTCAGGGACAAGGAGAACTTGAGAATGAAAAATAAAAAGGTTTAAATTTTGTGACTCATATAGATGTAGGTGGGAAAAGGCTTTGACGAAGCTAAGTTCAGACTCGAGTCTATGTCGGAATCTAGAAAGATTATGCTTCTAAATTCTGGAAAGTCAAATCATTAGACCTGGATTAATTTATTTTATTGAAGCGGTCGGACCTCGAGATAAGGATTCCTATATATCCTTGCGGAGACCATTCGTAGTTCTGGATCTGATTTTTTTTTGTGCCCTAACTTTTGCCTAGGCCGCCCTTTCGGGTTATCAACCTAGTGGGCTTGGACATACCTTGAAAAAGGAGTTAGGGATTGATATGAAAGGTTGAAAGGTTAGAGGTTTTAGGTTTTGATGAATGTTTGATTGGCTGGGCTAAGGTAAGGCTCATGGATTTGGATTATATGGCTTAGGGTTTTGATGGACCTAAGGGATCTGAAACGAGGGGTTGAACTTGTGTGCAGGCCCCCTAACTTGACTTTTTTTTATTTCTTTGCCATTGGCTTTTTTTTTTTTTGCTTTTTTTTCTTTTTGTCCTATGCGTTTTCTTTTGCTTTTGCTTTTTTTCGCACTTTGATTTTTTTTCACCTTTTTTATTTTTGCCTGACATTGATTTTTTACTTTTTTGTAGTCAGGCTTGCACACAAGTTTTTGTGGTTTTGGATATTGGAAGGTTTGCTGGATATTTGTGGAGCTTTGATTTTGAAAGGTTATATGGCTAGTGATCATGGAGGACGATGGCTTATGTGATTTTTTAAAATTTTTCTTGGTTTGCATGAGGATGGCTTATGAAAGGTAATGGAAGGGAGAGGAGAATAACTCCTGATCCAAAGTATGTCCTTTTTTCATTTTTATTTACATATTTTCAGATTTTTTTTCTTTAATTAGTCAAGATCATTAGGTGATTTAAGTTTCATCATTGGATTAGAAGCAGAAAAATGATGGAAGGCCAATGAAAATGAAAGGAAAATGCGATTATTTTATTGATTAGAAATAAAATGGAACAAGGCTTATAAATATTAAAGTCCTTAATAACATAGACTGGACAGGAAAGGAAAGGAAAAAGCTAGGGGAGGGACTCTCTAACTCAACCTAGAAAACTAGCGTTAAAAGACTCTGCTATGGCATTATTTACGAACTACCCAAGGGGTTGCTGTTGTTGCTGACTTTTGTTGCGGGCGGAACTGGTAGTCTACTATCTTCAACCATGTCTTGTTGAGCGTGCATCAAAATCTACTAGTGTGATGTCGCATGCCCGTTTCCTTGGTGGTACTTGCAGTAGGCATTAGGATTGCATTTCCTGGATCTATTCTCAGGAGCAGGTTCTTGAGTAAGGCCGAGAGGCTGAAGTGCTCCTTTTGCCTGAAGCCTAATGAAGGCTTCTTCTAGAGACACGCCTAAAGGAGTGAATGTTCTTTGAGGCTTTTGATAACCTCTCTTTTCAGTAGTTAGGGCATTGACGTTGTTGCTTTTGGAGCTAGAATGGTTGTTATTACTCTTCTTAAAACAGTTGTTATTATTATAACCCTTGATCTTATTGGCTTGGACCTCTTCCTCAATCAGTAGACCAACTTTGTAGAGCTTCGTGAAAGACTCTATAGGTCGGAATTTAATATGTTCTTTGTATTTAGACAATAGATTACGGATCACCATTCAGACTTGGTCCTCTTCAGATGTCCTGTTAGTCATTTCTGCAGTCTTTTTCCCTCCATCGGTAAAGGAAGGTGATAAATCGTTGGAATTGAGTTTGTTAATTACAACTCACAAAGACCAATAGGAAGCTGAGTGTTGTATATGTATTGTTTACAAAACTCTTCTTTGATGTAGTCCCAGTCATTCAGCTTTGATTTTTTCTGTGATCTGAACCACTTGGATGGATGTGCATCCAAGGTCAAGGGGAAAACATAAGAAAACAGGTCCTTGCTCATGCCTTTGAGGGCCATATAAATGGAGAAGGCTCTCAAATGATCATCTGGGTCTTCGACCCCTATAATTTTAGGAGGTCGCCCAATCCTACCTTTTTAGAAAGCTTTTCCCTCAGTTAAGGATCATTGGTGTCATGGCCATGAGCCTGACCCTCGAGTGCAGGAATAATTAAATTACTCGAGTTTTTTGAACCTCAAATCCGTCTTGGACTTGATTGGAGGTGGCGATGGTGGAGTGTCATCATGCTCTTCTTCCTCAGTTATCAACTTTTCTCTCAGCGCCTTGATCTCTTTGTCTTGTCCCTCAAGACGGGAGTTCATCAGTTGAAGGTGAGCCATGATTGCATTGCGTTGTTCAAAAGTGTCTCCCATCTCGGATGAAGATTCAGATGATTCAAAAGTTTCGGAAGACTCGTTTGAAAAGGTGAGAACTCGTTTGACGAGTCTGGGAGTAGGTTAACCTTGTACCCTCTCTGTCGGATGTTCACAAGTTATAATCTCACGACCTGTCCTAAACAGAAATCGAATGGACCTCGTAAATTTGAAGAAATGAATTTTGAAATGAGAAACGGAAATGAGGAATGGAGAAGAAAATGGGAAATGAAGATGAGAGAATGGAAATGGAAATGGGAAATGTATTTGAAATGGAGGATTAGAAATGGGTATGGGTTTAGGACTAGTATGGGCTTGACCATGATGCTGACATGGGCCTAACTATATGCATATGCAGATATGGACCGGACTGGACTGGACTAGACTATGCAAGCATACTGGACTAGATTTTGAACTTACAAGTGAGCAAACAGACTAGACTCAAAAGGATTGCCTATGTGGACTTAGGGAATACTAGCTTCGCTAGACTTAGGGGTGATTGGCTTCGCCAGACTCGATGATTTTGGGTTGTTGTGGATCTAAGATGGACTAGCTTAGCTAGACTTAAAGGTTTTGGGCCATTATGGACTTAATTAGGATGCTATAGATGTAAGGTAGGAATAGCTTCACTAAACTCGGAGGATGCCTTTATAGTCTTAGGGATGACTAGCTTTGCTAGTTCAAAGGGTGCCATTATGGTCTTAAGGATAACTAACTTCGCTAGGTAAAATGGGTGCCATTATAGTTTTAAAGGGTGAGTAGCTTCGCTAAACTCAAAGGGTGCCATTATGGTCTTAGGGATGACTAGCTTCGCTAGGTTAGAGGGTGCTATTATAATCTTAAAGGTAAGTAGCCTCGCTAAACTCAAGGGGTGCCTTTATGGTCTTGGGGATGACTAGCTTCGCTAGGTAAGAGGGTGTCGTTTTGGTCATAAAGGTGAGTAGCCTCACTAAACTCAAGGGGTGCCTTTATGGTCTTAGGGATGACTAGTTTCGCTAAGCCTAAAGGGTGCCATTATGGTCTTCAAGGGTGAGTAGCTTTGCTAAACTCATGATTTGCCTATGTTGACTTTAAGAAGTGCTAGCTTCGCTAGGCTTAAAGGTTTTGAGTTTTAGAATTTTGGACTTCGTCCTATATGGTTTGGAATTGGATTTGATTAGACTTAAGGTATGAATTGGGCCCTAACTTTGGACTTAGTCCTATGTCGGTTTGAAGTTAGACTTGGAAATGCACATTGGCTTGACATTGAAAATGGACTAGATTTGGATTTAGATTGATATGAGCTGGGATTAGACTTGGATTGGGCTTGACATAGACTAGGGTTCACATAGAGATGCAAATGGGCCTAGATTTTGACATGAACTAGACTTATATGGGCCTAATATAGACTCCAATGTTAGGGAAGGTATGGACTCAAATTTAGATGGACCTCATATGAATGCAAAATGGACTCTAATGCATATGTGCCTAAAAATGAATGCAAGTAGATTGGATTTGGTTGCTTGGATTGTTTTGAATGAAAGTGTTTGGACTGGGCTTAGAATTCTCGAAATTCGTTTTTGAAAGGAACCCCTTGTTTTTTATCTTTTGTTCGGAAAAGATGATGGATTAATTTTGAAAATATTTTTGTAAATGTCTTGTATGATGATGATTAGTAAATGCTTTTTGAAAAAGGTAGAATAGACATGGGTGTATGATTGATTTTGAAAGATGTAAGTTTTTCTGAAATTGGTTGAATATGATATGGTAAGATTGGTAGGGAAGATTAGTTGGGTAGTAGGGATAAAATGGGAAGAGGTAGACATGCATGACGACTCTAACTCTACCATGACCACTTTTCTAGATTCACCTGTTTTTTTTAGGACAGACTCGACCTTGCATGAAAAGACTGATTTTTATGTTTGAATTAGGTGAGTTTCATTTTTAGACAAAAGGACTTCTAGAATGACCATGATTCTACGCGAATGCATACGGAAAAAAAAACATAGGATCGACCACCACGACCACTAAATCAACGAAAAGCATGCGATGCACAGACTGCGTGCCACATAGCACTGCTGCGCGCGGCGCACAGGCGTGCGTCTGGCGCGGGAGTGGTGCGGCAGACACAACTTAATTACGCTTGCACACTGCTTCCCCGACTGGGGATTTAGGCGAGGTTTTGGCCAATTAACGATCTTTTTTTTTAGACGCGATTTTAGGCGCAATGCATAACTACGGAAATTTGACAAGTTAATAACAGGAAAAAATAGAAATCACAAGCAAATGTCATGTAATGTGGATGCAAAAGTTCCAACTTAAAGTCCAGCTCTATGTTTGAAACTATGGTCAGGTTTAGGTTAAGGCTGAAAAGGGTCCATGACTAAAAGATTGATCCCATGCTTCATACCTCTGCTTAAAAGAGGGGGCCACGTATAAGACGCACTCCAGTTCTCAAGTCAGAAACAAGAGAACAATGTCATGGTTGGGTAGGTTTGCTTATGACTAAGATCTAACACTATCGGTCAGGAAGCTTTTTTGAAGGACAAGGCGCAATATCCCCGGGGGTGGCCTCACACATAGAACATGCGCAAATGAGGCAAGGTATATTGTCCTTATGGTGGCTTAAACAATAGCCATGCATATGCAAAACTGTAATGACATTCTAAAGCATAAAAAGAGTATGAATCGTATTTTTCGAGTTTCACTCGCTAAATTTTTTTTTAAAAAAAAAATTTTAAATCCTCCCCAGTGAAGTCGCCAAATTGTAGGTGTGATTTATTTCGCCTACACGGTGTGAGCGTGTATTTGACTACCTCATTGTAAAGGTTTTATTAAAAATGTTTACCAGCAAGTCTTTAAAGGAAGACTCATAAACCTAATTGGATATTGAGAAACCGTATGGACAAATTAGAGACTTATCCAATGTAGATTTTCCCGTCCTGACTCCATAGATGGTCAACGAACCATAGATTGAGTTCGGGGGTGAGGGTACGCATACGGTCATAATGAACCAAATTCGCCCATTGCTGGTCTCTACTAAATATCAAGTCATGTCAATTTTTATGCAATAGAATAACCAAATAATATTTTCATGCATCCTAAAAATAATTTAGTCTAGGTTGGTTCAGGAAACACATAAAAGACTGTTTTTTAGTGATATGTTTATTTGTGTTTGAATGTTTGTGTTTTGTTAGAAAATATGTGTTTTGTAGAGAGGTTTCATAGGTGCTCGTAAAGTTCGAAGTGTAAAGTAGTATGAAAATTATATTAAAACGCGTGTGAAAAAAAACCCCGTCTTTGATTCGAGAAATCAAGACTTATTTATAGGAAAATAAAACCTGCGCGCCATGTAGAGAGTGCGCCAGGTGCACGTCTCTATGTGACGCACAACTACACGTGTTAGGCGCAGATTGGTGCACCTGACGCAACATGCCCAATCAGCTGCGCACACGTGGCACGCGCTTTAAAAATATAGAATTGACAGTCTGTGTGTCGCATAGAGGAGCACGCCAAGCGCTCGGCTCTGTGTGACATGCAGAGCCACGTGTCAGATGCACATTGGTGTGCCTAACATAGCTTGGTGCACAGTGGTGCGCTAGGCGGACATTGGTGCGCTCGGCGCACCGCCTTGCTTTTGACAGCTTTTTTTATAATACGCGTTTTAACGATTTTCTTTTAAATTTGAAAATATTTATTTTATTTAAATAAAACAATAGTTTTTTCACCATATACCCCTAACAAATTCGATTATTCACCATATATCCCCATTGTTTTAAAAATTCACCATATACCCTCGAGTTTTAAAAAACATGTACAGGATACCCTTAATGACTAACGGAAGTTAACTCCGTTAGTTATAAGGGTAATTCCGTTAGTTATCCCTTTAACCCTATAATTAACCCTAACTAATAATCCTAATTATTTTTAAAAAAAATAATTTTCTCCCTCCACCCAAACCACCAGTCCATCACCACCACCCAACACAGAGAGAAGAGTGCCCTCCATCCAGACCACCATCACGACCACCCGCACCCTCCCATAGTTTCCCGGCCACTAAAATCGTCGGAGATGATTGATTTCTCGGAAGCAATTGAAGGTTGAGAAGAACAGGAATCGACGGCTTCAGCTACGAGAGAGCAAAACGCTATCGTTTAGAGGAGGAGCGGAATCGATCCTTGTAGCACAGTTGTAAGCAAGTACATGAAGCTTAGCAATGGCGGAAAACTACAACCTTGTCACAAAAACTCTAAGATTTGAGAACACCGTACTCAATATCATGTTGTCCTGAATCCAACTATCATTTACAGCTCATATGCCATAGCCATTGCTTATACTGTTACACATCTCCCTTCATCAAACAAATAATTGTAGCAATTCAAGAAAGTTTTTTGGAAAAAACAACTCCACCTAAATAATTCGTCTTTTGCTCTAATCTTAGCCTGTGTAATTTCCACTGGTGGCGAGTTTTCCGCAATCCTTTCCCCGCAATTTCAGATTTTTTACTGCTTTTGGGAGACGGTTTTAATACTCCCTGAGTCCCTGGTCTGGTGTTTGCCAACCTTCTTCAAGTCAAGTTTACTGCCAAAATTTGCCAAACTTCGCGGGAGGTGGGTTTTCCATCGAGATCTGAGTGAGCATTGGAGACAACGAAGGTCACCGGCTCTGGAGAAGGAGGCCGGTGATGAGGGAGTTGAAGAGGTCGTAGTAATTGTGGCTGGGTGTGGGAAGTTGAAGAGGTCGGTTATGAGTATTGGAGACGGTTTTGCTCGGAAGAGATGGAGGTGGTGGTGATGGTATTGAATATGGTGGAAGGAGATGAAATGGTTGGTGGGGTGGTTATGGAGGAAGGGTTTGGTAGAAAGAGATGGAGGTGGGGGTGTGGGAGGAGAGAGAAGCTGGTTGGGTGATGGTGGCTGGGTGGAGGGAGAAATAAAATGGCAGAGAGAAGGAAAGAAGAAAATAAAAATCTTTTTCTTTACAAATAATTAATGTTAATTAGGTTAGAATTGTAATTGTGGGATAGGATTTAAGGGGTAATTAGTAGAATTATCCTTAATAGGGGCAAAGTCGTAAATAAAGACAAACGGTGAGTTAACGTCCGTTAAAAAAGGGCAAACGGTGAACATTTTAGAAAATTCAGGGGTATATGGTGAATTAATGAAACAATGGGGGTATATATGGTGAATTATCGCATCTACTAGGGGTATATGGTGAAAAACCCGATAAAACAATTTATTGGGCTTTTCAAAGAGTTGGGCTCAAAATACAATTAATTATATGAAAAATTAAGTGGGCTTTAAATATACGATTTGGATCATTAAAATACACTTTAACACTTTTAAAATATTTTGGCTCTTCGAACTGCTCTGTCCTTGGGTCGGACTGATTAAGTCCGCGGTATGAGATTAAAAGTTTGAGCGTTTTGGTTCCTTACATGGAAGAAAAGGTAGGAATGGGTTTTATGCGTTGATTGATCTCGATTATTCTAGAGCATTTTCCTCTTCTTATTTTTAAATGGGTAAACTTGTAATTTCATTTTATAAACCAAAAATCTAATAAAGTTTTTGTTTTAACATATTTGTAAATCAATAACACCAAAATGGATCTTATAAAAATTAATTAAACTAATAATTATACTTAAATTTTAATGAAAGCTGCTTAAAAAATGGGCTATTACATACTTCCACTCTCAAAATAAATTTCGTCCTGGAAATTCAAAAACATAGTACTTTAAAGCATTTCGAACAATGTATATCACAAAACAACTTTCACAGATTTTAAATCACAAAAGAACTTATAGCTAAACTCCAATATATCAATTAACTACAATATATCAACTGATCAAAAGCTATACAAAATAATATAAACCACAGTTCGGGATCGACTCGACCTATAAGCAGCCCTACGTGTAGCGCAAGCTTCATGTGCTAAATGCATGTTGCTTGCATGGCACCCAATTCCCATGCGTGTAGCACAAGCTACGCAACAATTCCGCCGTTTGTTTTTCTTGGTTTATTTGCCGGTTTTCGATCCATCTTCTCATGATCGTTCATGATCACTTTTAGGTCATCTTTTTCAAATATAACTCACCTAATCCAAAGATAATAATCGATATTTTCATACATATTATATAAGGTTGCGTCTATCCTAAAAAGCACATCTAGAAAAGTAATCATGATAGAATTCGAGTCGTCATGCATGTCATCCCATCTTAGCCTTTCTATCCAACCAATCTTTTGTAACATATCTATCCTACCATATTCCATCCATTTAAAAAGACATATCTTTTCCAAAATCTATTCTATTACACCATCTTCTAACATTTACTTATAATCATCCTACCACACGTTCAAAAAAAAAAAATCTTTTCAAATCCATCATCTTTTCCAATAAAAGAAAAAAACAACAGGGTCCTTTTCAAAACGAATTTCGAAAATTCTAAGCCCACCCCAAACATCTCAATCTAATTAACCTAACCATAGTCCATATGCATTTATCTTAGATGCATTAGAATCTTTGCATTCATATTAGGCCCATTCAACCTTGAGCCCATGCATTCACATTAGGCCCATTTAAACTTGAGTCCATGTATTCATGTTAGGCCCGCTAGCATTAGAGTTCATCTTAGACCTATGTAAGTCTAGTTTATGTCAAAATCTAGGCCCATTTGCATCTCTATGTAAAACCTAGTTTATGTTAAGCCCATGTACGTCTCCAAGTTTAAGTCAAACCTATATGCTAATCCAAGTATAATCCCAAAGCTTAGGTCCATTTAGGCCCAATTCATGTTCTAGGTCTAGTTTGCATCTCCATGTAAACCCTAGTCAAGTCCAATGCAAAGCTTAGGTCCATTTAGGACCAAGTCATACCTTAGGTCTATTTTGCATCTCCATGTAAGCTCTAGTCAAGTCTTAGGATTATAAAAGCCCAATTAACACACTAGGTCTAGTTTGCATCTCATCTAAGCCCTAGTCAAATCTTAGGACTATAAAAGCCCAATTCATACCCTATGTCTACTTTGCATCTCCATGTATGCCCAAATCAAGTTTTAGGACTATCAAAGCTCAATTCATACCCTAGATCTAGCTTGTGTCTCCATGTAAGGCCTAGTTAAGTCTAATATCAAACCTAAGCCCATTTAGGTCCAATTCTAAATTCTATGTCTAATTGGCATCTCCATGTAAGCCCTAGCCAAGTCCAATTCCAAACCCATATTGGACGAGCCTAAACTCTAAAACCCTAAACCCTTAAAGCTTGCTAAGTTAGCATTCCTTAAAGTCAACATAGATAAATCTCGAGTCTAGCCTGCTTATTCTAAATATAAGTTCAAAATCTAGTCTACCCTAGTGTATAGTCTGCTTATCCTCCATAAGTTCAAACTCTAGTTGTAGGCATGTTTTTAATGCCTACACGGGATGAGCGCGAATTTGACTACCCAATTGTAAATGTTTTTTTTCAAAAAAATATTTTGAAGTCGCCAACAAGTATTTAAAGGAATACTCATAAACCTAAATTTAGGGACTTATCCAATGTAGATTTCCCCGTCATGACTCCATTAAAGACCAATGAACCAAATATTAAGTTCGGGGGTGAGGGTATTCATATGATCAGGAATCAAATTCGTTCATTGATGGGCTCTACTGAAGAACGATTCTTGTCAAGATTTATTCAATTAAATAACTACGCGATATTAATGCAATACAAAAATTAATCTATGTTGGTTCGTTATTTAAACACACAAAAGACTAACTTTTGGTGACATGTTATTATGCAATCAAATTATTGGGAACCTAATCCAATTGTCCAAATTATCTAAATTTAGCATTGAAATTTTTGTTTAGGTCTTTGATTAACAAAAATAAACATGTGCGATTTTGAAAGCATTAAATCATATAGCATGCATAAGAATATGAATAATATATAAAAAGGACGGAGATTAGAAAAAAAAATGTACAGAATAACGTTAATCCCTTTCTGATCTATATCATGAAAGTAGATTGTTAGTACAAAAAGGAATTAAATTGGAATTGACCCTCGTGAATAATACCTTTGTCGCATGGGTCTTGTATGACGATCTGCAGGTGGCAGGTGGAGCAATCTTGAAGCTTGAATGAATTTGAATGTGTTTGAATGTGTGTTTAAACGTATTCAAATGTGTTTAGATGTGTTTGAATATGAGTTTGAGTGTGAGTCTTTAAGGATGTTGAGGTGTTTAAGTGTAGGAAAAAAGTATGAAAATGTGTTCGAAGAAATATAAGAATTTATAGGCAAAGGAAACCAAAAACGACGCGGCAATATGATGTGTCTATTTTATATTGAGTTTTTAGCTCGTTCCCTTGATATTGAGTACTATTTTGAGCTCTTTTGATCATATTTGTGTGATTTGATATGGTTGGGCTTGGTTTTACTCTTTTATGTTTTATTGTGTAGATTATGCATTTCATGCCTTAATCTAGCCATTGAAGGAAAGTCTAATGATCACACGCACATAGTCTGAAGCAGATCTGAGAAGCAAGTCAAGCGGTTTAGATAAAGAAGCGAAGTCAGACCTGAGGAAAAGCTCTCACCCAGTCGACCTGGCGGTTTGGTCCGACCGGCTAGCTAAGCCATGTAGGTTGTAGTTGTCCCTCGTTTTTTAAGACTACATATAGGTTTTTGGTAATTTCAAGAGGATGATCTTTATTCCTCGTTTTTTAAGTTAAACACTTAGTTTTTCTCTCTAAGTTTTGTATGCACTCTTTACTTTTGGAGATTATAAAGATCATTGATTCCGCTTCCGTTGTTCATCAATTACTCGGTATTGTGTTCTTAGTTTAATTTGATGAATGCCTTTGCTTTTATTATGCTTATTGTGTTCTTTAATATCATGAGTGAGTAGTCTATTTCTAAGGCAAAGTGAGGGAAGTCGTGTTTATACTTCTACGATTATGATTTAAATTATTCAATATTTGGATTGAATGAGAGTAATTCCTGTTGATTCATTTTCATTGTTTAATTCATGTAATTGTGTCATATCATGAGTTATCATCTAGCTAGTAGAAGTTAGAATTGAAACATCGTACTCATCAGAGGCTTGTTACAATTGGTAGATTTGATCTAAGAGTGTTAAGACCCAACCGTAGGATTAACGAAACACTCTAATTACTCGTCCCTCAATCCAAATATTGTTGAGTTGTATTGTATTGATTCAATTGGTATAAGCATGGTGGACCGATCAAATGCCCTATGTTTTTACTTTAGTTTACTTTAGTACTAGTTACTATTCATTCAACCATCTTTCTTCAGAAATAGTTAATTAATTGAACATTAATCTGTAGAAATCCTCTTACTGTGGACTCACAACAAAGACATGTCATATACCATTATCTAATTAACCTTTCAACATCACAAATCCTTATAAACGATATGAGTTGACCCACTCTGATATATACAATATTCTTTATTTCCTTGGAAAAATTGATTTAATCAGTCCCAATATGGGCGTCCTGACAAAAACAGTCCCAATTATGATTTTTTATTGTTCAGTCCCAACTTTGAAAGATATTTTACAATAGTAGTCCCAGCAGGTTAGAAACCTGTTGTAGCGGGTAATTTGCCATTTTTTTTTCTTTTTTTCCCTATCTTCTTCCTCCCTCCTTCCTTCACTGTTCCTTCCTCTCCTCTGCCACCCGACCCCCTCCCCCTTCCACCCCACTACCCCCCTCTGCCCCCGAAACCCCTGCCCCAACCATATGAATTAAACTACGTATTGATGTGTTGATATTGAAATACTTCGAACAGATTATATTGATTACTGATTTTTTACCCTTACATGTTCGTATGTCGAATCTGTTTCAGAATCTTGTTACCAGGATTGGATGTCAAATATTCGAAATATGAATTAAGCATTGAAAAGTACCCTGTTTAGATTAGTTCATATCTCAAATTATCTTTTTTAGACATAAACTTGCATTAACCAAATTAAAGCAATTGCCACTGAACATTGAAGCTAAGCTATGAGTGAAAGATGAGAAAGAGAAAATTAGCTCATATAGTCATATTTCCCATGAGATGTATTTTAAGAATGATTTTCCAATACAAACAACATACAAGAATGTTTTGAAAAAAAAAATTTGAAACCTTCGACTCCCGTATTTGGATCGTTTCAATTTTACTATAATAATTGAAAAAATAAATACAGAAATTTTCTCTACTATCTACTCTGCTTTCAGCAGTGCTCCAAGCTCCCTCTTTTGCTAAAGCAATTGTTATTTAACCTATTGAGATGATTCGAAAAAAGGGGAAATGCACGGACCACAGTTCCAAGCGACTGAAATGTTCTTGAATCGATAGAAGACTAGAAGTAGGAGCCGATTCTGAATTCAAATGGCATTTTATCATTTTCACAACCGCATCACCAACAAGGGTTGTGCGACCCATCACCGGCAACCAACAACAACCGCGCAAGGAGGAGAAGCAGCACCGACAGACAAAGAGATGAAAGAGAAGGAGCACCAACAGCGCAAGGAGGAACGAGCGAGAAAGAAGCCACGACAGGGTAAGTCACATCAGCCGTATTAGGGATGACATGGCGGCGCAGCTGCGGTGGCCAACACAGCACACTAGGCGAGAGAACGACTAGGGGGAAGAGGAGGGGTGGCAGGGGAAGGGGAGGAAGGAGGGAGGAGAGAGAAAGACTGAAGGAGGAGGTAAAGAAACGGGTAAAAAAAAGTAAAAAGGAAAGTAGGGTTTTGTTTTTACCGGTTTAGCAAGTCATCAGTCCACTTGGACCACCAGTGTAAAGGGGGGTTAAAGTTGGGACTGAACAATAAAAAATCATAGTTGGGACTGTTTAAATCAATTTTTCCTATTTCCTTTAATTGATTTCTTAGCGTAAATCCAAACTTATGCTTTCATATTCTATCAATCATTTTCTTATACTGTTATAAACAAACGATTCCTTGTCGGGAATCTAACAACATAATAACTTTCACTATAACGATTCCTTATTGGGAATCTAATAACAAAACGATACGATTCCTTACCAGGATTCCAGTAACAAGATACGCTTCCTTATCGAGAATCCAACATCAGTATAACTTACCATGATATGCTTCCTTATTAGGAAACCAATATCGATATTCATATTCAAATACTGAATAAACATTCATTACATTACATGATACAATATCGAAACAACTTACCACGATACGATTCTTTATCGGGAATCCAATATCAAAATAACTTTCGTAATTTGAGATAACTTTCTTTTAACTAGGGGGAAAGAGAACGCGGCGGAGGAGACAAAGCTTACACTCCGACAGTGGGGGTCGTCACCCAACCATTCGCCTTACTTTTGGCCAATAGTTGCGACTAGTCCGGAGTACATTTTCCGCTGATTTAATCAGCCATCCACAGGTTTCATTTTCTCCCCACAGAGCAATGGGCAGGTTTCCCTGTGGGGGCCCCAAGGTTCACAGTCCATGGGGCACTATTCGTGTCACCTCATCCGTTGACTCAAACGAGGCTACTTTCCCTTTTAGATCACTTTCCATTATCATTCATATTTCAATCAGATCATTCTTGGATCTCATCCAATAGTTTATTAATTCTTAACAACAAACCTTTGGAACACATAATTCAAAGCCAATACATATATAAAGCTATATTGACATGTTCATATAACATTCAATTCAACATATATTTAGCATTACTCCAACCTCAAATCAGATTAACCCAGGGAAAAAAAACGCGGTCGAGGTCTCGGAATCGGCTTGTAACGGGGAAATAGAACGTTTCGCGGCCGACGTGGCGTGAATTTTTTTTTTAAAATCACATTAATATATTCTAATCTTATTTGCATTGTTTTAGTTTATGAAGCATTATTACAACATTATATAATCAAATCTATCATAACATCATGTTTCATGAGCTATATAATGAAATTGTAAAATATTTTGGCCAATGTTTGAAAAGAATGGATGTAACGGGGATAAAAACGTTCTAACGCGGCGAGTTCGCATTACGGAACGAACAACGAGGCGAGATGTGATTTTTGTTATGACGTTCCGTAACGGGATTTCGCGGAACGATAAATCCAAAATCCGTTACAGAACGGCCAATCTGTAACGGAACGGGAGAATTTTAATTCCATGGATTAACCATGAAACTATAATCAAATAACTATTAAACAGTAATATCTAACAAATAGCAACCACGATGACAAGAGGTATCTCAGCTAGAGTGAACTAAAGAGAGTTACTGCACCAGTTACACATAATTCATACTCTTACATATGAATAGTTATACTCTTTTGCTGCTCATGATTATTAATCTTGATTCATCTCAACAACAATACTAATAGTGGTTGTGATACAACCACAAAACTCACAATAGGTTTCTCAGCTAGAATTAACTAGCGAGAGTTGACTCAAACTCTACAACTCAAGGTTCATTAAATGAAGATTAATTTTGAGGCAACTAAATATGGTTCAAGTTGTACCATTCGGTGAATTCCAACTTCAATAATCAATTATAAACCATTAACGAACTAACTTCATGATTACATAGGACAAGTTAACCCTCATACATTCTTTGACAATTACAAATCTCTTTTTTAACTAATAAACATATCTTTGTTATAAACTTCTTAATTATAAACTTTCAAGATTAACAACACATCAACAATCTAGGTTGAACCCATCATAATTCACCATACAACAATAATCAATTAATAACCACTAACGAACCAAACTTAAGATTACATAGAACGATTCGAACTCATTTCTACTCAAACATTACTCACATAAATACTCGAGGCATCTTCTAGGTAATGCACAAACTCATGTTTACATACGTATTTAAATTTAGGCACTAACTTACTTTCGTGGCATTAATCAACCAATCTAACTTTATTATATTATTTATTCAACTGAAATCTCTTTCTAACACGCCCTTAGTAAGTTAGTCCACAATCAATTAAACTACCTCCAATGATTTCCTAATTATTAATGATGATAAGTCAATCCTTTTCAAAACTACTTCCGACATCAACCAACTCACATTCTTCGTTTAAAAGTCAATCAAACTGAATCTCTTAAAATTAACTTTGGTTAACTCAACTCTTACTCATTTGGTAGAGAAGTGGATAATATTTACTTTCTAACTAACATAGAAATAGTGTACTGAACTACTAGCTTTATTTAGTACTCCTTTTGTTTTTTTTTTTTTATCTTTCTCACTTGGAATCTTGGCACTATTCATACTTAGAGAGAATCTTCTCAATTTTTCTCAATTTATAAGAAAAAATATAGTCATGTGGGGTCTTGTTTGATTCGTCTCAATTAGTACTTTATTAATATTCAATCGTTATAATTTTTACTAATGTATAATGAAAGATATTTAAGTTCAAAGACGCACATTGGGAGGCGCGCATAGAAAAGTGAGAATGATAAAAAAGAGGGAATAAGTATTACTAAAAGAAATAAACATCTTAATTCCCTTTTAGCAACTCTAAGGCTATGTTCAGTTCACCTTATTTTTGCTTATTTCAGATCAGATCAGACCAGACCAGACCAGACCAGATCAGATCAGATCAGAAAAATAAGTTCAGATCAGATCAGATAAGTTCAGATTATGCTTATATTTAAAAACTTATTATTATTGTTATTATTATCATGGTTATTATGATTATTAATATTACTAATGCTATTATTGTTATTGTAATAATTATTATTATTGTTGTTGTTAATATTACTTTATACGATTACTATTATTATTATTATTATTATTATTATTATTATTATTATTATTAATATTACTATTTACTAGTACATTTGTTCAAAAAGATTATTATTATTGTCGTCATTGTGCTTATTAATTATTAATATTGGTAATTATTATTAATGTCGTTGCTATTATTATAAATGTCATTGATATCACTATTTGAAGCTATTTGTGTTCAAGAAGAAGAATGTTCTTTTGGCATTTGTACGTGTTCTTTTTTATATTTGTTCTAATTAAAATTTTTGATATGTGATGTTCTTTTTAATGTTGTACATGTAACGAACATGACAATAGTATATGATGTTTATTTTTTTAAAAAAATTTGGTAAAATAATATAAATTATATGTTACTAGTTTATATAAAACATGAGTAGCATGAGATAACCTAATGGTGTTGTCATCACGTTCAAAATTTTCCCTAGAAAGGATTTCAACTTATCTTTAAAAACAAAGTTTATATAGAACAAGACAACGATATAAGAAGAATATTTAACCATTTTGTTCAAGATCATATGATTATATATTTTTGTAAGTTTATTTATAATAAAAAATGACAATTTATTGATATAACAAATAACATGTTGTTAGTTAAATCCAAAATGTCATCAATATAAAAATAACATCTATCTTTTATTTTTAGAATGTGTTCTTTAAATAGATTTAGTATGCTCTTTTCAGTATATGTTCTTTTTTTAATATCATTATATGTTCTTTTCATTACTACCTAAATTCTTATTATTAATGGACCTTGAACATGAACAATATGTTTTCTTTACCATGAACAATATGTTTTTTTTACCTAAAATGTGTGTTCTTTTATTTTTCAATTTTTTGGGGCCCCAACCCCGTGGTAAGTTGAATTTCCTTTGGGCTGCCCTCGCACAGGGTCACTCACTTAGAGACCCAACAAGCCCCAACCCCCCTCCCCCACCCACAACAATATTGAAATATATGCTTTCACCAAGATTTGAACATTGGTCTCCCATGTGGGAGATAGGAAGCTATACCATTGGATCCAAGAGTCCTTGGTCTTTTATTTTTAATTGTATGTTCATATAAAAATGTGTTCTTTTTCAAAAAAAAAAAACTAATTATTATTATTATTATTATTATTATTATTATTATTATTATTATTATTATTATTAGTATTATTATTATTATTATTATTATCATCATCATTATCATCATCATCATCATCATCATCATCATCATCATTATTATTATTATTATTATTATTATTATTATTATTATTATTATTATTATTATTATTATTATTATTATTATTATTATTATTATTATTATAGTCATTGGTCTTAATTTGTGTTTAGTATAAATTTGATGTTGATTGGTTAATATATAAGCATTTTTGCATTGTACTGTCATAACTTTTGATCCATTTGTCATGTTTATTCCTCCTAACATCCAATATAGGACTAATGCCTTTTCTATGTTTTGGGCAGTTAGACTTATCGAATAATTTGGCTTAATTATAAATCTTACCTTTTGATAAATAAGATTTCCTTTAAGTTGTGCTATAATAGCTTGCTCTATAGGCTCTTTAATTCTATCATCAGCTTATTGTAATTCTAAAGGAGTATTTATTCCTTCTTTAAAACAAGCTTTTATTATTATTTCTACAGCTGCTAATTCTACAAATCTAAATGTGATTGGTTTATCTTTTAACACGTTGTTAATTTTAGCTATTTCTTCATATAATACTTCTTGTGTAATTAATGGGACTTTAGTGTTGCCTTGTACTTGTGTTATATCTATAACATGTTCTCTATCAGCTATTACTAAATATTCTTCCTTTTTTTTTAAATACTTAGTTAAATTGGTTAATTCAAATTTTTTCTTCTCAATTATCTTATTGGGTGACAATGTAAATCCTTCATACTTTAATTCATTATATCTTTGTAAATCAAAAATAGCTCTTTTATTTTTATGTTGTACTGTTATATCTTCGTCGTAATCAACTTCTTGTAGCTCTTTATCCATTACTATCAGTTTCAGTATTATCTTCTTCTGTATTACTCATTATTTCATTAGTTTCATTACTATTTGTTATGTATCCTAAAACGTATATTTCTTCATCGGGTGGTATATTAGTTTTTCCTATTTCGGCCCCGTTCTTTTGAACTTATTTTGACTGAAATTAAATTAAATTAAATTAACTGAAATTAACTGAACTAAACTGAAATTAAATTAACTGAACTGAAATTAACTCAACTGAAATGAAATTAAATTAACTAAACTGAAATTAAATTAACTGAACTGAACTGAAATTAAATTAACTGAACTGAAATTAAATTAAATTAACTGAAATTAACTGAAATGAGAAAAACTGAACTGAATTGTATATTTAATTTTCTAAAATAATAATTATCGATAATAATCAATAAGTATTAACATCATATTATCAATACTTATTATTATTATTACTATTATTATTATTATTATTATTATTATTATTATTATTATTATTATTATTACTATTATTATTATTATTGTTATTATTTATTATTGATTATTATTCAGGGCCTTCATATTCAGCTATATGTAATTCAATAAAATTTACAATTTTGATATTTTTATTGGCGTTTTTATTTGTTTTGGTTTTACATTCTCTTGCTATATGACCTATCTGGCCACAATTATAACATTTACATTTTTTAGGGTTATTGACATACTTATAAACTTTTCTTTTAACAAAGTAATTTCTATTTGATCGTTTCTTATTGTAATATTTTCCATAAGGTTTCAATCTTTTATATCTTCTCTTAATTAGTTTGGGTCTTTTAGTTTTATATTTCTTTTGTAACTTATGGCATCCGAATTTCGGTATTTCATATCTTTCACAACAATTACTTATTTTAGCTTGCTTTCTAAATGCTTTCTGGTTATTAACTTCAATACAATGGTTTATATACCATGTTTGTAAAAATGCTATTTGTTCTCCTAAGGTTTCTGATTTAGGTTCTTTAGCATATGCTTCTTGTACCATAGTTTTTATAGGTATTGGTAATTTTTCAAAATATAATTTTCTTAATATAGCCAATTGTTCAGGTGTTTCAGTTCCTAACTCATAATAATTCATTTGAAATGCACAAGTATATCTGTTTAAATCTTCTGGACACATAGAACAAATTTCTATATTGTATAATTGGGATTTACTATATTCCTTTTTAGATTCGGCATGTTTGAGTCTGTATTTAAGCTTCCAAATTCTCTCCTAATTGCATGTTCATATTTCTTCAACATTTGTGTTAATTCTGTCATATCTTGTCCTTCTATTTTAGTACTTCGTATTCTGTTAAGTCTTTTATTCCTATATTAGATAAATAATTTCTTACTATTCCTGTTATTGTTGCTTCAATATAACTGGACGCCGCACTAACTGGTATTTTAGCTTCTATTAATTTTGCATTTATTCTAGCTGTCCAATTTTGTATATCTAATTCAACATTTGTAGAGCAGTCTAAATTTAAAGTTTCTCCTGTTTGGTTATCTTTTGGTATGTAGTCATTTTCTATTTTTCTTCGATATTTCCATATATAGTCATTATTTCTTTAGTTGCGATCGTATTTTTTCTTTCTAAATGTAGGTTTGTAATTTCTACTAGTTTCCATATAAGAATATTCCTCATTCTTAGTAAGTGCATTAATTTCTTCTTCTGAAACAAAGTCTGATTCTACATGATTTGAATATCTAAATTCTTGACTAGATTGTTCAGAATTAGAATCTTCATTATTTTCCTCTATATTGTTTACTGCTATATTATTTACTTCAAGTCTTTCTATTTCAGTATTTAAAGCTTCTATAGTAGTATTATTTAGTGTTTCGTTATCTGATTCATGGATTTCTGATATTTCAGTGTTATCTTTGAGATTAGTTATAAGTTGTTCCTCTATCTTATCAAACCTATTGTTATACTCTATTTTAAGATTTTATATTTCTTCATTAAAATTATTTTCTACTCTGTATACTTTATCTAATATTTGTTTGGTATTAATATGTATTATTTTGATAGATTCTTCTATTTTTCTCATTCTTTCATCATATTTTCTTTCGAGCCTTTCCAATTTTTTATAGATATCATTAATGGTTTTATTTTCTGGAGAATTACTTTCTATATTTGTTATTTGTACTAAATCGTTTTCCTTAGCTTGTAACACTCCGTCCGATTATACATAAATTAAAGAAAATAGAACAACTTATTGAAGGAATGACGATAGCGGAAATATCGTCAAGACGGAGATGTCACTCTACGGTTCAAAATAAACTAATCAAACTTGAAATTTAAATCCCAAATTAATTTTGAACCAAGAATACAAAAGGAGGCAAAACAACCTCATAAACCCAATGCAATAAATATAAATAAAATAAAACGTCTCAAACAAAAATCCTAACTAGCCTTTCTCTCATTTCCCATAACATGAAATAATCACCTGCAAAATATATCAATAAACATCCACAATTAGTGGGGAGTAACTAACAGCTCTCCCAGCCCAATTAGGATCCATATAAGAATTATAAAAGTCTTAATAATCAAGTCACACAAAAACATCTCAATAGTAAACTTCAGATAATAAAATAAAACACTTAACAAAGACTATACAGCATGCTTAATGTAAATAGGGTAAAAATAATTGAATAAACAAAATGGATAAATAACTATACAAATAAAGTCATGTATCAACAACGTAAACCATCAAAACTTAAAGTAATAAAATAATATAGTTAGTTTGAGAGAAAACTGAACGCTAGTGGATCGCAACCCACTTCCTATGGTAATGTCAGATCGCAATCTCCAGACAGTCTATGGGTTACGTTCCCTACTGCCTGTGTCTAAGAATGGTCATACTCCCGATGTGGTGTAGGATTCCGTCCCCACCGACCTCTCGGACGACAACAAAACCAAGGTATACCTAGGATTCCGTCCTATGGTTTGCATGTCCTTCACCTTGGGATTCCGTCCCTCCGGATATCTTACTCTCAAACAAAAACAATAATTAAAATAATACTCATAATCATCAACAAATCATTATCAACTCAAGCGGATGCCCTTAAGGCCTTACACCAAAATCAGCAGAAAATCAAGGATCGCAACCCAAGAATTTCAATTGAAAATAACACTCTTCGCAAAAATAATAATAATAATAATAATAAATAATAAATAATACTGATAATAGAAATAAGGGAAATTTCCTCAGGTACCCCTGAGGTTTGGCGTAATTCCCAAGATACCCCTCACATTTGGGGAATTCCTCATATACCCCTGAGGTTTGTGTTTGTGCTCAAAATACCCTTACTATAGACGGAACCCTAACACCGTTAATTTTTTTTTCACTCCCCTCTCCATCTTCATCTTCTTCATCTCTCCTCCCACCATCCTCCATTAGAGACATTCAAAACCTTCAATTTTATCTCCTCATCCTATCTTCATCTTCCTAAATTGTCAAAAATGAAAATCTTGAAAAGTAAAAACGCGTCCCAGCGCTGTTAGTTGGCTTCCATTAATGACTTCTACTTTCTCTCTCCTGCTCTAAATTACAGTTGTCCCAACACTGTCAGTTGGCTTCCATTACCGACTCAAATCAAAGAACCAGAGAAAACCAACAATTGGGTTTTCTTAAAACGCAAATCTACACCTGGGTATGAGTAATTTTCCCCCAATTTGAGCTGTAATTTTTCCCCAAATCTACACCAACAATTTTTCCCCCAATCTCAAGATGATGAGTTTTTCTGTCATTTCAATTTGAGCTGTAAAAATCTGATTTTATTGTTAATTTTTCAAACTATCCGAAAATTCAAGAAAAATAACAATAGGGAATGGTGGGAGGAGAGGAAAAAAATCTGAGGTTTGAAGGTCACCAATGGAGGACGGTGGGAGGAGAGAGAAAGCTTGAACGTTCATCAATGGGGGATGGAGGGAGGAGAGAGAGAAATTTGGGAGGATGAACAGGGGAAAACCTAACGGTGTTAGGGTTCCGTCCATAGTAAGGGTATTTTGAGCACAAACACAAACCTCAGGGGTATCTGAGGAATTCCCCAAATGTGGGGGGTATCTTGGGAATTACGCCAAACCTCAGGGGTACCTGAGGAAATTTCCCTAGAAATAATAATAAAATAATAATAAATAAAATAACAATACTAGTAATAATAACAAATAGTAATATCGTCTCCAAAATACCAATAATCTTATCATGCCAAAAGGACACAAACATGTTATACATACCAACTCGTAAAGATATATTTAAAACAAACAAAATCGTCAAATATGATAAATAACATATTAATCAAATAAACATATAAATAAATCCAAGTCATAACTTTATGAGAAAATGTTAGTATAGACTACTTATATACAAAAAGACAAGACAAGATGCAAAGTCACTTGTATAAGAGATAAGAAATCTTCACAATTTATCACAAATAGTCATCAAACCCATCACCAACCTTCACGCAAAACAACAACAATAACTTACAACATGATATTCTACTCATCCTACCTCTATACTACATGGCAACAGCAAGGTAGGAAAAGAAAAGATATTACAAACGTAGATACCATATAATATAATGACACACACTCAAGCATCCCCCACTTCGCATACTATTACAAACACAGCAAGAACATAACAGTTCAGCCATAATTTCAACTCATGTGATCAGATCACTAGTTAGCATTACATGATACAATATTACCCAAACTAATCATGAACCTAAACAAGAACATGAAGACTATGAATTAAACAACCTGATTAGCATCCCCCAAAACTAAACAGATTTCATGGTTCAACCAACATACTCTTTTAGACAATACAAAAGAATCACGAGTCATCATATATTGATACACTCCATAAAAATCAAAGAAACAAACACAACATATAAGTTTTCCTACCAAAACTTAACATAATACTAACCCAACTCAACTATCAAAAGCTCATATAATCCCTATACGAATTCTCACCGATCCAGGAAAACCGTTAGTTACCTTTGAATACCTCCAATTGCTTGCATTTTCATTATGTACTGCTCTGCTCCGATCACTATTCCCGGCAATTGAAAGCTCAGATTCAAAATCTCTCCGGTCACAATGAAGGCCCAGATGTCCTAAACGTGCTGTCCAAATTTGAAGACGATCGAACGGTTAGATCTTCAGATATAGTCATTTTCGTGAAGGTGTGATAGGGAAATCCGGGATGAACTTTACTCTTCTCTCTCTTCAAATGGCGTGAACAATGAGGGTTACAAACTGAAAATATGGACGGTTTACAGTCCCCAAAGTGAGGATTAAAAGAGGTTATAAACTTAAATGATGAGATTTCATAATGGGCAATAAGGGGTAATTAGGGTGGGGGCTACAAAAGGATTAGAAGGTGGTCAAAAAGCCTCTCCAATACCTCAAATCTCTGATTTTGTGGACAGCTTTTAGGAACATAAAACTTCACGTTAAAAAGTCGTGCAACGGTCCAAAACGCGCTAAAACCGAATACATAAAAATACTAGATCAAACACGCATTTTTAAATAGTAGAATATATATTTTCTAATCCAATAAATTTGACAAATACAACATTTAAAAAGTTGGAAAACAAATAACATAAGATATAATATTTTTAAGAAACAAAATATTCTAAATTTAAACGGAAAAATAATAATTAAAGGAAAATAAGTCGAAGAAATTATAAGCAAAAAATCCGTGGTGTTACATAGCTAGTCTTCGTTCTCTATCAAATATTGTTTCTAATATCATTTGTTTTCTATCTATTATTAAATAGAATTTTCCTTCACTAATTTCAGTAAATTGTCTATCTTTATTGGTTTTGTATATTTTAAATGGACCATCAGGGTATCTGATAATTTCCTCATCAATGATTTTTTCATTTTTATTCATTATTATGATTGTTCATCAATTACTCTTTTATATTTAATTTCTATTCTTTTCTTCAAAAGTAACTCTGGAAATAGTTGTGAATACTCTTTAGTTATTTTCCTCTCTAGGATTTCATAACCTTGTTCTTCTAGTTCTACTGGTACTTTAGTAGTATTACTAGATTCAATTGTATTTTCATTATTTTTATTATCTTTTATTAATTGCATGATTAATAATATGTTTGTATTTATTATTTTTAAATTAGTTCCTAAATTTTCTTCTTGTTCTAGTTCACTCATATGTATAGACTTGGTCTTCTATTTAATGTATAATTAATATAGTCTTCTTGTATTTTTTCAGCTATCTTTTCCTGTTCTTTAATTTGTATATTCAGTAGTTCTATTTGGTCATCAAAAGGTTTTAACTCCTTTTCAATTTCTTCATGGTTATAATTGTCATTTAATGTTGCCTGTTCTAATATTTGTATTTTATTAATGATAGCTATTTGTTTTTGATTCCTTAATTCTAAATTTTTTATATCAAATTGCATAGTTGATATAAAATATTCCCAATTAACTCGTCTTATAGTCTTTTCTAGTTGTGATTTAGTTGTCATATGTATAGCGAATTTTGTAAGTGTTTAAGTTCTAATTTATCCGTTAAGTATCTATTTTTCCTATTTTTTAGATCAGTTAAATATTTTATTAAAGCATCTTTTATTCCATTATCTTTTCTGCTATAGACTTCATATAAATAATTTTCAAATTCATCTATTTTATCTTGTAGGATCCTGATTTGAAATTTTAATATGAAGTCTCTCATTTCTATATGTTCTCTAACGTTTCTTATTTGTGTTTTCATACTTAAATCAAACAAGTAAATAGGCAAGTAAGAGTAAATAGTCTTTTCCGTATAAACTTCCTTTTAAACTCAATTTCTTTGTTCATAATAAACCTTAATAAGTTAATAATAATTCTATAAGTTTTCATATAAGTACTGCTAATCCGCTTTGCAACCCTTAAGCATTTAAGCAAAATTAAATAAATTCATGTTTTTCAACCTCACCACATAGGTTTTATGCATCACGCCCTCAACGCCTTCTCATCCTCAACGGCTAAATGGGCTCCTGCTACTAATTGTCCCTTGGTTTCTAAACATGATTTTACTTAATTGGAGAAAGCATAATTAAGATAGCATACATCTTATATGAAATTATAGAATTATCTTAATAGATCTCAGTATTATTACAAACTAGGGAATTGAATTTAAATTCAGTTCATAAGAAAGAGGGTTACCTTATCTGCTTCCATAGTTTGATAATGGAATATCTTGAGAAATAAGCTATAAGTGAATAGCTCCAGTCTTTTATGAATAGTAGCTCTGATACCAACTAAGGGTGAAGCGTGATTATTTTAGAGATAGAGAGAGGAAGGGATTTAGAGAGATGTAGTGGAGAAATGGAAAGAAGCTGATGATGCCTCTTGCTTCCCCAGTGGTTCTTAATTATAGGCAAAGCTTTTACAAGTAACGTACAATTTTTGCAAAACTATTCATACTATTACAAATACTATTTGCTACAGTAAAAGTAAAAATACTATTCATACTATTCACATATTTTTCGGCTGTTTTTAAAGCTTCAGCCGCCTATCTTTTGGCTGTATCTTATTACAACTGTTACAATACTTATTTATTATTTGTTACAAGATTGATATTCCAAGATTACTTTTTACATCTTATCTCGTAGTAGCTTGCGCTTATCTTGACATGACTTCTTGTTGACTCCCAGAAGATTCGGCTCTATCTTCATCTTCCATATCTTCTATTATGGGAACAGTAGTTTGTTGGTTTTTGCATATCTGGCATATATGATTATTATATTGCTGCATCCAGCTTCAATATCTCTACAAAGTATCTATAGTCATAAACTTTCGTGGAATATATCTGGTAACTGGTTCTTGGTCTGGATGGAGGAGACTCCATATCCAAGACTTTATAGTTTCCACTGCATCATAACCATATTCTTTACTTTGAGAAACAACTAAGGTGTTAAGCTCTTTGTGATTTACCCATACTGAAGTCTTAACTATATTGCACAAGGCGTCATAAATTGCCTTTACCTTAACTGCTCGCTTTTCCGGGAGGATCTCTGGTATATCATTTACATTTAACTCAGGCTGGGCTATAATTTCTTCAGGGACAAGATAACTACTTGTACATCCCATCTTAATAACTCAGATACATTGCTTTATCTCTTGAAACGTAGCTTCACCAGGTGCAGTGTAACATCTTACAAAGATCATAGGGGACTTTGTAATATTTAAATAATTTTTAGCTGCCTTGTATAACTGAGGAATTGATGATAGCTCTTCTCCAGTCATAGTGTAGACGGAATTGAGAAGGCCATAGTCGTATGCTGCTTTGACTAGTTTTGCATTACAGCCTGGTAATGCAATTAACTCGTTTATCTTTTTCAAAGGATTAGTGACATAACCTCTGTCTATTTCTTGTTGATTATCTTTTATAGTCAACTCAGGGACTGTATTTAGCTTGTTTGCAATGACTCGGAAATTAGAAATATATTCTCGAACCAAAGGGTTCATAGTTTGTTTTGTTCCAAGGGTTAATTTTTCCTTGAATGAGGTAGTATCTGGTACGATAGTAGGAAATTCCATCTCGTTAATAACTATTTTAGGGCTAACTTGGTTTGGAGAATATCTTTGCAAGGACATATTTCTCCTATTCATAGGAGTATTAATTTTTTTTTGGTAATAGCTCGATTTTTATAGTTTTGGTTATTGCCAATATCTGCTTGCTCCTTACCAGGCTTGGTAGAAGCTGCTCTTTCTCTTTTCATAAGAGCTATTTCCTCTATTAACTCTACTATTTGTATCTTTTGCTCCCGATTCTCTTGAATCAGTTGTTGCACTAACTCGGGAGAGATAATTTGCATAGCAATTTTCATTAGTCTTTAATAATTCAACAGAAAATTCATATTGATTGATGTCAGCTATTATTCTGTTTATTTCTTTTCTTGTAATGGAATCTTATAATTTTTGGGTTAACCAACTCTTAACAGTTCTATTATCTGTTCTAATTATGAATTTACTATAAACAATATAATTTTCAAATTTTTTGATTCCATATTTTACTGCCTTTAACTCTTTTTTATTTATGTCCCAATTAATTTCATTTGCCTTAAAAGTTCCTGAATGATATCTACAGATGTATTCCTTTTTATCATTTTTTTATCTGTATTTTAATACTGCTCCATAACCATTATTGGTTTCACTAACATCTGTTTCAACTATCCATATAAATATTTTATCTTCATTTGGAAAGCTTAATTTTGGTAGTTTGCTAACTAATTCTTTAATTTTTTTCTGAAATCTTAGTATCAGTATCTTCCCATCTAAAATCGTAGTCTTTCTTTAATTTTTTAGTAAGTGGTTCAGTAGATTTTGATAGCTTAGGGATAAATTCTCTAACCTGATTTACTATTCCTAAGAATTTCTGTAATTCTTTCTTAGTATTAATCTCCTTTTGGAACTCTATAATTTTTTGGGCTATATGGTCTTGCATTTTTATTCCTGCTTTATCTATTTCAAATCTTAAGAATTCAATATGTGTTTTAAATAATTACATTTTCTTTTTACTTAATACTATTCCACTATTTGTTATGATTTTTATAAATTGTTCTAATAATTTATAGTGTTCTTCCTGTGTTTTTGAATATATAAGTATATCATCTATATATACTACATAGTTTGATAATTGATTTAAATATTTATCCATAAATGCTTGGAATCTGCCAGGGGCATTTTTATATCCAAAAGGTAATACATTCCATTCATAAAATCCATTAGGGACCTTAAATGTTGTTAATTGTTTAGATTCTTCGGTTAATTTTAGTTGGTGAAAACCACTTTTACAGTCAAACTTTGAAAAATAATTATATCCTTGTATTTGTCTCATTTTAAGTATCTTATTTGGTATGGGATAATTGTATGTAATTTTTTTTTCATTTAGAATTCTATAATCAATAATCATTCTTGTTTTTCCTCTTTTTTGTTTCGAATGATTATTAACTATAAAATGCACTGCTACTATGTTTTGAATTACTTGGTCTAATTAGTTTTCCAGCTAATAATTCTGTTATATGCATTTTTAATTCTTTTTCATATCGTTGCGTATTATTAAATGATTTTTGGGATATTATGCTATTTGGGTCTTTTAACGTTATTTTTATTTTAGTTTTATGCTTATGCCAGTTTGCTAAAGGATTGTCGTTGCATAGTTCTTCTAACTTAGTTTTTAAAGGAGTAAGCTTATCTAAATGTAGTATACTGATTTCTATAATTTCGAAAATATTAATATTTTCCTATAATAATCATATATGCCAGATATGCAAAAACCAACAAACTATTGTTCCCATAATAGAAGATATGGAAGATGAAGATGGAGCCAAATCTTCTGGGAGCCAACAAGAAGTCGTGTCAAGATAAGCGCAAGCTACTACGAGATAAGATGTAAAAAGTAATCTTGTAATATCAATCTTGTAACAAATAATAAATAAGTATTGTAACAGTTGTAATAAGATACAGCCAAAAGATAGGCGGCTGAAGCTTTAAAAACAGCCGAAAAATATGTAAATAGTATGAAAAGTATTTTCACTTTTACTGTAGCAAATAGTATTTGTAATAGTATGAATAGTTTTGCAAAAATTGTACGTTTACTTGTAAAAGCTTTGCCTATAAATAAGAACCACTGGGGAAGCAAGAGGCATCATCAGCTTCTTTCCATTTCTCCACTACATCTCTCTAAATCCCTTCCTCTCTCTATCTCTAAAATAATCACGCTTCACCCTTAGTTGGTATTAGAGCTACTATTCATAAAAAACCGGAGCTATTCACTTAGAGCTTATTTCTCAAGATATTCCATTATCAAACTATGGAAGCAGATAAGGTAACCCTCTTTCTTATGAACTGAATTTAAATTCAACCCCCTAGTTTGTAATAATACTGAGATCTGTTAAGATAATTCTATAATTTCATATAAGATGTATGCTATCTTAGTTATGCTTTCCCCAATTAAGTAAAATCATGTTTAGAAACCAAGAGACAATTGGTAGCAGGAGCCCATTTAGTCGTTGAGAATGAGAAGGCTTTGAGGGCGTGATGCATAAAACCTATGTGGTGAGGTTGAAAAACATGAATTTATTTAATATTACTTAAATGCTTAAGGGTTGCAAAGCGGATTAGCAGTACTTATATGAAAGCTAATAGAATTATTATTAACTGATTAAGGTTTATTATGAGCAAAGAGATTGAGTCTAAAAGGAAGTTCATACATAAAAGACTATTTACTTTTACTTGCCTATTTACTTGTTTGATTTAAGTATGAAAACACAAATAAGAAACGTTAAAGAACATATAGAAATGAGAGACTTCATGTTAAAATTTCAAATCAGGATCCTACAAGATAAAATAGATGAATTTGAAAATTATTTATATGAATCCTATAAAAGAAAAGATAATGAAACAAAAGATGCTTTAATAAAATATTTAACTGATCTAAAAAATAGGAAAAATAGATACTTAACGGATAAATTAGAACTTAAACACTTGCAAAATTCGCTATACATATGACAACTAAATCACAACTAGAAAAGACTATATGACGAGTTAATTGGGAATATTTTACATCAACTATGCAATCTGATATAAAAATTTTAGAATTAAGTTATCAAAAACAAATAGCTATCATTAATAAAATACAAATATTAGAACAGGCAACATTAAATGACAATTATAACCATGAAGGAATTGAAAAGGATTAAAACCTTTTGATGACCAAATAGAACTACTGAATATACAAATTAAAGGACAGGAAAAGATAGCTGAAAAAATACAAGAAGACTATATTAATTATATATTAAATAGAAGACCAAGTCTATACATATGAGTGAACTAGAACAAGAAGAAAATTTAGGAACTAATTTAAAAATAATAAATACAAACATATTATTAATCATGTAATTAATAAAAGATAATAAAAATAATGAAAATACAATTGAATCTAGTAATACTACTAAAGTACCAGTAGAACTAGAAGAACAAGGTTATGAAATCCTAGAGAGGAAAATAACTAAAGAGTATTCACAACTATTTCCAGAGTTACTTTTGAAGAAAAGAATAGAAATTGAATATAAAAGAGTAATTGATGAACAATCATAATAATGAATAAAAATGAAAAAATCATTAATGAGGAAATTATCAGATACCCTGATGGTCCATTTAATATATACAAAACCAATCAAGATAGACAATTTGCTGAAATTAGTGAAGGAAAATTCTATTTAATAATAGATAAAAAACAAATGATATTAGAAACAATATTTGATAGAGAACCAAGACTAGCTAAGGAAAACTATTTAGTACAAATAACAAATATAGAAAGTAATTCTCCAGAAAATAAAACCATTAATGATATCTATAAAAAATTGGAAAGGCTTGAAAGAAAGTATGATGAAAGAATGAGAAAAATAGAAGAATCTATCAAAATAATACATATTAATACCAAACAAATATTAGATAAAGTATACAGAGTAGAAAATAATTTTAATGAAGAAATACAAAATCTTAAAATAATAGGTTTGATAAAATAGAGGAACAACTTATAACTAATCTCAAAGATAACACTGAAATATCAGAAATCCATAAATCATATCACGAAACACTAAATAATACTACTATAGAAGCTTTAAATACTGAAATAGAAATACTTGAAGTAAATAATATAGCAGTAAACAATATAGAGGAAAATAATGAAGATTCTAATTCTGAACAATCTAGTCAACAATTTAGATATTCAAATCATGTAGAATCAGACTTTTATTCAGAAGAAGAAATTAATGCACTTACTAATGATGAGGAATATTCTTATATGGAAACTAGTAGAAATTACAAACCTACATTTAGAAAGAAAAAATACGATCGGAACTATAGAAATAATGAGTATATATGGAAATATCGAAGAAAAATAGAAAATGACTACATACCAAAAGATAACCAAACAGGAGAAACTTTAAATTTAGACTGCTCTACAAATGTTGAATTGGATATACAAAATTAGACAGCTAGAATAAATGCAAAATTAACAGAAGCTAAAATACCAGTTAGTGCGGCGTCCAATTATATTGAAGCAACAATACCAGGAATAGTAAGAAGAGCTATCATCAATTTCTCAGTTATATAAAGCAGCTAAAAGTTACTTACAGATTACAAAATCTCCAATGATTTTTGTAAGATGCTATACCGCCCCAGGCGAAGTTACATTCTCAGAGATAAAACAATGTATTAGAGTTATCAAGATGGGATGTACAGCAAATTACATCATCCCAGAAGAAATAAAGGCTTAGCCAGAATTAAACCGAAATGAGATACCAGATACTCTAAGAGAGAAAAGAGCTGTCAAGATAAAGGTAATTTATGAAGCTCTGATTAACATGGTTAAAACTCCTGTTTGGATAAACCATAGGGAGTTAAATACGTTAATCATATCCCAAAGCAAAGCATATGGCCATGACACAGTCGAAACTATCAAATCATCTATATGGAGCCTGCTCCATCCAGATCAAGAACCAGCTACAAGGTATATACCTAGAAATTTTATGACTCAAGATACCTTGAAGAGATATTGAAGTTGGATGCAGCAAAATAATAACCACTCATGTCAAATGTGTGGAATTAAACAAACTACTGTACCAATTATCGAAGATATGGACAGCTGTGGAGATAGAGCTAAATCATCTAGCACAGCGGCTTCTACAACAGAAATTGAGCATACCTTGTAAGCATAGAACACCTGTCAAAATTAAGGAGATAAGTATTGTAAAAATATAACAGCTGTAACAGAATAAGCCAAAAGATAGGCGGCTAGCACCCGGAAAATATGTGAATAGTGTGAATAGTATTTTCACTTTTACTGTAGCATTTTCTCTGTAGCAAATAGTGGATGTAATAGTATGGAGTTTTTGTACGAACCATTGTAATCTCTTGCCTATAAATAAGAACTCTCTGATGAAGCGAAATCATCATAAGGCACTTGCCACAACACATCCTCTCTCTCTTCTCTGTCTCCTCAAACTTCTTAAAATCTCTAAAATTCCTGCAACCCCCCAAGTTGGTATCAGAGCTACTATTCATAAAAGACCGGAGCTATTAATTTAAAGCTTATTTGTCAAGATATTCCATTATCAAGCTATGGAAGCAGATAAAGTAACCCTCTTTCTTATGAAATAAATTTAAATTCAATCCCCTAGTTTGTAATAATACAGAGATTTGTTAAGATAATTCTATAATTTCATATAAGATGTATGCTATCTTAATTATGCTTTCCCCAATTAAGTAAAATCATGTTTAGAAACCAAGACACAATTGGTAACAGGAGCCCGTTCAGCAGTTGAGAATGAGAAGGCGTTGAGGGCGTGATGCATAAAACCTATGTGGTGAGGTTGAAAAAACATGAATTTATTTAATTCTGCTTAAATGCTTAAGGGGTGCAAAGCGGATTAGCAGTACTTATATGAAAACTTATAGAATTATTATTAACTTATTAAGGTTTATTATGAACAAAGAAATTGAGTTTAAAAGGAAGTTTATACGGAAAAGACTATTTACTCTTACTTGCCTATTTACTTGTTTGATTTAAGTATGAAAACACAAATAAGAAACGTTAGAGAACATATAGAAATGAGAGACTTCATGTTAAAATTTCAAATCAGGATCCTACAAGATAAAATAGATGAATTTGAAAATTATTTATATGAAGCCTATAGAAGAAAAGATAATGAAATGAAAGATGCTTTAATAAAATATTTAACTGATCTAAAAAATAGGAAAAATAGATACTTAACGGATAAATTAGAACTTAAACACTTACAAAATTCGCTATACATATGACAACTAAATCACAACTAAAAAAGACTATAAGACGAGTTAATTGGGAATATTTTATATCAACTATGCAATATGATATGAAAATTTAGAATTAAGAAATCAAAAACAAATAGCAATCATTAATAAAATACAAATATTAGAACAGGCAACATTAAATGACAATTATAACCATGATGAAATTGAAAAGGAGTTAAAACCTTTTGATGACCAAATAGAATTACTGAATATACAAATTAGAGAACAGGAAAAGATAGGAATAAAAGACTTAATAGAAATACGAAGTACTAAAATAGAAGGACAAGATATGACATAATCAACACAAATGTTGAAAAAATATGAAGATGTAATTAGGAGAGAATTTGAAAGCTTAAATACAGACTTAAAACATGCCAAAGCTAAAAAGGAATATAGTAAATCCCAATTATACAATATGAAAATATGTTCTATGTGTCCAGAAGATTTAAACAGATATACTTGTGCATTTCAAATGAATTATTATGAGTTAGGAACTGAAACACCTGAACAATTGGCTATATTTAGAAAATTATATTTTGAAAAATTACCAAGACCTATAAACACTATGGTACAAGAAGCATATGCTAGAGAACCTAAATCAGGAACCTTAGGAGAACAAATAGCATTTTTACAAACATGGTATAAAAACTATTGTATTGAAATTAATAACCAGAAAACATTTAGAAAACAAGCTATAATAAGTAATTGTTATGAAAGATATGAAATACCAAAATTCGGATGCCATAAGTTACAAAAGAAATATAAAAGAAAAAGACCCAAACTAATTAAGAGAAGATATAAAAGATTCAAACCTTATGGAAAATATAACAATAAGAAACGATCAAATAGGAATTACTTTGTTAAAAGAAAAGTTTATAAGTATGTCAATAACCTTAAAAAATGTAAATGTTATAATTGTGGCCGAGATAGGTCATTTAGCAAGAGAATGTAAAACTAAAACAAATAAAAACGCCAATAAAAATATCAAAAATATAAATTTTATTGAATTACATATAGCTGAATATGAAATAAGAAAACCTAATATACCACCGAGATGAAGAAATATACGTTTTAGAATACGAACCAGATATTAATGAAACTAATGAAATAATAATTAATACGTAAGAAGATAATACTTGAAACCGATAGTAATGAATAAAGAGCTACAAGAAGTTGATTACGACGAAGATATAACAAGTACAACATAAAAATCTAAGAGCTATTTTTGATTTACAAAGATACAATTCAATGAAGTATGAAGAATTTACATTGTCACCCAATAAGATAATAGAGAAGAAAAAATTTGAATTAATCAACTTAACTAAGTATTTTAAAAAGAAAAAGGAAGAATATTTAGTTATAGCCGATAGAGAACATGTTATAGATATAACACAAGTACAAGACAACACTAAAGTCTCATTAATTACACAAGAAGTACTATATGAAGAAATCGCTAAAATTAACAACGTGTTAAAAGATAAACCAATCACATTTAGATTTGTAGAATTAGCAAATTGTAGAAATAATAATAAAACCTTATTTTAAAGAAGGAATAAATACTCCTTTAGAATTACAATTAGCCGATGATAGAATTAAAGAGCCTATATAGAGCAAGCTATTATAGCACAACTTAAAGGAAGATTTATAATTAAGCTAAATTATTCGGTAAGTCTATCTGACCAAAACATAGAAAAGGCATTAGTCCTATATTGGATGTTAGGAGGAATAAACATGACAAATGGATCAAAAGTTATGACAAGACAATGCAAAAATGCTTATATATTAACCAATCAACATCAAATCTATACAAAACATAGATTAAGACCAATTACTATAGATCCCCCTTTTGTTGATCTTATATTACCTATAGAGAAATGACTAAAATTATATTCTAAACCTAATTACGACGACTTAGAAACAGTGAAAAAAAACGCTTGTGTATCTCTAGATCCAGAAAAGAACGAGATGAGAACTTATCTATTCAAATAAAATCACAAGAATATTATATAATTATACAAATAGGAACAAAGAGTTTAACTGCAAAGCTCGATGTTACTGCTGAAAGCAATTCAATTCCATTAGAAAAACTGTCAAACCAAATAATAAACATTAATGAGAATTTTAATAGACTAATAATTCTTACAACAAAAATTGCACTACAAGATATAAATATTGAATATGTTATAACCTTAAATAATAAGATAGTATTAGGAAAAGAATTTTTAGAAAAGGTTAAACCCTGGAAAATAGAACAAGACTATTTTGAATTTACTTATAATCAAACCCAGTCTAAAACTAGAATAATCAACGAGTAATGCTATACCAAGTTTAATAGAATTAATAAAATTACAAAAACAGATATAGTTAGCAAAAGAGGAGAAAGCATATATAAGTCAAATATTACACATATTATGTATTGCAGGATGCCATAGAGATAGTATAAGAACATTATCTGACGAAAAACAAAAGAAGATAAGAAACATAGAAATATTAGAACAAATTACGTAAAATGAAAAATGAATTAGCAATCCTTAACAAAAATGAGTAATTTAATTTATATTCTAATTAAAATAATCTTTGAAGGATATAAAAGTAGATATTATACACCAATAGTAGATACAGGAGCACAAACAACAATTATGAAAGAAAATTATTTACCAGAATGGAAAAAGTTAAACACACCATTTAGGATAAATGGATTTAATAACAATAGTAGTAAAATTACTCTTTTATTAAACAAATGTATGAATACAAATTTGGAATAAAATACTTATTATACCTAAAGTATATTGCTTTGAATTAATAAGAAAAGATATCATATTAGGAACCAACTTTCTTAACCAATATAAACCATTTAGTATAGATAAAGGATTCCTTACATTATTCACTCCTTGTAAACATAAGTTAAGAGCTAAAGTAGTTAAAAATAGAGAACGAATACCAATAGAATGGGAAAAAAATGTAAAATAGGTGAAGAAGCAATTAGTCCAAAAAATGACAACCAAAAAGGAAAATATTACTAATTTCGAAATTATAGAAATCGGTATACTACATTTAGATAAGCTAACTCCTTTAAAAACTAAGTTAGAAGAACTATGCAACGACAATCCTTTAGCAAACTGGCATAAGCATAAAACTGAAATAAAAATAACGTTAAAAGACCCAAATAGCATAATATCCCAAAAACCCTTTAATAATACACAGCGAGATGAAAAATAATTTAAGATGCATATAACAGAACTATTAGCTGGAGAACTAATTAGACCAAGTAATTCGAAACATAGTAGTAGTGCATTTATAGTTAATAATCATTCAGAACAAAAAAGAGGAAAAACAAGAATGGTTATATATTATAGAATTTTAAATGAAAAAACTATTACATATAACTACCCCATATCAAATAAGATACTTAAAATGAGGCAAATACAAGGTTATAATTATTTTTCAAAGTTCGACTGTAAAAGTGGTTTTCACGAATTAAAACTAACTGAAGAATCTAAACAATTAACAGCATTTAAAGTATCTAATGGATTTTATGAATGGAATGTTTTACCCTTTGGATATAAAAATGCCCCTGGCAGATTCCAAGCATTTATGGATAAATATTTAAATCAATTATCAAACTGTGTAGTATACATAGATGATATACTTATATACTCCAAAACACAGGAAGAACATTATAAATTATTAGAACAATTTATAGAAATAATAACAAATAGTAGAATAGTATTAAGTAAAAAGAAAAAGGAATTATTTAAAACACAGATTGAATTCTTAGGATTTGAAATAGATAAAGCGGGAATAAAAATGCAAGACCATATAGCCAAAAAAAATAATAGAATTTCAAAAGGAGATTAATACTAAGAAAGAACTACAAAAATTCATAGGAATAGTGAATCAGGTTAGAGAATTTACACCTAGATTATTACAATATACTGAACCACTTACTAAAAAATTAAAGAAAGATTACGATTTTAGATGGGAAGATACTGATACTAAGATTTTAGAAAAAAACAAAGAATTAGTTAGCAAATTACCAAAACTAAGCTTTCCAAATTAAGATAAAGAATTTATATAGATAGTTGAAATAGATGCTAGTGAAACCAATAATGGTTATGGAGCAGTATTAAAATATAGATACAAAAATGATAAAAAGGAATATATATGTAGATATCATTCAGGAACACCTTTAAAGCAAACGAAATCAATTGGGACATAAATAAAAAAGAGTTAAAAGCAGTAAAATATGGAATCAAAAAATTTGAATGTTATATCGTTTATAATAAATTCATAATTAGAACAGATAATAGAACTGTTAGGAGTTGGTTAACCCAAAAATTACAAGATTCCATTACAAAAAAAGAAATAAATAGAATAATAGCTGACATCAATCAATATGAATTTTCTGTTGAATTATTAAAAACTGACGAAAATTGCTATGCAGATTATCTCTCAAGAAATAGCTCAACAACTGATTTTGGAAAACCAGGAGCTCAAAATACAACTCAAAAAGCTAAGGGAAGAACTCGCTTCTATGAAAAGGGAAGCAACTTCCAGCAATCCTAATATGGAGCAAGCAGATATTGGCACTAGCCAAAAATACAAAAGCATAATTATTACAAAAAAAAGGTAATTCTCCTTTCAAGAAAAGTATGTCTGCGCCAAATTATTATCTCAATCAAGCCAATAACCCCAAACCAGTTATCAAAGAAGTAAATTTTCCCAGCTTAATACCAGATACCACATCTTTCAAAGAAAAGCTAACCCTAGGAAACAAACAAACTATGACACCTTTGGTTCGCTAATATATAGATTATTTCTTATTTATTGCCAACAAATTAAATATCGTCCCTGAAGTAACCATCAAGGACATCCAAGCAGAGATAGAAAGAGGTTATGTTACTAACCCCTTAAAAAAGATGAACGAGTTAATAGCGTTGCCTGGTTACAATGCAAAACTAATCAAAGCAGCATATGATTATGGCCTTCTTAATTCAGTTTATACTATGAATGCAAAAGAGCTATCATCAATTCCTTAGTTATATAAAGCAGCTAAAAGTTACTGCAGATTACAAAATCTCCAATGATTTCTGTAAGATGCTATACCGCCCCAGGCGAAGTTATATTCTCAGAGATAAAGCAATGTATTAGAGTTATCAAGATGAGATGTACATCAAATTACATCATCCCAGAAGAAATAAAAGCTCAGCCAGAATTAAACCGAAATGAGATACCAGATATTCTCAGGGAGAAAAGAGATGTCAAGATAAATGCAATTTATGAAGCTCTGATTAACATGGTTAAAACTCCTGTTTGGATAAACCATAGGGAGTTAAATACGTTAATCATATCCCAAAGCAAAGCATATGGCCATGACACAGTCGAAACTATCAAATCATGGATATGGAGCCTGCTCCATCCATATCAAGAACCAATTACAAGGTACATACCTAGAAATTTTATGACTCAAGATACCTTGAAGAGATATTGCAGTTGGATGCTGCAAAATAATAACCACTCATGTCAAATGTGTGGAATTAAACAAACTACTGTACCAATTATCGAAGATATGGACAGCTGTGGAGATAGAGCTGAATCATCTAGCACAGTGGCTTCTACAACAGAAATCGAGCATACCTTGTAAGCATAGAACACCTGTCAAAATTAAGGAGATAAGTATTGTAAAAATATAACAGCTGTAACAGAATAAGCCAAAAGATAGGCGGCTAGCACCCAGAAAATATGTGAATAGTATTTTCACTTTTACTGTAGCACTTTCACTGTAGCAAATAGTAGATATAATAGTATGGAGTTTTTGTACGAACCATTGTAATCTCTTGCCTATAAATAAGAACTCTCTGATGAAGCGAAATCATCATAAGGCACTTGCCACAACACATCCTCTCTCTCTTCTCTGTCTCCTCAAACTTATTAAAATCTCTGAAATTCCGGCAACCCCCCAAGTTGGTATCAGAGCTATTATTCATAAAAGACCGGAGCTATTCATTTAGAGCTTATTTCTCAAGATATTTCATTATCAAACTATGAAAGCAGATAAGGTAACCTTCTTTCTTATGAACTAAATTTAAATTTAATCCCCTAGTTTGTAATAATACTGAGATCTGTTAAGATAATTCTATAATTTCATATAAGATGTATGCTATCTTAATTATGCTTTCCCCTAATTAAGTAAAATCATGTTTAGAAACCAAGAGACAATTGGTAGCAGGAGTCCGTTCAGTCGTTGAGAATGAGAATGTGTTGAGGGCGTGATACATAAAACCTATGTGGTGAGGTTGAAAAAACATGAATTTATTTAATTCTGCCTAAATGCTTAAGGGTTGCAAAGTGGATTAGCAGTATTTATATGAAAGTTGATAGAATTATTATTAACAGATTAAGGTTTATTATGAACAAATGGATTAAGTCTAAAAGGAAGTTCATACAAAAAAGACTATTTACTCTTACTTGCCTATTTACTTGTTTGATTTAAGTATGAAAACACAAATAAGAAACGTTAAAGAGCATATAGAAATGAGAGACTTCATGTTAAAATTTCAAATCAGGATCCTACAAGATAAAATATATGAATTTGAAAATTATTTATATGAAGCCTATAGAAGAAAAGATAATGAAATGAAATATACTTTAATAAAATATTTAACTAATTTAAAAAATAGGAAAAATAGATACTTAACGGATAAATTAGAACTTAAACACTTACAAAATTCGCTATACATATGACAACTAAATCACAACTAAAAAAGACTATAAGACGAGTTAATTGGGAATATTCTATTTTATCTTGTAGGATCCTGATTTGAAATTTTAACATTAAGTCTCTCATTTCTATATGTTATTTAACGTTTCTTATTTGTGTTTTCATACTTAAATCAAACAAGTAAATAGGCAAGTAAGAGTAAATAGTCTTTTCTGTATGAATTTTCTTTTCGACTCAATCCTTTTGTTCATAATAAATCTTAATCAGTTAATAATAATTCTATCAACTTTCATATAAGTACTGCTAATCCGCTTTTCAACCCCTAAGCATTTAAGCAGAATTAAATAAATTCATGTTTTTTCAACCTCACCACGTAGGTTTTATGCATCACGCTCTCAACGCCTTCTCATTTTCAACGGCTGAACGGGTTCCTGCTACCAATTGAATATATAAGTATATCATCTATATATACTACATAGTTTGATAATTGATTTAAATATTTATCCATAAATGCTTGGAATCTGGCAGGGGCATTTTTATATCCAAAAGGTAATACATTCCATTCATAAAATCCATTAGGGACCTTAAATGTTGTTAATTGTTTAGATTCTTCAGTTAATTTTAGTTGGTGAAAACCACTTTTACAGTCAAACTTTGAAAAATAATTATATCCTTGTATTTGTCTCATTTTAAGTATCTTATTTGGTATGGGATAATTGCACGTAATTTTTTTTTCATTTAGAATTCTATAATCAATAATCATTCTTGTTTTTCCTCTTTTTTGTTTCGAATGATTATTAACTATAAATGCACTGCTACTATGTTTTGAATTACTTGGTCTAATTAGTTTTCCAGCTAATAATTCTGTTATATGCATTTTTAATTCTTTTTCATATCGTTGCGCATTATTAAATGATTTTTGGGATATTATGCTATTTGGGTCTTTTAACGTTATTTTTATTTTAGTTTTATGCTTATGCCAGTTTGCTAAAGGATTGTCGTTGCATAGTTTTTCTAACTTAGTTTTTAAAGGAGTAAGCTTATCTAAATGTAGTATACTGATTTCTATAATTTCGAAATTATTAATATTTTCCTATAATAATCATATATGCCAGATATGCAAAAACCAACAAACTACTGTTCCCATAATAGAAGATATGGAAGATGAAGATAGAGCCAAATCTTCTGGGAGCCAACAAGAAGTCGTGTCAAGATAAGCGCAAGCTACTACGAGATAAGATGTAAAAAGTAATATTGTAATATCAATCTTGTAACAAATAATAAATAAGTATTGTAACAGTTGTAATAAGATACAGCCAAAAGATAGGCGGCTGAAGCTTTAAAAACAAATTAAAAATATGTAAATAGTATGAAAAGTATTTTCACTTTTACTGTAGCAAATAGTATTTGTAATAGTATGAATAGTTTTGCAAAAATTGTACGTTTACTTGTAAAAGCTTTGCCTATAAATAAGAACCACTGGGGAAGTAAGAGGCATCATCGCCTTCTTTCCATTTATCCACTACATCTCTCTAAATCCCTTCCTCTCTCTATCTCTAAAATAATCACGCTTCACCCTTAGTTGGTATTAGAGCTACTATTCATAAAAAACCGGAGCTATTCACTTAGAGCTTATTTCTCAAGATATTCCATTATCAAACTATGGAAGCAGATAAGGTAACCCTCTTTCTTATGAACTGAATTTAAATTCAACCCCCTAGTTTGTAATAATACGAGATTCGTTAAGATAATTCTATAATTTCATATAAGATGTATGCTATCTTAGTTATGCTTTCCCCAATTAAGTAAAATCATGTTTAGAAACCAAGAGACAATTGGTAGCAGGAGCCCATTTAGTCGTTGAGAATGAGAAGGCTTTGAGGGCGTGATGCATAAAACCTATGTGGTGAGGTTGAAAAACATGAATTTATTTAATATTGCTTAAATGCTTAAGGGTTGCAAAGCGGATTAGCAGTACTTATATGAAAGCTAATAGAATTATTATTAACTGATTAAGGTTTATTATGAGCAAAGAGATTGAGTCTAAAAGGAAGTTCATACATAAAAGACTATTTACTTTTACTTGCCTATTTACTTGTTTGATTTAAGTATGAAAACACAAATAAGAAACGTTAAAGAACATATAGAAATGAGAGACTTCATGTTAAAATTTCAAATCAGGATCCTACAAGATAAAATAGATGAATTTGAAAATTATTTATATGAATCCTATAAAAGAAAAGATAATGAAACAAAAGATGCTTTAATAAAATATTTAACTGATCTAAAAAATAGGAAAAATAGATACTTAACGGATAAATTAGAACTTAAACACTTGCCAAATTCGCTATACATATGACAACTAAATCACAACTAGAAAAGACTATAAGACGAGTTAATTGGGAATATTTTACATCAACTATGCAATCTGATATAAAAATTTTAGAATTAAGTTATCAAAAACAAATAACTATCATTAATAAAATACAAATATTAGAACAGGCAACATTAAATGACAATTATAACCATGAAGGAATTGAAAAGGATTAAAACCTTTTGATGACCAAATAGAACTACTGAATATACAAATTAAAGGACAGGAAAAGATAGCTGAAAAAATACAAGAAGACTATATTAATTATATATTAAATAGAAGACCAAGTCTATACATATGAGTGAACTAGAACAAGAAGAAAATTTAGGAACTAATTTAAAAATAATAAATACAAACATATTATTAATCATGTAATTAATAAAAGATAATAAAAATAATGAAAATACAATTGAATCTAGTAATACTACTAAAGTACCAGTAGAACTAGAAGAACAAGGTTATGAAATCCTAGAGAGGAAAATAACTAAAGAGTATTCACAACTATTTCCAGAGTTACTTTTGAAGAAAAGAATAGAAATTGAATATAAAAGAGTAATTGATGAACAATCATAATAATGAATAAAAATGAAAAAATCATTAATGAGGAAATTATCAGATACCCAGATGGTCCATTTAATATATACAAAACCAATCAAGATAGACAATTTGCTGAAATTAGTCAGGGAAATTCTATTTAATAATAGATAGAAAACAAATGATATTAGAAACAATATTTGATAGAGAACCAAGACTAGCTAAGGAAAACTATTTAGTACAAATAACAAATATAGAAAGTAATTCTCCAGAAAATAAAACCATTAATGATATCTATAAAAAATTGGAAAGGCTTGAAAGAAAGTATGATGAAAGAATGAGAAAAATAGAAGAATCTATCAAAATAATACATATTAATACCAAACAAATATTAGATAAAGTATACAGAGTAGAAAATAATTTTAATGAAGAAATACAAAATCTTAAAATAGAGTATAACAATAGGTTTGATAAAATAGAGGAACAACTTATAACTAATCTCAAAGATAACACTGAAATATCAGAAATCCATAAATCATATCACGAAACACTAAATAATACTACTATAGAAGCTTTAAATACTGAAATAGAAATACTTGAAGTAAATAATATAGCAATAAACAATATAGAGGAAAATAATGAAGATTCTAATTCTGAACAATCTAGTCAACAATTTAGATATTCAAATCATGTAGAATCAGACTTTTATTCAGAAGAAGAAATTAATGCACTTACTAATGATGAGGAATATTCTTATATGGAAACTAGTAGAAATTACAAACCTACATTTAGAAAGAAAAAATACGATCGAAACTATAGAAATAATGAGTATATATGGAAATATCGAAGAAAAATAGAAAATGACTACATACCAAAAGATAACCAAACAGGAGAAACTTTAAATTTAGACTGCTCTACAAATGTTGAATTGGATATACAAAATTAGACAGCTAGAATAAATGTAAAATTAACAGAAGCTAAAATACCAGTTAGTGCGGCGTCCAATTATATTGAAGCAACAATACCAGGAATAGTAAGAAGAGTTATCATCAATTTCTCAGTTATATAAAGCAGCTAAAAGTTACTTACAGATTACAAAATCTCCAATGATTTTTGTAAGATGCTATACCGCCCCAGACGAAGTTACATTCTCAGAGATAAAACAATGTATTAGAGTTATCAAGATGGGACGTACAACAAATTACATCATCCCAGAAGAAATAAAGGCTCAGCCAGAATTAAACCGAAATGAGATACCAGATATTCTAAGAGAGAAAAGAGCTGTCAAGATAAAGGTAATTTATGAAGCTCTGATTAACATGGTTAAAACTCCTGTTTGGATAAACCATAGGGAGTTAAATGCGTTAATCATATCCCAAAGCAAAGCATATGGCCATGACACAATCGAATCTATCAAATCATGTATATGGAGCCTGCTCCATCCAGATCAAGAACCAGCTACAAGGTATATACCTAGAAATTTTATGACTCAAGATACCTTGAAGAGATATTGAAGTTGGATGCAGCAAAATAATAACCACTCATGTCAAATGTGTGGAATTAAACAAACTACTGTATCAATTATCGAAGATATGGACAGCTGTGGAGATAGAGCTAAAACATCTAGCACAAGGCTTCTACAACGAAATTGAGCATACCTTGTAAGCATAGAACACCTGTCAAAATTAAGGAGATAAGTATTGTAAAAATATAACAGCTGTAACAGAATAAGCCAAAAGATAGGCGGCTAGCACCCGGAAAATATGTGAATAGTGTGAATAGTATTTTCACTTTTACTGTAGCATTTTCTCTGTAGCAAATAGTGGATGTAATAGTATGGAGTTTTTGTACGAACCATTGTAATCTCTTGCCTATAAATAAGAACTCTCTGATGAAGCGAAATCATCATAAGGCACTTGCCACAACACATCCTCTCTCTCTTCTCTGTCTCCTCAAACTTCTTAAAATCTCTAAAATTCCTGCAACCCCCCCAAGTTGGTATCAGAGCTACTATTCATAAAAGACCGGAGCTATTAATTTAAAGCTTATTTGTCAAGATATTCCATTATCAAACTATGGAAGCAGATAAAGTAACCCTCTTTCTTATGAACTAAATTTAAATTCAATCCCCTAGTTTGTAATAATACAGAGATTTGTTAAGATAATTCTATAATTTCATATAAGATGTATGCTATCTTAATTATGCTTTCCCCAATTAAGTAAAATCATGTTTAGAAACCAAGAGACAATTGGTAGCAGGAGCCCGTTCAGCAGTTGAGAATGAGAAGGCGTTGAGGGCGTGATGCATAAAACCTATGTGGTGAGGTTGAAAAAACATGAATTTATTTAATTCTGCTTAAATGCTTAAGGGGTGCAAAGCGGATTAGCAGTACTTATATGAAAACTTATAGAATTATTATTAACTTATTAAGGTTTATTATGAACAAAGAAATTGAGTTTAAAAGGAAGTTTATACGGAAAAGACTATTTACTCTTACTTGCCTATTTACTTGTTTGATTTAAGTATGAAAACACAAATAAGAAACGTTAGAGAACATATAGAAATGAGAGACTTCATGTTAAAATTTCAAATCAGGATCCTACAAGATAAAATAGATGAATTTGAAAATTATTTATATGAAGCCTATAGAAGAAAAGATAATGAAATGAAAGATGCTTTAATAAAATATTTAACTGATCTAAAAAATAGGAAAAATAGATACTTAACGGATAAATTAGAACTTAAACACTTACAAAATTCGCTATACATATGACAACTAAATCACAACTAAAAAAGACTATAAGACGAGTTAATTGGGAATATTTTATATCAACTATGCAATATGATATGAAAATTTAGAATTAAGAAATCAAAAACAAATAGCAATCATTAATAAAATACAAATATTAGAACAGGCAACATTAAATGACAATTATAACCATGATGAAATTGAAAAGGAGTTAAAACCTTTTGATGACCAAATAGAATTACTGAATATACAAATTAGAGAACAGGAAAAGATAGGAATAAAAGACTTAATAGAAATACGAAGTACTAAAATAGAAGGACAAGATATGACATAATCAACACAAATGTTGAAAAAATATGAAGATGTAATTAGGAGATAATTTGAAAGCTTAAATACAGACTTAAAACATGCCAAAGCTAAAAAGGAATATAGTAAATCCCAATTATACAATATGCAAATATGTTCTATGTGTCAAGAAGATTTAAACAGATATACTTGTGCATTTCAAATGAATTATTATGAGTTAGGAACTGAAACACCTGAACAATTGGCTATATTTAGAAAATTTTATTTTGAAAAATTACCAATACCTATAAACACTATGGTACAAGAAGCATATGCTAGAGAACCTAAATCAGGAACCTTAGGAGAACAAATAGCATTTTTACAAACATGGTATAAAAACTATTGTATTGAAATTAATAACCAGAAAACATTTAGAAAACAAGCTAAAATAAGTAATTGTTATGAAAGATATGAAATACCAAAATTCGGATGCCATAAGTTACAAAAGAAATATAAAAGAAAAAGACCCAAACTAATTAAGAGAAGATATAAAAGATTCAAACCTTATGGAAAATATAACAATAAGAAACGATCAAATAGGAATTACTTTGTTAAAAGAAAAGTTTACAAGTATGTCAATAACCTTAAAAAATGTAAATGTTATAATTGTGGCCAGATAGGTCATTTAGCAAGAGAATGTAAAACTAAAACAAATAAAAACGCCAATAAAAATATCAAAAATATAAATTTTATTGAATTACATATAGCTGAATATGAAATAAGAAAACCTAATATACCACCAGATGAAGAAATATACGTTTTAGAATACGAACCAGATATTAATGAAACTAATGAAATAATAATTAATACAGAAGAAGATAATACTGAAATTGATAGTAATGAATAAAGAGCTACAAGAAGTTGATTACGACGAAGATATAACAGTACAACATAAAAATCTAAGAGCTATTTTTGATTTACAAAGATACAATTCAATGAAGTATGAAGAATTTACATTGTCACCCAATAAGATAATAGAGAAGAAAAAATTTGAATTAATCAACTTAACTAAGTATTTTAAAAAGAAAAAGGAAGAATATTTAGTTATAGCCGATAGAGAACATGTTATAGATATAACACAAGTACAAGACAACACTAAAGTCTCATTAATTACACAAGAAGTACTATATGAAGAAATTGCTAAAATTAACAACGTGTTAAAAGATAAACCAATCACATTTAGATTTGTAGAATTAGCAGCTGTAGAAATAATAATAAAACCTTATTTTAAAGAAGGAATAAATACTCCTTTAGAATTACAATTAGCTGATGATAGAATTAAAGAGCCTATAGAGCAAGCTATTATAGCACAACTTAAAGGAAGATTTATAATTAAGCTAAATTATTCGGTAAGTCTATCTGACCAAAACATAGAAAAGGCATTAGTCCTATATTGGATGTTAGGAGGAATAAACATGACAAATGGATCAAAAGTTATGACAGTACAATGCAAAAATGCTTATATATTAACCAATCAACATCAAATCTATACAAAACATAAATTAAGACCAATTACTATAGATCCCCCTTTTGTTGATCTTATATTACCTATAGAGAAATGACTAAAATTATATTCTAAACCTAATTACGACGACTTAGAAACAGTGAAAAAAAACGCTTGTGTATCTCTAGATCCAGAAAAGAACGAGATGAGAACTTATCTATTCAAATAAAATCACAAGAATATTATATAATTATATAAATAGGAACAAAGAGTTTAACTGCAAAGCTCGATGTTACTGCTGAAAGCAATTCAATTCCATTAGAAAAACTGTCAAACCAAATAATAAACATTAATGAGAATTTTAATAGACTAATAATTCTTACAACAAAAATTGCACTACAAGATATAAATATTGAATATGTTATAACCTTAAATAATAAGATAGTATTAGGAAAAGAATTTTTAGAAAAGGTTAAACCCTGGAAAATAGAACAAAACTATTTTGAATTTACTTATAATCAAACCCAGTCTAAAACTAGAATAATCAACGAGTAATGCTATACCAAGTTTAATAGAATTAATAAAATTACAAAAACAGATAGAGATAGCAAAAGAGGAGAAAGCATATATAAGTCAAATATTACACATATTATGTATTGCAGGATGCCATAGAGATAGTATAAGAACATTATCTGACGAAAAACAAAAGAAGATAAGAAACATAGAAATATTAGAACAAATTACGTAAAATGAAAAATGAATTAGCAATCCTTAACAAAAATGAGTAATTTAATTTATATTCTAATTAAAATAATCTTTGAAGGATATAAAAGTAGATATTATACACCAATAGTAGATACAGGAGCACAAACAACAAATATGAAAGAAAATTATTTACCAGAATGGAAAAAATTAAACACACCATTTAGGATAAATGGATTTAATAACAATAGTAGTAAAATTACTCTTTATTAAACAAATGAATGAATACAAATTTGGGATAAAATACTTATTATACCTAAAGTATATTGCTTTGAATTAATAAGAAAAGATATCATATTAGGAACCAACTTTCTTAACCAATATAAACCATTTAGTATAGATAAAGAATTCCTTACATTATTCACTCCTTGTAAACATAAGTTAAGAGCTAAAGTAGTTAAAAATAGAGAACGAATACCAATAGAATGGGAAAAAAATGTAAAATAGGTGAAGAAGCAATTAGTCCAAAAAATGACAACCAAAAAGGAAAATATTACTAATTTCGAAATTATAGAAATCGGTATACTACATTTAGATAAGCTAACTCCTTTAAAAACTAAGTTAGAAGAACTATGCAACGACAATCCTTTAGCAAACTGGCATAAGCATAAAACTGAAATAAAAATAACGTTAAAAGACCCAAATAGCATAATATCCCAAAAACCCTTTAACAATACACAGCGAGATGAAAAATAATTTAAGATGCATATAACAGAACTATTAGCTGGAGAACTAATTAGACCAAGTAATTCGAAACATAGTAGCAGTGCATTTATAGTTAATAATCATTCAGAACAAAAAAGAGGAAAAACAAGAATGGTTATATATTATAGAATTTTAAATGAAAAAGCTATTACATATAACTACCCCATATCAAATAAGATACTTAAAATGAGGCAAATACAAGTTTATAATTATTTTTCAAAGTTCGACTGTAAAAGTGGTTTTCACGAATTAAAACTAACTGAAGAATCTAAACAATTAACAAGCATTTAAAGTATCTAATGGATTTTATGAATGGAATGTTTTACCCTTTGGATATAAAAATGCCCCCGCGATTCCAAGCATTTATGGATAAATATTTAAATCAATTATCAAACCGTGTAGTATACATAGATGATATACTTATATACTCCAAAACACAGGAAGAACATTATAAATTATTAGAACAATTTATAGAAATAATAACAAATAGTAGAATAGTATTAAGTAAAAAGAAAAAGGAATTATTTAAAACACAGATTGAATTCTTAGGATTTGAAATAGATAAAGCAGGAATAAAAATGCAAGACCATATAGCCAAAAAAAAATAATAGAATTTCAAAAGGAGATTAATACTAAGAAAGAACTACAAAAATTCATAGGAATAGTGAATCAGGTTAGAGAATTTACACCTAGATTATCACAATATACTGAACCACTTACTAAAAAGTTAAAGAAAGATTACGATTTTAGATGGGAAGATACTGATACTAATATTTTAGAAAAAAACAAAGAATTAGTTAGCAAATTACCAAAACTAAGCTTTCCAAATGAAGATAAAGAATTTATATAGATAGTTGAAATAGATGCTAGTGAAACCAATAATGGTTATGGAGCAGTATTAAAATATAGATACAAAAATGATAAAAAGGAATATATATGTAGATATCATTCAGGAACACCTTTAAAGCAAACGAAATCAATTGGGACATAAATAAAAAAGAGTTAAAAGCAGTAAAATATGGAATCAAAAAATTTGAATGTTATATCGTTTATAATAAATTCATAATTAGAACAGATAATAGAACTGTTAGGAGTTGGTTAACCCAAAAATCACAAGATTCCATTACAAGAAAAGAAATAAATAGAATAATAGCTGACATCAATCAATATGAATTTTCTGTTGAATTATTAAAAACTGACGAAAATTGCTATGCAGATTATCTCTCAAGAAATAGCTCAACAACTGATTTTGGAAAACCAGGAGCTCAAAATACAACTCAAAAAGCTAAGGGAAGAACTCGCTTCTATGAAAAGGGAAGCAACTTCCAGCAATCCTAATATGGAGCAAGCAGATATTGGCACTAGCCAAAAATACAAAAGCATAATTATTACAAAAAAAAGGTAATTCTCCTTTCAAGAAAAGTATGTCTCGCGCCAAATTATTATCTCAATCAAGCCAATAACCCCAAACCGGTTATCAAAGAAGTAAATTTTCCCAACCTTAATACCGTATACCACATCTTTCAAAGAAAAGCTAACCCTAGGAAACAAACAAACTATGACACCTTTGGTTCGCTAATATATAGATTATTTCTTATTTATTGCCAACAAATTAAATATCGTCCCCGAAGTAACCATCAAGGACATCCAAGCGAGAGATAGAAAGAGGTTATGTTACTAACCCCTTAAAAAAGATGAACGAGTTAATAGCGTTGCCTGGTTACAATGCAAAACTAATCAAAGCAGCATATGATTATGGCCTTCTTAATTCAGTTTATACTATGAATGCAAAAGAGCTATCATCAATTCCTTAGTTATATAAAGCGGCTAAAAGTTACCGCAGATTACAAAATCTCCAATGATTTCGTAAGATGCTATACGCCCAGGCGAAGTTATATTCTCGAGAGATAAAGCAATGTATTAGAGTTATCAAGATGAGATGTACATCAAATTACATCATCCCGTAAGAAATAAAAGCTCAGCCAGAATTAAACCGAAATGAGATACCAGATATTCTCAGGGAGAAAAGAGATGTCAAGATAAATGCAATTTATGAAGCTCTGATTAACATGGTTAAAACTCCTGTTTGGATAAACCATAGGGAGTTAAATACGTTAATCATATCCCAAAGCAAAGCATATGGCCATGACACAGTCGAAACTATCAAATCATGGATATGGAGCCTGCTCCATCCATATCAAGAACCAATTACAAGGTACATACCTAGAAATTTTATGACTCAAGATACCTTGAAGAGATATTGCGGTTGGATGCTTTGCAAAATAATAACCACTCATGTCAAATGTGTGGAATTAAACAAACTACTGTACCAATTATCGAAGATATGGACACTGTGGAGATAGAGTTGAATCATCTAGCACAAAGGGCTTCTACAACGAAATCGAGCATACCTTGTAAGCATAGAACACTGTCAAAATTAAGGAGATAAGTATTGTAAAAATATAACAAACATGTGAATGAAATAAGCCAAAAGATAGGCGGCTAGCACCCGTAAAATATGTGAATAGTATTTTCACTTTTACCGTAGCACTTTCACCGTAGCAAATAGTAGATATAATAGTATGGAGTTTTTGTACGAACCATTGTAATCTCTTGCCTATAAATAAGAACTCTCTGATGAAGCGAAATCATCATAAGGCACTTGCCACAACACATCCTCTCTCTCTTCTCTGTCTCCTCAAACTTATTAAAATCTCCCAAATTCCAAGAACCCCCCAAGTTGGTATCGTAGCTACTATTCATAAAAGACCTGAGCTATTCATTTAGAGCTTATTTCTCAAGATATTTCATTATCAAACTATGAAAGCGAGATAAGGTAACCTTCTTTCTTATGAACTAAATTTAAATTTAATCCCCTAGTTTGTAATAATACTGAGATCTGTTAAGATAATTCTATAATTTCATATAAGATGTATGCTATCTTAATTATGCTTTCCCGTAATTAAGTAAAATCATGTTTAGAAACCAAGAGACAATTGGTAGCAGGAGTCCGTTCAGTCGTTGAGAATGAGAATGTGTTGAGGGCGTGATACATAAAACCTATGTGGTGAGGTTGAAAAAACATGAATTTATTTAATTCTGCCTAAATGCTTAAGGGTTGCAAAGCGGATTAGCAGTACTTATATGAAAGTTGATAGAATTATTATTAACTGATTAAGGTTTATTATGAACAAATGGATTGAGTCTAAAAGGAAGTTCATACAAAAAAGACTATTTACTCTTACTTGCCTATTTACTTGTTTGATTTAAGTATGAAAACACAAATAAGAAACGTTAAAGAGCATATAGAAATGAGAGACTTCATGTTAAAATTTCAAATCAGGATCCTACAAGAGAAGAGAGAGAGGATGTGTTGTGGCAAGTGCTTTATGATGATTTCGATTCATCAGAGAGTTCTTATTTATAGGCAAGAGATTACAATGTTTCGTACAAAAACTACATAATATTACATCTACTATTTACTACAGTGAAAGTGCTACAGTAAAAGTAAAATACTATTCACACTATTCACATATTTTACGGGTGCTAGCCGCCTATATTTTGGCTTATTCTGTTACAGCTGTTATATTTTTACAATACTTATCTCCTTAATTTTGATAGGTGTTCTATGCTTACAAGGTATGCTCGATTTCTGTTGTAGAAGCCGCTGTGCTAGATGATTCAGCTCTATCTCCACAGCTGTCCATATCTTCGATAATTGGTACAGTAGTTTGTTTAATTCCACATATTTGACATGAGTGGTGATTATTTTGCTGCATCCAACTGCAATATCTCTTCAAGGTATCTTGAGTCATAAAATTTCTAGGTATACACCTTGTAGCTGGTTCTTGATCTAGATGGAGCAGGCTCCATATTCATGATTTGATAGTTTCGACTGTGTTATGGTCTTATGCTTTGATTTGGGATATGATTAACGTATTTAACTCCATATGGTTTATCCAAACAAGAGTTTTAACCATGTTAATCAGAACTTCATAAATTGCCTTTATCTTGACAGCTCTTTTCTCCCTGAGAATATCTGGTATCTCATTTCGGTTTAATTCTGGCTGAAGCTTTATTTCTTCTGGGATGAATTTGCTGTACATTCCATTTTGATAACTCTAATACATTGCTTTATCTCTAAGAATGTAACTTCGCCTGGGGCGGTATAGCATCTTACAAAAATCATTGGAGATTTTGTAATCTGCAAGTAACTTTTAGCTGCTTTATATAACTGAGGAATTGATGATAACTATTATCCATTCATAGTATAAACTGAATTAAGAAGATCATAATCATATGCTGCTTTGATTAGTTTTGCATTGCAACCAGGCAACGCTATTAACTCGTTTACCTTTTTTAAGGGGTTAGTAATATAACCTCTTTCTATCTCTGCTTGGTTGTCCTTGATGGTTACTTCAGGGACGGTATTTAATTTGTTGGCAATAAATAAGAAATAATCTATATATTGGCGAACCAAAAGGGTCGTAGTTTGTTTGTTTCCTAGGGTTAGCTTTTCTTTGAAAGATGTGGTATCTGGTATTAAGCTGGGAAAATTTACTTCATTGATAACTGGTTTGGGGTTATTGGCTTGATTGGGATAATAATTTTGCAAAGCCATACTTTTCTTGAAAGGAGAATTAACTTTTTTTGTAATAATTCTACTTTTATATTTTTAGTTAGTGCCAATATCTACTTGCTCCATATTAGGATTGCTGGAAGTTGCTTCCCTTTTCATAGAAGCGAATTTTTCAATTAGCTTTTTGAGTTGTATTTTGTGCTCCTGATTTTCCAAAATCAGTTGTTTAGCTATTTCTTGAGAGATAATCTGCATAGTAATTTTCGTCAGTTTTTAATAATTCAACAGAAAATTCATATTGATTGATGTCAGCTATTATTCTATTTATTTCTTTTCTTGTAATGGAATCTTGTAATTTTTGGGTTAACCAACTCCTTACAGTTCTATTATCTGTTATAATTATGAATTTACTATAAACGATATAACCTTCAAATTTTTTAATTCCATATTTTACTGCTTTTAACTCTTTTTTTATTTATGTCCCAATTGATTTCGTTTGCTTTAAAGGTTCCTGAATGATATCTACATATATATTCTTTTTGATCATTTTTGTATCTATATTTTAATACTGCTCCATAACTATTATTGGTTTCACTAGCATCTGTTTCAACTATTCATATAAATTCTTTATCTTCATCTGGAAAGCTTAATTTTGGTAATTTGCTAACTAATTCTTTGATTTTTTTCTAAAATCTTAGTATCAGTGTTTTCCCATCTAAAATCGTAATCTTTCTTTAATTTTTTAGTAAGTGGTTCAGTATATTGTGATAATCTAGGTATAAATTCTCTAACCTGATTCACTATTCCTAAGAATTTTTGTAGTTCTTTCTTAGTATTAATCTCCGTTTGAAATTCTATAATTTTTTGGGCTATATAGTCTTGCATTTTTATTCCCGTTTTATCTATTTCAAATCTTAAGAGTTTAATCTGTATTTTAAATAATTCTATTTTCTTTTTACTTAATACTATTCCACTATTTGTTATTATTTCTACAAATTGTTCTAATAATTTATAATGTTCTTCCTGTGTTTTGGAGTATATAAGTATATCATCTATGTATACTACATAGTTTGATAATTGATGTAAATATTTATCCATAAATGCTTGGAATCTACCAGGGGGCATTTTTATAACCAAAGGGTAAAACATTTCATTCATAAAATCCATTAGGTACTTTAAATGTTGTTAATTGTTTAAATTCTTCACTTAGTTTTAATTGGTGAAAACTACTTTTACAGTCGAACTTTGAAAAATAATTATAACCTTGTATTTGCCTCATTTTAAGTATCTTATTTGGTATGGGGTAGTTATATGTAATAGTTTTTTCATTTAAAATTCTATAATCTATAACCATTCTTGTTTTGCCTCTTTTTTGTTCTGAATGATTATTAACTATAAATGCAATGCTACTATGTTTCGGATTACTTGGTCTAATTAGTTCTCCAGCTAATTGTTTAGTCCTCTACTTGTCCAACAAGTAAGCTATAGGCTGAGCTTTCTTGTCTAGCAAGTAAAATAGTATCTCTTAGATGTTCTTCACTTGGAGACTTGTGCAACAATGTCTGAATCAACTAAGTCTGAACCTGAGCTTCTTTCCCGAACCTGCAAAAAGGGACCCACCCTGGAGGTTTGGGTGGTGGTTCCCCTTCCGAAGCTTAAGTCAGATATCAGGAGTTGTAAAGAGAAAAGTAGATCTAGAGAGAGAAAGTGAGAGTTTTTTTACAGAGTAACTTTGCACTGTTTGTATTCAATGAATGTTTTCTCCTGATTTCAGGGGTATTTATAGTGATTGCTAGATGACAGCTAATCTTAAAAATTACCCTAAAATAGTGGCATCTGATTGGCTAAGCAATCAGATCCTAACACGTGGCAGACCATTATTTGTAAGAGTTTATCAACCGTATATGATGGACGAGCCATGGTCCAAGAAGGAGAGCGGCCAACATTGGCCAAGCCTGCTGAAATTGCTAAGGACGAGCTTTAGATACATGTTCAAATCATGGCTTAGCCAGCTTCCTTAAAGGAGCAACACTCGTCAGGAAGTAGTGATCCCTTACTAGGGTCTTTACTACTTAGCTGATCGTGTATTTGAAAGTAAGTGTCCTTTACTAAGGGCTTATTTCAGGTCAGCTTTCTCTTAGAGACTTTGATGTTTCTCTTACCAGAGATTTTGTCAATTTGTTGGTCATTTATGTGTTGTTAACCTTTAGGGTGTTATACTTTGGCCGGTCTCTTCGAGGGAGTGATGTTCGGCAGAAAAGTGAGCATTTTTGAAGCTCTATTGTTCTTTGTATTTTTGTTCAAGTTATTGTCACTTTTAGACTAATAACTGATTTAATGCCCCAAAGTGAACCAACTTGGTGAAAAATAAACAAAAGCGATAAGAAAGTAGGAATTGTATTATATGAATTTTGCTTGACTAAATGTCAAGATACATGTATACAATTCTTTTTCTCTAGCATGTGCCGTGTCACTTTGGAGTGATTACAAACTACTGGCCAGTTTCCTAGCGGTTAACTGAGCTAGACGTGGTACTTCTTCAGAGTGTCTGAGTTTCAAGTGCGTTGTATTGGTCGTCCATCCAGATCTTGGAGACGAAAGGTTCCGCTTCGCACCTCTTGGACAATCAGATAGGGTCATTCCCAATTTGGTGTTAGTTTCCCCAGCTCTTTAGCTCGTCCAACCGCCTCCATCTTCCTTAGGACCAGATCCCCCCACCTTGAGTGGTCGTCTAGCGACTCTCTTGTTAAACTCCCGAGCCATTCGCAACTTGTACAATTGCATTCTTAGCAAGGCATTGCCCCTGACTTCTGGTACTTGATCCAAAGCCGTGCACAATGCAGCCCAGTTGGCATCTTCCGTGTACAGCATGACTCGCAGGGTGAGTTCTTCAATCTCAATGGGCAAGACGGCTTCAGTGCCAGAAACTAACATGAAGGGTGTCTCCCCTGTAGAATTTTTGGCGGTTGTTTTGATGGACCATAACACTAGCTGTAATTCTTCAACCCATTGTCCCTTAAGCATTATCCAACTTCCTTTTGATTCCATTGGACAGAATCTTGTTGAAGGACTCTACTTGCCCATTGGCTTGTGGGTGGGCGACTGCAGCGAAGTGAGCTTTGATTTCTCTTTCTGCCAACCAATCTTTCAGCTTAGGCGTTTCGAACTGTGGACCATTATCAAAGACGATGGACTGTGGCATGCCAAAACGAGTTATAATGTTTTTCCAAATAAAGCCCTTGACGTCGCTCGTTGTTATACCTCGCATGGCTTCCGCCTCTATCCATTTAGTGAAGTAGTCCACAGCTACTATCACAAACTTCTTTTGCCCAGCGGCCACCGGGAAAGGTCCTAGGATATCCATGCCCCATTTGGCAAAAGGCAGAGGGAACACGATGATTTTCTGACCTTGGCACTTGGTCGAGAACAAATCGCTTCAAAGGCTCAATATCCTCTTTGATCAGACGCATATATTTGCCCATCGATGCTTCTTTACATTCAAAATCCCCGTTGACTTGACTGACGACCAAGAGAGAGTCTGATTTGGCCTCAATTTCCAGAGCTCCTGCCGCTTTACGCATTTTGATTCCAGCTAGAAGTGCTTCATATTCAGCTTCGTTATTGGACGCTTGGAATTGGAGTCTTAACGCATATTCAAACTTGTCTCCTTCTGGAGATTGACAAATGATTCCTGCCCCACATCCATTGACAGTGGACGATTCATCAACCATGAGCGTCCAATGCTTCCTCCCTTCAGCTGGATCAAATATTGGTTCTATAGTTGGCCGAGTAAGCTCAACTATAAAATCTATCAAGGCTTGCCCCTTAATGGATTTCCTTAATACAAATGATATATCGAACATGTTAAGCTCAACAGCCCATTTTAACATCCGGCCGGCAGCTTCCATCTTTTGCAAAACTTGCTTCAAGGGTTGGTCAGTGTAGACGAGTATACTCTGCGCCAAGAAATAGGGCCTTAACTTTCTGCTGGCCATGACGAGGGCCAATCCAAACTTCTCGACGGGAGTGTACCTATTTTCCGCATCCTTGAGCACATGACTCACAAAGTATATTGGGACTTGCACGGACACTCTTTCAGCCAGCAGAACAGCGCTCACAGCCTAAGTGGACACAACCAAATATACAAACAGTTTCTCCCCCTCGGCTGGACTGACCAACCTAGGCAGCTGCCGAAGGTGATCTTTGACTTGCTGAAGCGCTTGTTCAGCTTCTGCTGTCCACTCAAACTTGGCCTCCTTCTTGATAGTAACGAAGAAGTGATGGCACTTGTCGCCCGACTTAAACAAGAAGCGTCCAAGGGCAGCCAAGCAACCCGTCAGTCGCTGAACTTCCTTTATCTTTGAAGGAGATTTCATGTCTAGAATAACTTGGATCTTTTCGGGGTTGGCTTCTATTCCCCTTTGATCTACTAAGAAGCCTAAGAACTTCCCCTGACAAGACTCCAAAGACATATTTGCTGGGGTTCAATTTCAGCTTGAATTTTCTGAGAGTTTCGAAAGTTTCTCTCAAATCACTAACATGACCTTCCTCTTGCCGACTCTTGACTATCATATCATCAATATATGCTTCCATGTTTCTTCCCAATTGTGGCTGAAAGACAGTATTGATCAATCTTTGAAAGGTGACCGGCGCATTACGGAGGCCAAAAGACATCATCAACCAGCCATACAGCCCATTTTCGGTAATAAATGACGTTTTGTCTGATCCTCTGACCACATGGGGATTTGCTGAAAACCTGAATAGGCATCCATGAAGCTTAACAAAGCATGGTCGGCCGTGGAGTCCACTAGACAATCCAACTTAGGCAAAGGGAAATTGTCATTAGGACAAGCCTTGTTGAGATCAGTGTAGTCCACACACATCCTCCAAGTGCCATTAGACTTTGGCACCATGACCACATTTGCAATCTACTATGGATAAAAAGTTTCTCTAATGAATTTAGATTCCAACAACTTCTGAACTTCTTGGTCGACCGCCTGATTCCTGGCCGGTCCTAAATGCCTTTTCTTCTGACGACCAGGTTTTAACTTTGGATCAACGTTCAGCCAGTGGACGGCTATCTCTGGATCAATTCCAGGCATTTCTTCAACACAATAAGCAAACACGTCTTGAAATTCTTTCAGCAAGCTGATTAAAAGGCCCCCTCAAATCAGGAGAGAACGATACCCAATCTTCAAAGTCCTTTCTGGACGAGCCTCATCCAAACTGACATCTTCTGGGACTTCCACAGGCTCTGGACGTTCTAGTGCCAGCCCCATGATGGCCATTACCTCCTCGGACGAGGATGGCTATTTCTTGACGAGTTCATACTTCCTTTTTTTGTTGGGGAGAAGTTCAGACGTTTTCCTTGAGGGAGCAACAGGCGTCTGAGTGAGTTACTATTACAGCTTTAACATGATTCAGAGTTGGCCGTCCAAGTATGACATTGTAGGCTGTCAAATCTCGGACCACCAAGAACTTGATAAACAGAGTCCTTGAGGCATCCTTCTCTCCCACTCGGACTGGCAAAGTAACGATTCCCATAGGATGGATGATTCCTCCCCCAAACCCTATAATGGGATGGTGGACAGGAACAAAGTTCTTTTCATCAAACTTCAATCTGGACAAGCAATCAGCACTAATGATGTCCGTCGAGCTTCCGATGTCAATCAGAGGTATTCTTACTCTCAAGTTTGCTATTTTCATTTCTACAACCAAAGGATCATCATTGGGGGTCCTCAGCTTGCCCCGATCGTTCACTAACCACCACTTTTGGGAAGGGCTCGGCCTTTGTCTGATCAGCTAGTAAGACTTGGCCAAACTCCCTGAGGTAGTTTTTGTGCCTTCTATTGGTTGGTCCTCCAACAGCAAATCCTCCTGAAATTACGAGAACAACATCCTCGTCCGTGCTTTCACTCTCCTTATTCTTAGTCTGCCGATCATATTTCCTCTGAAACTTCCTTCCCCCTTGAGGCAAATAGGAGTTCATCTTTCCTTTTCGAGCTAGATCCTCCAAAGCCTTCTTAAGGTGCTTACATTCATTAGTCTCATGACCACAATCCTTGTGAAAGTGACAATACTTGCTCTTATCCCTATTTCTGTAAGGAGTCTTCATCTCAGCTGGAGCCTTCAACTCATATTGGTCCTTTATCTCCATGAGAATGGAGTATTGGTCCTTGCTGAATTCGATGGGATTAGATGAAGAAGGCTCAGACTCTTTCCTCTTGCTTCTTCTAGACGAAATAGTTGTGGAGCAACCTCTTCAGGCTTCTTGGACTCGAGATGCTTCGCATCAGCACACACTTCAATGGCGTGTATAAACGCTTCGGCTTCCCTCAAAGCCTCGACAAGAGTGGTGATTTCCTTCTTAACAAGATCAAACTTAAAACTTCTTGGCCTTAGTCCCCTGATAAAGACATCAAAGGTCACCCCGGCATTAAGATCTTGAATCTGAAGGGCTTCTAGATTAAATCTCTTAACAAAACTTCTAAGAGCTTTTTTAGGTCCTTGGACGACCTTTCCCAAGTGCATGCTTGTTTTTTACTCTTGCTTATTGCAACAAAGTGACTAGTAAATAAGAAACTGAGTTCAGTAAAATTGTTGACTGAATTGGGTGGAAGATTGTTAAACCACTTCTGAGCTACTCCCTTCAGAGTTGCTGGGAAGTTCTTACACCAGGTAGCATCATCTACTCATTGGACGTACATATGATGTTTGTAAGCAGATAGGTGATCGTCTGGATCTGTTGTTCCATCAAAAAGTTCTATGGTAGGGAGTTTAACCTTTAGGAAGGGGGGCACCTCCATGATCCTGGCCGAGAATGGAGTGGGCCAGTTAATCCGGATGGCTCCCAGCTGTCCCTCAATGGGTATGTACTCCTTACGATATTCCTTTTACACAAGATCAGACGATGTGTTCGCAGGTGCTGGACGCCTATAAACCATGGGCTGAACCACCGTCTTTTCTTGTCGTGGACGAACAAGAGAGGCTTAAACTTTGTCCTTCTGCTCTGGACGACAACCTCAAAGGAGGGTCTCTCAAGTATGGTGTAGACCCTGTCGCTGATCGTTGTAATGCAGCAGCTTTCTTCGCCTCCAAGTATTCCCTGGCATCTGTTTCCATTCGGTGCCCGCTTGGACGAACATGATCCTGGGTCCTCACCACCAGGTTCCAGTCCATCTTCCTTCGCTGATCACTGTCCTCTGGCTGCTTTCCTCTGGCCGTCCTCCTAGAGGGTTCCTGGCGAACAGGTCGACTAGGACCTGGACGGTTTTCTAGGGAACGTCCCCTAAGAGGAGCTGGATTGTTAGCCGCTGGCTCCGGGTTATGATGGAAAAACATGTTGCTCTTAATCTGTTCCTGGACGACTGCTGCCATCTTAGGCTGAAAGTCATTCAAGACGTTCTCGAGGTGAGCAGCAGTCACTGGACGTTCAAGATTCTCCTGAATGACGGGCTACTGGCTTGGTCCAGTGGCATTGACAATAATTGGAGGTCTGTCCCTTCCGCGAGGCGATCTCTCATGATCTACCGTGTCTTCGACATTGATATGAAAACTTCGTTTTCTGACAACGTTGGACGATTGACAATCAGTCATTGTTGCGTCTCCCCACAAACTGCGCCAAATTTTTAGTCCTCTGCTTGTCCAACAAGTAAGTTATAGGCTGAGCTTTCTTGTCTAGCAAGTAAAATAGTATCCCTTAAATGTTCTTCACTTGGAGACTTGTGCAACAATGTCTGAATCAACTTAGTCCGAATCTGAGCTTCGTTCCCGAACCTGCAAAAAGGGACCCACCCTGGAGGTTTGGCTGGTGGTTCCCCCTCCGAAGCTTAAGTCAGATATCAGGAGTTGTAAAGAGAAAAGTAGATCTAGAGAGAGAAAGTGATAGAGTATTTTTACAGAGTAACTTTGCATTGTCTGCATTCAATGAATGTTTTCTCCTGATTTCAGGGGCATTTATAGTGATTGCTAGATGACAGCTAACCTTAAAAATTACCCTAGAATAGTGACCTCTGATTGGCTAAGCAATCAGATCCTGACACGTGGCAGGCCATGATTTGTAAGAGTTTATCAACCACTCACTTGCAGCCACCTCCAAGGGGCTGGGCTCTGACTATCTTTAGGGCTAGGTAAGTCTTTTTTCTTTATTTATTTGGTGAGGACACATGTACGGCTCTGATGAGCCCAAATATCTTTAAAGGAGCCGTAGATTTTTAGGCTACCACACTAATAGTTCTGTTATATGCATCTTAAATTCTTTTTCATCTCGCTGTGTATTATTAAAGGGTTTTTGGGATATTATGCTATTTGGGTCTTTTAACGTTATTTTTATTTCAATTTTATGCTTATGCCAGTTTGCTAAAGGATTGTCGTTGCATAGTTCTTCTAACTTAGTTTTTAAAGGAGAAAGCTTATCTAAATGTAGTATACCGATTTCTATAATTTCGAAATTATTAATATTTTCCTTTTTGGTTGTCATTTTTTGGACTAATTGTGCTTCTTCACCTATTTTACATTTTTCCCATTCTATTGGTATTCGTTCTCTATTTTTAACTACTTTAGCTCTTAACTTATGTTTACAAGGAGTGGATAATGTAAGGAATTATTTATCTATACTAAATGGTTTATATTGGTTAAGAAAGTTGGTTCCTAATATGATATCTTTTCCTATTAATTTAAAGCAATATACTTTAGGTATAATAAGTATTTTATTCCAAATTTGAAATTCGTACATTTTTTTTTTGATAAAGAGTAATTTTACTACTATTGTTATTAAATCCATTTATCCTAAATGGTGTGTTTAACTTTTTCCATTATGGTAAACAATTTTTTTTCATAATTGTTGTTTGTGCTCCTGTATCTACCATTGGTGTATAATATCTACTTTTATATCCTTCAAAGATTATTTTTATTAGAATATAAATTAAATTACTCATTTTTGTTAAGGATTGCTAATTCATTTTTTCATTTTACATAATTTTTGTTATAATATTTCTACGTTTCTTATCGTCTTTTGTTCTTCGTCAGATAATGTTTTTATACTATCTCTATGGCATCCGGCAATACATAATATGTGTAATCTTTGACTTAAATAGGCTTTCTCTTCTTTTGCTATCTCTATCTGTTTTTGTAATTTTATTAATTCTATTAAACTTGGTATAGCATTACTCTTTGATTATTCTAGTTTTAGACTGGGTTTGATTATAAGTAAATTCAAAATAGTCTTGTTCTATTTTCCAGGGTTTAACCTTTTCTAAAAATTCTTTTCCTAATACTATCTTATTATTTAGGGTTATAACATATTCAATATTTATATCTTGTAGTGCAATTTTTGTTGTAAGAATTATTAGTCTATTAAAATTCTCATTAATGTTTATTATTTGGTTTGACAGTTTTTCTAATGGAATTGAATTGCTTTTGGCAATAGCATCGAGCTTTGCAATTAAACTCTTTGTTCCTATTTGTATAATTGTATAATATTCTTATGATTTTATTTGAATAGATAAGTTCTCATCTCGTTCTTTTCTGGATCTAGAGATACTTAAGCGTTTTTTTTCACTATTTCTAAGTCGTCATAATTAGGTTTAGAATATAATTTTAGTCCTTTCTCTATAGGTAATATAAGATCAGCAAAAGGGGGATCTATAGTAATTGGTCATACTTTATTTTTTGTATAGATTTAATGTTGATTGGTTAATATATAAGCATTTTTGCATTGTACTGTCATAACTTTTGATCCATTTGTCATGTTTATTCCTCCTAACATCCAATATAGGACTAATGCCTTTTCTATGTTTTGGTCAGTTAGACTTACCGAATAATTTGGCTTAATTATAAATCTTACCTTTTGATAAATAAGATTTCCTTTAAGTTGTGCTATAATAGTTTGCTCTATAGGCTCTTTAATTCTATCATTAGCTAATTGTAATTCTAAAGGAGTATTTATTTCTTCTTTAAAACAAGCTTTTATTATTATTTCTACAGCTGCTAATTCTACAAATCTAAATGTGATTGGTTTATCTTTTAACACGTTAATTTTAGTGATTACTTCATATAGTACTTCTTGTGTAATTAATGGGACTTTAGTGTTGCCTTGTACTTGTGTTATATCTATAACATGTTCTCAATCGGCTATAACTATATATTCTTCCTTTTTCTTTTTAAAATACTTAGTTAAATTGGTTAATTCAAATTTTTTCTGCTCAATTATCTTATTGGGTGACAATGCAATGTATGGCTCTCCCTGCTGCCATTAACAACAGTTTAAACAAAATTTGTGCTACTTTTCTTTGGGGGAAAGGAAATGACCAAAGAGGCATCCATCTAGTGGGGTGGGAAAAAATTTCGAGACATAAAGAAAAAGGGGCTTGGGGATCAGATGTTGTAAAAGCCTAAACAAGGCCCATCTCTTAAAAATTTGGTGGAAAGTTCTCCACCAGGGTGACAATTTGGCTGTCAAATTCATCAAGGACAAATATGGGAAAAATAATAACAAATTCAAAAGCTTCAAACAAGGATCTCATCTTTGGAAAAATTTAGGGAAGGTGTGGCCTGAATTCAAAAACTCCATACAATGGGGCCTGGGGGACGGGGAGAGCATCCTTTTTTGGCATGACGACTGGTTGGGGGTAGGACTTGTTAGGAGATGGGTTGAGGGCCCTTTGTCCGAGCAGGAAGACAAAATGAAAGTCAAGGAGTGTTTTAATCAGGGTAGATGGGATGTTCACTCCATCTCTTACGCCCTCCCTACTGAGATTACCTTGAAAATCCTTCTTTCCCCTCCCTTAAATCCTGATCAACGAGATTTCATCTTCTCAAATTGAACTGTGTGATAAATTTGTGTTTGCAAAAGCTTTGGATCATGTTGAAACTAAGAGGGTTAACACTCCCCCATCCCCGCTTTTAAATTGTAAATGGATTTGGAAAATCATTTCTCCGCAAAAAATCAAATTTTTTGTTTGGACTGCTTTCCAAAATCGAATCCGCCATAGGGAACTCCTGCATACGAGACACATAGTGGACTCTAATGAGTGTCTTGGGTGCCCGGGTAAGGTCGAAGATGCTATTCACATATTACGGGACTGCTCCCAAGCAAGGGAGATGTGGGATCTTTTCCACCTTAGCCCTATGTTTTTTGATGACACGCTTCAACCATGGCTCTACAATAATCTTTGCATTCACCAGAATCTGAACAAAAACACAAACCTACACTCCCTCCCTTGGAGCACTCTTTTTTCCTTTATCATTTGGTCGATATGGATCCGAAGAAATGAGAGGTCGTCCAGAAACACATCTAGAGAAGCCTCAATGTGCCTGAAAGAAGCTAAATTTCTCGCATGGGAGTTATTCTCCTCTCTGCCTACTGACAGCCATCACCCCTTGAACACTCCAAATTTACCATGGGAAACCACCCAGGGGCTGGATTAAGATTAACACGGATGCTTTCGTCTCTAGCAAAGATTCTATTGCAGGTATAGCTTGTATTGCCAGGGACACAGAAGGTTCATGGACTGGTGGGGTTAAAACTCAGAGACGAGTTGAAGACGCAAAGATGGGAGAATTGATTGTTATCCATGAAGCCTTGAAGTTAGCCCGGGAGAAGAACTGGAACAACGTCATCATAAACTCAGACTGTCGAAATGCTGTACAACAGATCCTCCAAGAAAAACTGCCACGAGATGCTAATATGAACATTATTACTTTGTGCAGGGATATCACAGATGCATGGTTTGAATATTGAGTTTGCCCATAGGTCCACTAACAAGGTAGCAGATAGTCTAGCAAAAGAGTGTAGGTTGCAGCAGGGGATAGACAGTGAAGTTGTGAATCTTACCCACCCTCCCAATTGTATTTTGTCCCTCTATGAGGAAGAGAAACGGAATAGCTCTAGAGCTGTAACTTAACTTTTACGTTGTTGTGTTATCTAAGTTTCCTGCTTTGCATCTAAAAAAAAAGACAATGTAAATCCTTCATACTTCAATGAATTGTATCTTTGTAAATTAAAAATAGCTCATAGATTTTTATGTTGTACTGTTATATCTTCATCGTAATCAACTTCTTGTAGCTCTTTATCCATTACTATCAGTTTCAATATTATCTTCTTCTATATTACTTATTATTTCATTAGTTTCATTACTATCTGTTTCGTATTCTAAAACGTATATTTCTTCATCGGGTGGTATATTAGTTTTTCCTATTTCATATTCAGCTATATGTAATTCAATAAAATTTATATTTTTTATATTTTTATTGGCGTTTTTATTTGTTTTAGTTTTACATTCTCTTGCTATATGACCTATCTGGCTATAATTATAACATTTACATTTTTAGGGTTATTGACATACTTATAAACTTTTCTTTTAGCAAAGTAATTCCTATTTGATCGTTTCTTATTGTTATATTTTCCATAAGGTTTGAATCTTTTATATCTTCTCTTAATTAGTTTGGGTCTTTTTCTTTTATATTTCTTTTGTAACTTATGGCATCCGAATTTTGGTATTTCATATCTTTCACAACAATTACTTATTTTAGCTTGTTTTCTAAATGCTTTCTGGTTATTAATTTCAATAATAATAATAACAATAATAATAATAATAATTATTATTATTATTATTATTATATTATTATTATTATTATTATTATTAAAATTATTATTATTATTATTATTATTATTATTATTATTATTATTATTATTATTATGATTATGATTATGATTATGATTATGATTATGATTATGATTATGATTATGATTATGATTATGATGATTATGATTATGATTATGATTATGATTATGATGATTGATGATGATGATGATGATGATGATTATGATTATGATTATGATTATTATTATGATTATGATTATGATTATGATTATTATGATTATTATTATGATTATTATTATTATTATTATGATTATTATTATTATTATTACTATTATTATTATTATTAGTATTATTATTATTATTATTATTATTATTATTATTATATTATTTATATTATATTATTATTATTATTATAAAATTATTATTATTATTATTATTTATTATTATTATTATTATTATTATTGAAAATTATTATTGTTAACATTATTATTATAATATTATTTATATTATTATTATTATTATTATATTATTATTATTATTATTATTATTATTATTATTATTATTATTATTATTGAAAATTGTGCATAGTAATAAAATGATAGTAATAGTAATACTAGTAATGAAATACTAAGATCGGATCAGATCGGGTCGGTTCGATTCGGTTCGGTAAATTTAAGGTGAGCTAAACATAGCCTAAATAGTGTTCTAACTTTACTAAAGTAAACTAACATAAACCAATTCATTCTTAGAGTTCAGCTAAATAGTCCATGACTAATTAGGCTTATACATTTATAAATTCTTAATTGCCATACTCTTAGCCTATAACTTAACAAAAAACTGGAACTACTACTATACTTTATAGCATGAATACTATATAAAGATTAACAACTTTCTATCAACATTAGAATTAAGAAAGATAGATTGCCTCTTACTAAGTCATAACATTTCAATTCCTTACTTATTACTTATTAACAAATACTTCTCATCTAACTCACTTAATAAAAGTAATTTGATTACTTCTCCTTAAATAAGAACCCCTCATTAGTCAAATCAAAACTCATTTATTAGGAGACAACTAAACTAACATATTCACTCTTATGCTAATAACCTTCGAAGAGTAATCATCGCTCTCTAAATAACTCTTCCACTCCATAACTTAATCATGGTTTCACTTCAACGATATCAAGTATATCAAAAATCATTTCTTGTTACTCTTAATATAAACCATTCTACTAATCTAAATGACAACCTTTAATCCAATAAATAATTGAATTAGATTACTTACTATCCAACATAGCTAGAATAAGACTTTCATTAATCATATGCTAAACTAACACATTTTACTAGACTAAATCAAGAACTTATATTTACTGATCTTTTCCAAAACTAACATTACACCAACTTAATTTATCACTTAAGTAAAGTAAGGGGTTCCCCAATCCCAAGTTACCACCAACAATTCACGACAATTCAGTAGTAACCCATTTATAAAATCAACCAACATAAACGCAAGTCAATTTCAGTGTATTATTTTATAATTGACGATAATTCAGCATCATCAACATCGCACAACTAGCAATCACATTCCACAATCAATAGTTCATAAACCACTTCTTAATCTACATTTAAATTTCGAAGAACATAAACAAGATCAAGAACTGAGCAAAAAGGAGGTTTAGTACCTTTGGTACTTCGCTATCACACCGACACGTAGCGATGACAGGGTGGCACACCACAGCAGCCGATGGAGGAGAGAGAAAAACAGGCAGTGGGGAGTAGCGACTCTGCAGCAATGAACACCAACAATAAAAACAACAGCAACCACAAGTGGAGGAGAGAGGAGAACGGCGGCGGCAAAGGGTGGCGCAGACCACCAACAACTGATGAGGGTGTGACGGTGCATCAACACCACCGACCAAGGAACATCACAGCAGCAACAAACGAAGAGAGAGAAAAGAGCAGCACCGGCACCGCCGAGTCACCGGCGAGCAAGGCGGCGCGACGCCGATGGCTAGCACGCACAGGAGGAGAAATAGAGTGACGCGAGCAGAGGAGGGAGGAGATTATGGTAGCAACAACAACAACTTCAGCGGCAGCAGCGGCAAGACAACACCGCGCATCGCCGCGCAAGACAAAGCACAGGAGGAGGAGAGAGACGCGGGCGAGAGAGAGTAACAGGGTAAGGGGAGGGTTTCACGGGGAGCAACGGAGATCGAGGAGAGAGAAAATTAATTGGGGTTTTGCTTTTGAACAGATGACAACAAGGGAAAGGAATTTGTAGCCTAAACCCCCAAACCGATAATGCAAATGATACAAGGACCCAAAATTTTACTTATTATTTGCCCCAGCCCCCAGTACCTCTCAACTAAATCGTTAAAATCCAAAATATACTTATAACATCACCGAGTAAACCGCTTTCATATATCATAATATAAAACAGAATCATATTTAGTTAAAAACAGAATTATTCATACTTATTTCGAAAATGTAATACAATAATAAAGGTAATATAATTTTTTTTTTTTAAACACACTCAAAAATATTGCCTGTTACATGAAGCTACTCCTACCTTAACTCCATAACAGCCCAAATCCTGTAGTCTAGCGAAGCTGGTCCACCTTAGGTCCATAATGGCTCAATCCTCGAGTTTAGCGAAGCTACGCCTGTCTAAGTCCATTAAATCCCAAATCTCCTAATCTAGCGAAGCTAGTGCCCCCTTAAGTGCATAACAAACCAAACCCTCGAATATAGCGAAGCTAGTTTACCTTAAGTCTATAACGGCCCAAATCCTTGAGTTTAGCGAAGCTACTCATCCCTAAGTCCACAAAGGCAACCAATTAAGTCTAGCAAGCTAGCATTCGATATCGTCATAAAGGTTCAATCATCGAGTCCAATCTGCTTACGTAGCCTAGTCCATATCTACATTTGCATGTAGTTAGGCCTATATATACTACTCCAAACCCATATCCATTTCAAATCCTCCATTTCAAAATCATTTCCCATTTCCATTTCTCATTTCCATTTTCCATTTTCATTTCTCATTTCCCTTTCTCATCTCCCATTTCCATTTCTCATTTCCATTTCTGATTTCCATTTTTCATTTCCTTTTTCTCATTTTGAAAATCATTTCTCAAAACTTACAAGTAAGGGTCATTTGATTTCTGTACAGGATAAGGTTACAACTTGGGAACACCCAACACAGAGGAAAAAAGGTCAACCTAGTCACAGGCTCGTCAAACGCACCATCACCTTTTTAGACGAATCTTATGAAACTTCCGAGTCGTCATCTCAAAAGGGAAATACTAATGAACAACTCAGTGCCATCATGGCTCAGCTCTAACTGATGAACACACGTCTTGAGGAACAAGACAAAGAGATCAAAATGTTGAGAGAAAAACGGACAACTGAGGAACAAGAACATGAAGATATTACACCACCACCTCCTCCTTTCAAGTCCGAGACTGATTTGAGGTTCGAAAAACGCGACCCACTGATTCAGTCAATTCCTGCACTCGAGATTCAAAGACCCAGAAGATCATTAGAGAGCTTTTTCCATCTCTATGGCTCTCAAAGGCATGATCAAGGACATGTTTGCTTATGTCTTTCCCTTGACCTTCAATGCGCATCCATCCAAGTGGTTCAAATCATTGAACAAAACAAAGCTGAATGACTGGGACTACATCAAAGAAGAATTCCACAAACAATGTCGCTATAATACATAGCTTCCTATTGGTCTTTATGAGTTGGAGTTAACTAAACAAAACCCCAATGAAGACTTCGTCACCTTCCTTAACATATGGAGGGAAAAGGTTGCACAAATGACTAATAGGCCATCTGAAGAGGATCAAGTCCGATCGTGATCCGTAACTTTCAATCCAAGTACGAAGATCGTTTTAAATTCCAAACTATAGAGTCTTTCATGATGCTCTACAAGGTTGGTCTACTGATTGAGGAAAAGGTGCAAGCCTCTAAAAATAAGGGTTACAATAACAACAACTTTTTCAAGAAGAGTAACAATAATCCTTCTAGCTCCAAGAGCAACGAGCTCAATACCTTTAAGTACTGAAAAGAGGGGTTATCAAAGGCCCAAAAGATCCTTCACTCCTTTAAGCATGTCTCTAGAAGAAGCCTTCATTAGACTTCATGCAAAGGGAGCACTTTATCTTTTCGTCCATACTGCAGACCCTACTCCTGAGAATAGGTCTAGAAAATGGAATCCTATTATAAGTACCACCAAGGAAACGAGTATCTGACATCGTAGTGTGGGTAGCACGTCCTATAGAACATGGTTGAAAGTGGTAGACTGCAGCAAAAGCCAACATCAACAGCAATCCCTTAGCTAATATCTCTATAATGCAGGTGGCTTAGTCATTTAAAGCTAGTTTTCTAGGTTGAGTTGGAGAGTCCCTCCCCTAGCTTTTTTATTTCCTTTCCTGTCGAGTCTATGTCAGTTAGGATTTAATCTTTATCAGCCTTATGTCATAGTTATTTCTAGTTAATAAAATAATTGCATTATTTTTTCATTGGCCTTCCATTTTTTATATGCTTCTAATTCAATAATGAAATTTAAATCAATCGGATGATCTTGATTAACAAAAAAAATTAAAAAAATTGACAAACTTTGGGATATGAGATATTTCCCTCTTACATCCATACATCATCCTCATTTAACCAAAATAAAAAATATAACCCCTAAACCATTATCTCTATGATCCTTAGCCAAATAAACCTTCAAATAAAAGCCTCACAAAGTAACCTTCAAACCCTCCAATGCCTAAACCATATAATGTTGTCTGCAAATCTTAGTACATAAAGAAAATCAATGCCAGGAAAAATTAAAGAAAGAAAAAATTCAAAGTGCGAAAAAATGAAAAAGCAAAAGCAGAAGAGAACGCACAATGCAAAGCAAAAAGAAAAAGGCAAAGGCAAAAAAATCAAAGTCAAGCTAAGGGGCTTGCACACAAGTTCTACCCCTCACTCCAAAATCCTTCAATCCATCAACAAACCTATATCCATAATCCTTATCTTGGCTCATCCAATTAAACCTTCATCCCTGAGCCTCAAACCTTACACCTTTCAACCCTCATATCAATCTTAACTCCTTCTTCTACATATGTCCAAGCCTGCTAGGTTGAAAGCCCGAAAGGGCGGCCTAGGTAAATGATAGGGTAAAAAAAATTCAAACCTAGAACTACGAATGGTTTGTTTCTGCAAGGCTACGTAGGAATCATCATCTCGATGTCCGACCTCTTCAATAAAATAAAAAATCAAGATCAAATGATTTGACTCTCTAGAATTCAGAAGTATTCCTTTCTAGATCCCGACATAGATTCGAATTTGAACCTACCTACGTCAAAGTCTTTCCCACCTACACATATTTTAGTCATATATTAAACCTTCTTATTTTTCAATCCAAAATCTCCTTGTCCCCGAAAAACTTATCGATCATTCCATGGTGTATGACGATATCTGACTTTGCCTTCATCAACTCCCCAATGAAGAACTTCAAATGCTCCTGCAAATGCTCAATTTAAATCAAGCATCTACCAATCTAGGCTCAGAGTACCTAAATCAAGACAAGCTTTCCTAAAGTGGGAGATTCCTATATATGTGGTGGTTCCTCCAAATCAAACTCCTGAAAGAGTCGTCTCTGAGAATCTCACTTGCGGACCCCGATTCATTACCAAAATAGTTTTCGAAAATCAACCTATCTATCTTTGCTAATCTAGTTCAACCTGTCTATCTCTATCTATCCAGATCATTTCCTAACCTTGCATAACGATGACCTTACTTGACGTTCCATCTATACCTTAGCTTTGCATAACTCCAATCCTTGAATAGCGTCTTATGCATCCTTAGAGAGTATAAGTTTGCATCATTGCATCAATATATGAATTATTATCTGAGTTGTTTGCACCTATCTGCTAATGTAGCGTGTTTTTATTTTGCCTACACGGTGTGAGCGTATTTGATTTGACCACCCCATTGTAAAGGTTTTACAGAAAATTGTTTTGAAGTCGCCAATAAGTCTTTAACGGAAGACTCATAAACCTAATTGGATATTAAAAACTGTAGGAACATCTTAGGGACTTATCCAATGTAGCTTTCCCCATCCGGACTCCATAGATGGTCAAAATAAACCAAAGATTGAGTTCAGAGGTGGGGGTACGAATATGGTCATAATGAATCACGTTCGCCCAAAGCTGACCTTTACTAAATATTGATTCATGTCAATTTTTATGCAATAAAATAACCATATAATATTTTCAACACCCTAAAAATAATTTAGTCTAGGTTGGTTCAGGAAACACATAAAAAGACTAAGTTTAGTGACAAGTTATTAGGCAATCAAATTATAGGGAACCTAATAGGTTGTCCAAATTATCTGATTAATATTAGAACAATTCTTTAGGTATTTGATTAGCAATAATAACATGTGGGTGATAAAAAATAATGCATAGAACAATCAGGCAAACATGCAATAATATATGAAAATAAATTAAAAAGAGAAATAAAAGGTTAGAATATACAAAAGAGCAATTTTTATATTTATGAAGGAATTCGTTAGTCATATAAAAATAATAGATTGTTCAAGGACCCTCAGGATAATACCGTGGCTTGGGTATGAGAGATTGACAACCTTCGGGACGAGCAATCATGAAGCCTGAAATCGAACTTGTATGAAAGACTTGAATGTGTTTGTATGTGTTTTGTAGAGAGAATATGTATTTTGTAGAGAGGTTCGTAAGTGTATTCGTAATATAAAAGTCGAGTGTTATGTGTGGAAAAACCGTATGAAAAACCGTGTTTAATTCGATAAATCGAAGCCTATTTATAGGGAAAACGAATATGCGCCTCACGTGCCATCCGCGCCAAGCCCTAGATGACGTGTCACACGCAAATCCACGTGTCAGGCGCAGACTGGCCCGCCTGACGCGTCATGCCCAGCAGGAAGCGTACACGTGGTACGCGCTTTGAAAAAGATAAGAAAGAAAAAGATGCGTCTCGCACAGAGAAGTGCGCTTGGCGCAGGACTCTATATGACACATAAGTCTACGTGGCATGACACATGCGCTCGGCGCAGGGTTCTGCGCTCAACGCAGGGTGGTGCGCTCAGCACATGTTGGTGCACTCAGTGCACCGCCTTGCTTTTGACACGTTTTGACTCCGAAAATCTGATTTTACGGAATAAAATCCGATTTTAATTATAAAAATATCTTTGAAAATATTTATTTTATTGAAATAAACAATTAATTAGGCTTTTTCAAAGAGTTGGGCTCATAATACTATTAATTATCATGAATAATTAAGTTGGCTTTAAAATAAGACTTCAACACTTTTTGAAATAGTTTTGGGATGGCTCTTCGGACTGCTCTGCCCTCGGGTCGGACCAATTAAGACCGCGGTATGTTTCATCATAGGGCCCTTAAATGGGGAGACACGATTATGTGTCTACAGAAGCCCCTACTTTGACTGAGGTTCAGGAAATCGAAAGTCAAAGTATACGGTGTCGGGACGGAGAACAATGCCAAACGCTCTGCAAAACAAAGTAAGTTGGCAGGAAAATAACTACAAGCAATATGATTACCTGCAGGAGAAGATGTTAGCAGATAGGTGCAAACAACTCACATAAAGCACATAATGATGCAAAAATGCAAACTTAGACTCTCTAAGGATGCATGAGACGCTATGCAAGGATTAAGGTTATGCAAAGCTAAGGAAGATCACATGCCATGCAAGGTCAGGGTTATGCAAGACTAAGATGTATGTAATACAATGCAAGGTCAGGGTTTTGCAAGGTTAGGAGATCTGGATATGTAGAGAGAGATAGAATGAATAGAATGATTTTCGAAAATTGTTTTTAGTAAACAATCGGGGTCCGTAAACGAGATCCGCAGATTATAAGTTTTCAGGAGTTTGATTTGATTTGGAGGAACCACTACATATACATGAAGGACTTGAATTAGGCACTATGAGTCTTGATTGGAATGTACTTGATCTGTATGGAGCATTCAGAGTTTTCACTAGGGATTCTTCTTTGGAGATTTTTTTTATTGAAGCGGTCGGACCTCGTGATGAGGATTCCTACGTATCCTTGCGGAATCAGACCATTCGTAGTTCTCGATCTGATTTCTTTTTTTTTTATTTATCATTTTTTGTGCCCTAACTTTTGCCTAAGCCGCCCCTTCGGGTTTTCAACCTAGCGGGCTTGGACATACCTTGAAAAAGGAGTTAGGGTTGATGAAAGGTTGAAAGGTTTAAGGCTTGAGACTTTGATGAACGTTAAATTGGATGGGCTAAGGTTTTGATGGGTTGAATGATTTGAATAAGGGGTAGAACTTGTGTGCAAACCCCCTAGCTTGACTTTTTATTTCATTGCCTTTGGTTTTTTCTTTTTGCATTTTTTTTCTTTTTTGTCCTGTGCATTTTCTTTTTTTTTCGCACTTTGAAATTTTTCACTTTTTTTATTTTTGCCTGACATTGATTCTTTTTATGCAGTGAGGCTTGCACACAAGTTTTTGGTTTAGGGTATTGGAAGGTTTGAAGGATATTTTTATGGAGGTTTGATTTTGAAAGGTTATTTGGTTAAGGATCATGGAGAATGATGGCTTATGGGATTGTTGTTTTGGGTTGCATGAATATGGCTTAAGGATGATGGAAGGAAGAGGGGGAATAACTCCTAACCCAAAGCATGTCCATTTTTATTTTTATTTTTTTCATATTTTTTTTTTCTTAATTTCAGATCTCTTTTTATTATTATTAGTCCAGTTCATTAGGTGATTTAAGTTTCATCATTGAATTAGAAGCATAAATAAAATGATGGTAGGCCAATAAAAATGAAAATGCGATTATTTTTATTGATTAGAAATAAATAGAACAAGGCTTATAAGAAATAAAGTCCTAAATGACATAAACTCGACAGGAAAGGAAAAGAAGGAGTTAGGGGAGGGACTACCCGACTTAACCTAGAAAACTAGCGTTAAATGACTAAGCCTCCTACACAGTTGAGACGATTCCCAAGGGTTGCTGTTGTTGTTGACTTTTGCTGCTGGCGGTATTGGAAGTCTGCCACTATCAACCATATCCTGCAGAGTATTCATTAAGGTCCAGCAATGTGATGTCATATGCCACTTTCCTTGATGGTACTTGCAGTAGGCATTAAGATCCCACTTCTTGGATCTATTCTCGGGAGCAGGGTCTGGAGTAGGGCCGAGAGGCTGAAGTGCTCCTTTTGCATGAAGCCTAGTGAAGGCTTCTTCTAGAGACATGCCTAAAGGAGTGAACGTTCTTTGAGGCTTTTGATAACTTCTCTTTTCAGTAACTAGGGCATTGACCTCATTACTTTTGGAGCTAGAAGGTTTGTTGTTACTCTTCTTGAAAGAGTTATTGTTGTTATAATCCTTATTCTTTGAGGCTTGGACTTCAATCAGCAAGCCTACCTTATAGAGCTTCGTAGAAGACTCTATGGGTTGGAATTTAATGTGATTCTCATACTTGGGATGCAAGTTACGGATAACCAGTCGGACTTAATCCTCTTAAGATGGCGTGTTAGTCATCTGTGCAACTTTTTCTCTCCATCTGTTAAGGAAAGTAACGAAGTCTTCGTTGGAGTTTTGTTTAGTTAACTCCAACTCACGAAGGTCAATGGGAAGCTGAGTATTTTATATGTATTGTTTGTAGAACTCTTTTCTGATGTAGTCCCAGTCATTCAGCTTGGTCTTATTCAGTGACCTGAACCACTTGGATGGATGTGCATCCAAGGTCAAGGGAAAGACATAAGCAAACAGGTCCTTGCTCATGCCCTTGAGAGCCATAGAGATGGAGAAAGCTCTCAAATGATCATCTGAGTCTTCGACCCCCTTGAATTTTGGGAGGTCACCCAATGTTACCTTTTTAAAGTACTTTTCCCTTAGTTCAGGATCAATGATGTCATGGCCATGAGCCTGACTCTCGAGTGCTGGAATTGACTGGTTCAATTGCTCAAGTTTTTCACACCTCACATCTGTCCCGGTCTTGATAGGAGGAGGTGGTGGTGGTGGAGTGTCATCATGCTTTTCTTCCTCACTGATCAGCTTTTCTCTCAGTGCTTTTATCTCTTTGTCTTGTTCCTCATGACGAGAGTTCATTAGTTGAAGTTGAGCCATGATGGCACTGAGCTGTTCGTTTGTGTCCCCTATCTCGAATGATGATTCAGATGATTTAGAAGTTTTGGAAGTCGCGTCTGAAAAGGTGAGAACTCGGTTGACGAGTCTAGAGTAGGTTGACCTTGTATCCTCTCTGTCGGACGTTCCCAAGTTATAATCTCACGACCTGTCCTGAACAGCAATCGAATGGACCTCGTAAATTATAAGAAATGATGCTTTCGGAATGAGGAATGGAGATGAGAAACGGGAAATGGAAGAAATGGGAAATGAACAATGGAAATGGAAATGGAAATGGGGAATGGAAATGGAAATGAAAAATGATTAGAAATGGGTATGATTATGGTTATGATGGCGACATGAGCCTAACTATATGCAAATGCATACATGGACTAGACTATGCAAGCAGACTGGATTCCACAACTGGCTCTGGTGTTGATAGGAGAGACTAGACTTTGAACTTACGGGTGAGCAACCAGGCTAGACTTTAAGGAAGGTTGGACAATAAGGGAGACTAGATTCTTAACTTAAGGCAAGCAGGCTAGGCAACTAGACTTTAAACTTACGGGTGAGCAAGCAGACTAGACTTTAAGGAAGGTTGGACAATAAGGGAGACTAGACTCTTAACTTAAGGCAAGCAGGCTAGGCAACTAGACTTTGAACTTACGGGTGAGCAAGCAGGCTAGACAACTAGACTTCGGAACTTACATTAGACTAAGCAGGCTAGACTAAAAAATTGCCTATGTGGACTTATGGAATGCTAGCTTCGCTAGGCTTAGGGTTGCCATTATGGTCTTATAGGGATGAGTAGCTTCCCTAAACTCGAGGATTTGGGTAGATATGGATCTATGGAAGGACCAGCTGCGCTATACTTAAGGGATTTGGGCCATTATGGACTTAGGGAGGAGTGGACTCACCTATAGGTTTGACTTAGACGGGGAGATGCACATGGGCTTGACATTGGAGATGGACTAGGATTGGACTTAGAATGGAATAGACTGGGATTAGACTTCGACTAGGTTTGACATAAACTAGGGTTCACATAAAGATGCAAATGGGCCTAGATTTGCGTTGAACTAGACTTATATAAGCCTAAGATGGACTGTAATGCTAGCGGGCCTAATATAAATGCATGGAATCAAATTTAGAAGGCCCTAATATGAATGTAAAATGGACTCTAATGCATATGGGCCTAGAATGAATGCAAAATGGACTCTAATGCAATGGGCCTAAAATGAATGCAAGTGGGTTGGATTGATTGGATTGTATTGAATGAAGGTATTTGGAATGGGCTTAGAATTTTTGAAATTGGTTTTTGAAAGGAGCCCCTTGTTTTTATCTTTTATTAGAAAAAGATGATGGATTAATATTGAAAAATATATATATATATTTTCAATATGTCTTGTATGATGATGATTAATAAATGTTTTTTTGAAAAAGGTAGAATAGACATGGGTGTAGGATTGATTTTGAAATTTGTTGAATATGATTGGGTAGGATTGATAGGGAAGATCAGTTGGGTAGCAGGGAGAAGGTAGACATACATGACAATTATATCTCTACCATGACCATTTTCTAGATGCACTTTTTTTTAGGACAGACTAGACCTTGCATGAAAAGACTGATTATTAGGATAGAAGATATTGTTTGGTAAAAGGTGGGGATAGAATTTTCGAAATAGACAGGGGATTAGAGATTGAATGGATTTTTTTTTTCAAAAGAGAGAAAAAAGGATGGAGATGTTTTATTTTTATTTTTTGAATATAGATTTTTGAATGAAAAATGGGATGAAGCAGGTTAATGGAATTATCCGGGGAGTGTGGTACCCGATTTTTTACTGTCTTAATTAACGGTCTGAATCCCACAAAAGTCTCTCATTGGACTATGAGTTTTAGAAAACTTTGAAGTCGCAACCCTATTAATATTTGAATAGGGACAGATTTATTTAATAAATTATTTTAAAATCAATTTCAAGAAACATCATTTAAAACGATGATGACTTCATATGGATAAGACTCTTTGAAAATTGGTTTTTCATACCATGAGATAGGGTTCGGGGTTTAGGTTAAGAGGTGCGAACATCTGTAACTCGTCTCGTCTTCTGTTCTACAGAACGGACTCTTACTAAATGCGTTATTTTCCATTTTAAAGTAATCATGACTATTAAAAAGAAAGAAAATCACATAGTTTGCACATATACACATCAACCATTTTTATTTAGGACCAATATATCATTTGTACATGGTAGGTTTGAGCACTGAAAATGCACTACGTACCAATCATTGCGGGATTGGAATCCACTCATGGATCAAAACCATCGTAGTTCGATCTTATGTCTTATCCTAAATGGCCAATTCCATTTGGGGAAGAAAAAGAAAGAATAGATTATGAGTAACTCACCTTTAGAATTAAACAAATCTATAAGGAATAAGGTAATCACTCCAATTAGTGATTGAAATGAGGTTATGATAATCACTTTAATTAGTGATTTAAATATGAAGGAGGATGAAGATAATTACCTTAATTAGTTATTAGAAATGGAGGTTATGATAATCACTTTAATTAGTGATTAAATATGAAGGAGGATCAAGATAATCACCTTAATTAGTGATTATAAATGGAGGTTAAGATAATCATCCTAATTAGTGGCTAAACTTAAAAGGAAAGATAATCACCTTAATTAGTGATTAAAAATGAAAGGCTAAGGTAGTCACCCTAATTAGTGATTAACCAAGGATAAGATAACCACCCTAATTAGTGATTAAAAGAGAAAAATAATCGCCCTAATTAACGATTATTATGGTTTAAGATAATCACTCTAATTAGTGATCAAATATAAACGATAATCGTCCTAATTAAAGATCATTAAGGTTTAAAATAATCACTCTAATTAGTGATTAAATAAATAGGGTTAAGTTAATCACCTTAATTAGTGATTAACTAAGGTTTAAGATAATTACTCTAATTAGTGATTAAATATGATGAAAGGTTAAGCTAATCACCCTAATTAGTGATTAACCAAGGTTTAGGATAACCACCCTAATTAGTGATTAAATGAAGAGTTTGAGTTAATCGCTCTAATTAGCAATTAATCGAGGATTGAAATAACCACCTTAATTAGTGATCACGTTTATAATTTTTAAGAGGTCTCAAGACGTTTGCTTCCTAATTGAATGCTTTTGAGAAATAATCTTAATTGATGATTTTTAAGCCGTTTAGAGAGAAATGATCAATTTGAGATCAAATTTTGAGATTGTGTTTGGCTAATTGAAATTTGACCATTTAAAGTGAGACACGTGAAACGGCCTAAAATCAGTTCGGAGATCATAATTACCAATCTAATTATGTCAAATTCTATGATTAATCCATTTGAAGATGGAGAACAAATTTTAAAATGTAGGATGGATCATCATACAAATTAACTTAGTTAGATTTACAATTTTCCCTCTTATTTGAGATTGGGTCATTTAATTGATATACTATAATATATTGGGCCCAACATACAAAATTTATAACATTGGTTGCTCATTTTATTAAAAAGAATTGTGGAATTATTTATGAAAATTATGCATAAACATCTCCATATTTTTTCATTAATTGAGTGATGTAATAACTATTTACAAAGAAACTATTATTACAACAATATGTACAAATTAAAAAGAATTGTGGAATTATTTATGAAAATTATGCATAAACATCTCCATATTTTTTCATTAATTGAGTGATGTAATAACTATTTACAAAGAAACTATTATTACAACAATATGTACAAATTCTATGATCTATACAAGTATTCAATCTTGATCTTCACCATGATACTCCTCAATCTTCATCTCCTTCAATAGGTTTTGGAATTCATGTTTATTTGTAAATTTATGAAAATTAGAGATTAATTAACCTCTTTGATTTTGATTTTTTTATGACAATTTTTATTGCATAATAAAAATGAATCATTTTAAGAGAAACTTAAAATTTCATGATTTTTAATTAACATTTTTTTTCTGAAAAGAAAACACATTTTTTACGAAACTTCAGTTAAGCACTTTATTTGATTTTCCAGATTGCACTTTTGTTCTTGTACTGACTTATAAAATTCATGACTTTCTGTACAAAACGTTGAGAATGTGATACATCTATGGATAGGTTAGTGAGTTCTTTATGTTTAAATATTTGACAAGCTTTTAGTGACAACTCGAATTATGGTGAATTTTATGCTAAAAACGGTCAAAACAAGACCTTTATCTAATTTGTCCTTTGAAATCCAACTTACACAACTTAGTTTGAATTGAATTTTGGTATGAACATTCTAGACACTTTAAAAGACTAGAATAGAAATTTTCACTTGAATTAGACATTTTTTTGACCATTTGTTATTTATTTTCTTAACTGAAAAGAAAATCAGTGTTATGGAATTTAGTGATTTACATGCACGTTATTGTAAAAATGATATAAAATTATAAAAAATTCATATGAATATGATTTTCATGTTTTTGGAAAGCTACTGATGTCTACTTTAAAGTTGATAGCTTTAGTTTTGTCTAAATGATTTTATTTAAAACTTTATTGACAAGACAAGCTTATGTGGTACTGGACAAAAGCAGTTTTACACAACAAAGTTGTATGATTTTTAATTATCTGTAAAAAAATCGTTTTTTCAGAAATTCCAAAGCCCAATTGCTGGAAACATCTTGAACGTCATAGGAAAAATATTACACCCTTTAAAATATTCTGATAATACAGACGAAAAATGAAGTGAAGTACAAAATTAAAACTGACCATAATTACTGCATCACATTTTCTTTTGACGGAGATGTTTATTCACAACTCTACTTGAATTTTTTTTATGAAAACATGTTTTTGGTTATAAATAACAACTTGATATTTCCAAAGAGTCTCCCCATTAGAGTTGACTATTCTAGGTGGGGCGATTTAAGATTGGGAACCTATTAGGACTTCCACATACCCAAATCACTCCAAAAATTAGAAAATGATAAGAAGAAACAAAGAGAAAGTTAGTATGTGATTAAAAAGATAATAAAAAAAAAAATAACAAGAATTTTAACTTTACCTTGCTAACTCAATGATGCACTTCCTTTTGCAAAGTTTTCTACCTTTTTTGTGATTTTATTAATTTCTAAGTGACTTCTAAATCCACTTAATTACTAACTTAAACCCTTTTTTTGTGTTTTTCTTTTGATGAACTTATTTACTTACTAATTATAACTTTTGCTTAGATGGAGAAATAAAGGAGGATGGGGTAGTATTGAGATTTCTTAGGAGTTAGAAGTTGTAGAGTTAAGTGAAGTTGTTTGAGGTTGTTGTGTGTTGAAGTAAAAAAAATGGGGGGTATTTATAGGGAACTGAGGTGGTGAACTAGGGTTTGAAGAAGGTAAAAAATCAGATCTTTCACCCAAAAATCTTATTTTTATCAACCCAAGTTATCTTAATGACATCACACTAATGACATCACTAAATCCTCTTACATCATCAAATTTATGGGAAATGCCAATATTCTTATTCTCTTTAGATTTGATTTTGATCATTACACTAATGAAGCAAAATCCGAATTTCAACACATCCTAATACGTAGAAATGCATCAAAAAACGTGAAAGAAATACTGAGTGGACCAACTGCGGCCTAACGCAAAGCCCTGCGCTAGTTACTGCACCGTGCGCTAGGCGCACTGTCCCGCGTCTGGCGCAAGACACCACTGTGCACTGGGCGCATGATCATGTGCCTGGCACACAACTCGAATTTTCGGAAAAAATCCGGATTCTTAGCTCTTACACTTTGGATTTGATTCTTATTCTTATTCTTTTTCATGATTCTTATTCCTTAACTAATGGATAAAGGAATGTGATTGGTGGTTAAAGAATATATTCTTATTATTTATCCAATGAATAATGACTTGACCATCAAGAAAACTGATTACTACCAGTTTTGGGAGACGACTAAAATCCCGTCGCTTATAGCGACTCGTTATTCTGTTTTTCGAAAAACTAACTTAAAACAATTCACGAAAACTCGTCAAATCAGTAAAGACGAGCATGATTATACTACAAATCATTTTATTAAACTGGTGGTTGTAGTTATTGACTACGACTTACGAAGAATTATATTTCTAGGCTGGAATGGTATGACTAAAATGCGAAAAAGGAAAACCATACGACGGAATGAAACTCGCGCTCCGAGACGAAACATGCCTTTGACGGGGCGCACGCTCCACAATATTAAGGTTTTTGTTATTTTTATTTCTTTTCAAAATCTTTATTTTAAAATTTTATACGCAAAAGGGGTTCAAAATTTGGTGTCTACAGAATGCCCCACATTGGTCGAATTTTGGATGAAATGATGACCAATGTTTGAAAAGACACAAAATTTTGACACAAAATTTCTTTGGAGATAACATATTCCCCATAGAGAATAGTTATCATAGGTGCTCTTTTGAAAACATGATTTGTGATTTCTGATGATGCTTTAAGTAGAAAATCTCAATTATCTTTCTAAAATTAAAAATGCGATTTTAACGTCGTCTTAGATAGAAAATCCCAATTAATTTTCTAAAATTTGAAATGCGACTTTAAGGTCGTCTTAGATAGAAAATCCCAATTAATTTTTTGAAATTTGAAATGCGACTTTAACGTCGTCTTAGATAGAAAATCCCAATTAATTTTCTAAAATTTGAAAATGCGACTTTATCGTCATCATAGATAGAAAATCCCAATTAATTTTCTGAAATTTGAAAATGCGACTTTATTGTCGTCTTAGATAGAAAATCCCAATTAATTTTCTAAAATTTGAAAGTGCTACTTTAACGTCGTCTTAGATAGAAAATCCCAATTAATTTTCTAAAATTTGAAAACACGACTTTATTGTCGTCTTGGATATTTTTGTCTTATGAATGAGTCTTTTGTTGATGTGAGAGACTCCGACAATTAATAGTCTGACTCCAGTTTTTATCACAGTTTTCATTGTATTGAAGACAAACATGTTGTCAAGTCACCATCATTTACTTTTTATGACTCCATGTGTTATCATGTCACCTTAAATTAGGACATTGTCAGGTCATGTCACCTTAAAGTGATGCATTGTCAGGTCGTGTCATCTTAAAGGGTTGACCAAAGGTTATTACCCTCTAGATAAACTATGGTGGACCAATCATCATATTGCAAAATTTTATCTGTTTTTAAAAAATCTTTCAGGAAATTTTGCATGCATAATGCTTATTCGCTTTATTGGAAAATGATGATCACTATGTAAAATAGATTGATCTAGGTCGTTATTTTGGATGACTATTAGGAAAATTGATTGTATCAATGTTCTTGATTCATCATTGACACTGTTTATCGATGTTCGACTTTAGCAAAAACCGCCATACCACAAATGCTTGGTCATTAACCATTGTTAAGGATGCTCCTTATTACCCCATGGACAATACTCAAGCTTATTATCCATGGCATGGATGATCATCTTTTTTCATCTATAAAGGGCATGGTTTTTCATTTCCAAATGCACCATCTTCATTACTACAACATTTTCTCTAGTTTTTCTTCTTTCACAAAAAATGGCTCCTAGTTATGGAGAAACTAATGAAATGGGGATTGGTGATAAAAAAACAACTCTCGGGGATCACAAAATTTTTTTGGAGCAATCAAGACAGTCTTCTTCTTCTTCCCGTTTTACTAAGGCTCTCATGCCTTTGCTTTCTCTTTCTAATTGTTATGAAATGATTCATGCTGCTTCCCAATTTTGGGATGAAACCCGTCATGTCTTCCGCTTTGGAGATCGAGAGATTGTGCCTCTTGTTGAAGAGGTCGAAGGATTGCTAGGCTTATCCTTGAATGATTTTTTATTACACCTAGATCTCCTACAAGAATCTCAAGAGATTTATCAACAATTTTATACCTTCCTGAAAACCTTCATTGGCAACTACCTACAGTATGGGGAGGTACTTCTTCTTAATCTATTATCGACCTTTCAATTTGGTGCTTGGGAAATTTCTAACAATGCTATTTATAGGATTGCTAGAGAAAATGCTTGCATTCTTATGATTTTCGGAAGTACCCTCACTAAATGGTCTTTAAACACATGCCATGTCAGGTGTATTTCACTTAAACCTCAAATTGTTAGTGGGTGTCGTCTTGGACCGCTTATTTAGGGGGAAATATGTCTTGGTTTAGATGAACTCAAAAGAAACCCTCAAAGCTTTGTGAAGGGATGTCCATTAGCCATTCACTTGTGGTTATTGGAAAAAAACCTCATGGGAATCTTGCTTACACGACTAATCATATCCGAGAAAGAGGCTTTCATCATTTCTTCTATCAACTTAGTAAAAATGGTGGGTGGGAGGATTATTTCCTATAGCAAGACATAAAGTGGGTCACAAGCCACCTTGGCATTTCACAAAAATGGTGGGTGGGAGGATTGTATATTGCAATTTTGGTCGTAGAGGTGTACAATTGCCTGGACTTTGCCAAGTCACTTTCTACCTTCCATGGAGGTGTTTAAGGCAAATTGGTTGGAGGCAACAACACATTCCTGCCCTCCAGACTCTTCCAACATGTACCACTTATGAGGCTGATATGAGTGGTATTCAGAGAATGCCTACTATATGGCAGGGAGCTAAAATTATATCAGCGCTACCTGAACCTTCCTTTCCCCTGATTGATGAAGATTATCTTCAATGGCTTCTGGCTGATATTGGTTAAGACAATGGTTCAGACGGGCCTACCATGAAGAGGAGAAGGGCTTGAGAGAAATATCATGTTTATTTGCTATGTTGTTTGTTTGGTTTTTTTACTTTGGTAGGAAATAGAGGCATTTTGTCTCCTTATGTATGAAATGAAGTACCCCAGTTGGGATGAATAAAAATTATCTGTTTGTGGGAATTATCTATTTGTGAGAAATTCAATGTGAACACAATTCTAAACACGTGCACACTTTAATATTAAATATGACATGCAAATCATAATTAATCAATCATATGACACATAAAAGCATAACACATTAAACGTTAACAAACAAAAACATACTTGCATGTTTCATCATTTTTCTTTTTCTCCTTTTTTTCTTTTTTTTTCTTTTCGTTTTTTCCCTTTTTTTTTTGCACACACTCTATGAATATCTGCGATCACATGGCATGTTTATTAAGAATAACTAGATAGGATACAAAATCCACAAACTGATTGGTTACTTGACCATGACAATTACAATCACTTTGATGCGTAAGCGTAATATTTCTTCAACTGATCAAGATTAGTGAAATGGGTGAATTCATTCCCATCAAAATCCATTAGCTTTAATACTCCAGCCGTGGTGACTAGGGGTGCTTATCGAACGAGCCGAGCCCGAATAGCACTGGGCTCGGCTCGAGCTCGTTTAACTTTTCATGGGCTCGGCTTGGCTCGTGAGCTCGACGAGCTTGGGGGAGCCGAGCTCATCTGGAGCTCGTGATTAGTTTTTGCGGCTCGAGCTTGAGCTCGTGAGCTCGACGAGGCTCGAGCTCGTTTTCAGGCTCGGCTCGAGCTCAGCTCGAACTTGGGTTCGATTATGGGCTCGAGCTCGTTTGGGAAATTTACTTTTTTATCTTTCTTCTCATATATACCTTAGTTAATATTTTAAAAGAAATACTTAATATAATTTTTTAATATAAAATATTTTTTTAATATAACATATTTTTTTAGTATAAAATAATAATCGAGCTTTTCACGAGCTTTGCTTCGGCTTGTTTAAGTCTCGAGCCGAGCCATAACGAGCCGAGCTTTGACGGAGCTTTGACTGAGCCGAGCCCGAACTGTCCGCGAGCTTGTCAGGCTCATTATGACCCCTAGTGGTGACATGCTTGACTAGGAATGGTCCAGACCAGTTAGGCTTGAATTTTCCCCGAGGATCATGCAACGGAGTTCTATTTTCCTTTTAAAATATATCACCTTCTTGAATGTCTCTATCTCGAACCTTTTTGTTAAATGCACGAGTAATTCTCCGCTGATAGAGTTGAATGTTATGCAAATCTTGTAGTCGGCACTCATCTGCAAATGCAAGCTCATCGTAATGAGTTTTGTACCATTGGTCTTGTGAGATTTCACTTTTTGCTATGACCTTGAGAGATTGTATCTCCACCTTAACCGGTAGGACTGGCTCCATCCCATAAACCAAAAAATACGGGGTTGTTCCTGTTGGAGTCCTAATTGATATTCTATATCCCCGAAGGGCATATGGTAATTTGTCATGACATTCCCTAGTCTTTTCAGTCATCTTAGCAACAATAGTCTTGATTGTCTTATTGGCTGCTTCCACTGCTCCATTGGTTTAGGGACGATAAGGTGAAGACTGATGATGCTTGATTGCATATTTTGCAAGAGTTGTCTTCAGATGACCCTCAAATTGTGATCCATTATCAGAGATTATTTCAAAAGGTATGCCATACCGACAGATAATGTTGTTAATCACAAACTGCGAGACTTGCTTTGCCCCTAGCTTTGAAAAGGATGCAGCTTCAACCCACTTCAAAAAGTAATCAATTGCTACAAGAATATACTGATGCCAATTTGAAGCCTTTGGATGAATTTGTCCAATAATGTCTATGCCCCAACTTGAAAATGGCCAAGGAGAAGTCATACTATGTAGTGACACATGTGGCATATGATTGAGGATAGCAAATATCTGACATTGCTTGCAGGCATGGACAAAGCCGATGCAATCACCTTCTAGAGTACTTCAATAAAAACCTGCTCGTAAAATTTTATTAGTCATCATTCTTCCGTTCATATGGGGTCCACATTCACCCCCATGAACTTCTTCCATGATGGCTTGCTTTTCGCCGTCATTCACGCAGAGTTGCAGAGTACCATCAAACCCTTTGTGATATAGTCTGCCTTTTAGTATGAGAAAATGAGCAGCTAGTCTTCTTATAGCTATACGATCCTTCTTACCACTTCCCTCTGGATACTGCATAGTTTCCAGAAAAATCTTAATATCCTTGTACCAGAAATCATCATCATCTTGTAGAGCTAGCGTGGAGACAATTTATGCTACCGTCACTGTTGGCCCCTTCCTTTCTTCATTTAAAACTGACTGGATTTTTGTACTATTTTCCCATGTTAAATTGACAGTGAGATTGGCTAAAGCATCAGTGAAACTCTTTTGTTCCGAGGAAGATGTTTGAAGCTGATATCATCAAAATAAGGGATCAATTCTTGAAGGTACTCTGTGTAGAGCTGAAGTCTCTCATCTCTAACCCTTCAAATTCCTATTGTTTGAGATATGATGAGATTAGAATCTCAAAATACAGTGAGATGTCTTGCCCCTGCTACCAAAGCGGCTTTTACTCCATACATACATGCTTCATACTCAGCTATATTCTTTGTTGTTGGGAAATCCAGCTTGACAACATATGGAATATGTACTCCATCAGGATCTACTAACAAAACCCCTACTCCATTACCTCTCCTATTAGAAGCTCCATCAAAATACATGCACCATTATGGATTGTCAATGAATAATAAATACTCATCAAGGAATGCATCATCATATTCATCTCCTAACACTGGTCCTTCTGCTAAGGCTTCAGATATGGCTCTTCCTTTAACAGATTTATGGCCGACACATTGAATAGCAAACTTAGAAAGCATATCATGCCATCTCGCCAATCTTTCACTAAGAATGGGCTTTTCGAACAAATACTTGATGAGATCCATTCTCGAGATCAGGTAAGTGGTATGAGCTTGAAGGTGATGCCTCAACTTCTTTGTGGCATAAACCAAAGAGATACATGCTTTTTTGGGGTATATATTGTCTCATACTCCAGGAATTTCTTGCTGAGATAGTATATGGCAACTTCCTTTTTTGTTCCCTCTTGATATTAGACTAAGAGAGCTCCCATAGCCATTTCAGTGATAATGAGGTACAAAACCAGGGGTTCTCCTGGTCTAGGCGGCATTAGAACAGGTGGATTTGAAAGGTACTCTTTCATGGAATCGAAAGCTTCCTGACATTCCTCATTCCACTCATGGGATGCCCCTTTTCTAAGCAGCTTAAATATAGGTTCACATCTCATAATGAGTTGTGAGATAAACCTGATGATATATTGAATTCTGTCGAGAAATCCTCCTACATCTTTTTATGTTTTTGGAGGAGGTAGCTCTTAAATAACTTTTACTTTTTTCGAGTCCACTTTAGTGTTGTCTTGACTGACAATGAATCCCACTAACTTCCCCGAAGTGACACCAAACACACACTTTTGAGGATTTTAGCCTTAGATTGTACTTCATGATTCTTTCAAAGAAGGACCTTATTGCTGGAATATGCCCCTCACGATCTTCACTTTTCACAATCATGTCATCTACATAAACCTCCACAATCTCGTGGATGAGGTCATGAAGGATAGTGGTTGCAGCCCTTTGATATGTAGCTCCGGCATTCTTGAGACCAAAACGCATAACTCAGTAACAGAAAGTGCCCCATGGAGTGATGAATGACGTTTTTGTCATGTCCTCTTGGGCCATGAGTATTTGATTATACCCTGAAAATCCATCCATGAAGGAAAACATTACATGACCGGTCATACTATCCACGAGGACATCGATATGGGGTAGAGGAAAGCAATCTTTTGGTGATGCAGCATTCAAATCTTGAAAATCGTTGCACACCCGAACTCTTCCATCCTTTTTAGGTACAACCACTATATTGGCGAGCCAACTCGGATGTTTTACAGCTTGGATGAATTTGGCATCAAGCTGTTTTTGGATTTCTTCTTTCACTTTCAGACTAACCCCTGGTTTCATTCGGCGGAGCTTTTGCTGCTTAGGCTTGCTTTCAGGATGTAACGGAATGCGATGTTCTGCAATTTCTCTATTAACGCCAGGCATATTAGCATAAGACCATGCAAACACATCTACATACACTTTTAACAATGCAATGAACATAGACTGTTCAGTTGGGGATAGGGACGAACCTATTTTGACTTCTTTTATAGCATTTTCTGTACCAATATTAATTACAATGGAATCTTCCATGGGTTTTATATATGTTTCAGTTGTATCAAGTGATTCATCATTATCAAATTCGCTTTCAAAAATAACATCTTACATGCAAACGTACTTAGAGAAAGGTTCATATTTAATTTCCTCACTGTTAGAGTCTTCTGACTGGGTATGCAAGGTAGATTGGCCGGAAGATGAGCAATCAGTATGATATCCATCTAAAAGGGGTGAAAGGGTAGTTTCATGAGATGGATTTGGAGGATGGTTTCCTAAAAACATTTTAAATTCTATAGGCCTGTCTTTTGCCTGACACTCAATACTCCACTTATGTTCAATGTTTCCGCCAGAAGGCATCATCAAAGACACCGGGTCAAAATCCCCTTCCTCAAAGGACTCAAAAGTTAAAAGTTTCTTAAGGACTCCATGTTCCAGATTATCCATCCAGTCATTTCCTATTCCATTCTTTGTTCTCGAACAAACCAAATTTTAATTAAGTCCAAAATCCTAGCTTCATTGAAGAATATTTCCAATCCCAGTAAATTTTTTTGTTCTTTCCTACTAAGCCAAGGTTCTGGAAACTCATAGTATGGCTCAGTATCTCCTTACAGGACGAACTGACCATTGAGGGTAAAAGAAGGTTCTTTAATGTTGCAAGAAGTATTATTTGGATCATATCCTAATCCATATCGATTGGTTGCTTTATTCCCCTACCATCATGCCCTGATCCGTTTCCTTGAGTATAACCCATCTTCATCATGATTTGAAATCCTTTGGACAGAGGTTGCATGGCAAACCCTATAGGCTCTTTGACTGCATTTGTGGATATGGCTTAGGCGTTTGTTTTCTGATGGTAATTGGTCATCCTTAGAGAAGGATAAATTTCTTCTTTTTGGACCTAAAGGCAGAGAAAAAGAATTAAAAGAAAAGAAAAGAAAGCTACATATTGCAAAATGCATCACTAGAAAAGGAAATTTTCTAAAACTATTTTGCAATATTTTGACTGGAATGGTCCACCTTTACAATTTTTTTAATTATTTTTATTTTTATTTTGACTCTTTTGATTGATTTTATAGTCATTGGGGTTGAAAACAAAAAATTGTTTTGCATTCTTCCATTCCCTGCTTTAGTAGTGAACAAAGACGAAAAATATAGAAATTAGGGCTTGTATCTCCTTTGTTCAGCATTCCGAAATTGCTCATGTGATGACTGGCATCTTAAGTTATGATCACATTGCCTGAAATACAATGGTTAATACATTTGAGTCGAGCCCGAAGGCTGCCTACATATCCCCATTGCTCTAGGTGCATTTTATGGGGGAATCAGACTTAGCGTAGTTCGTTATTTTAGAAAAAACTAAAGCTTTTTATTTAATAAAGCAGCTGCATGCACTCATATTGAGCTACCTACGTACCCTAGGTGTTACATAGGTGGAGCGATCTCACAGTGCAAGTGTACGTGATAATGGGGATTCAAGCTGCACGTAGTTCTCTGATACTAATGAACTGAAAGATTTTTCCATTTTTTTTCCGATGGGCTAACCCCCTATAGGACTTTTACCAAAGATTTTTCCCCTTATGTGAGATGATCAGGTAGCTTTGCGATAGACAAGAGCTATGTTGGTGATTTGCTTGATGGGATAGCTGAGAGCATGACATTGGTTTGTGCCATGACCATGTAACTGATTATAATGGCAGTACTTGTGGAGATTTGACCCTACAGGGTCTTCCCCTAGGCGTATAGGAAGTGGATGAATCTGACCTTTTTCAACCACTTTGCAAAAAATATCGACTTGGGATTGCGGTTGAAGGCGTGATGACACCTTCCTTGCAGGTACTTCTTTGTGGGTTGGACTAATGAGACCTTGATCAATCAGGTTTTGAACTTGCCTCCGAAGACGATCATACACCATACTCAATGGTTCATCCATCATATCATGAACCCTTGGATTTGCATTGGGAGTTTCAAGACTTTCTCGGGGTCGTTTTTCTTGCCATTTCAGAGTATCGATATCGAAGCCATGCTGCTCCATATGGCTGAGGCATGTGTACTTTATGGTAACCATGTGATGATAATAGAAGTCGTTCAGGTTTTGCAGTAATATAAGCATGAATTCCCGATCAGTAATAGGGACACGAAGCTGGGCGCGGATGTAAGCGTATCTCGAACAAAAGTGTGAGAAAGTTTCCAAGGCGCTTTGACGCAAAGTGACTAGTTTGAATTTCTTGACATCAACCTATTTATGCTCGAGAGCCCAATTAACAAAGGCTTTGCTAGCATTTTTCCAACTAGCTCTATCTACACAATCTGAAGAATAGTACCAGTCCAGAGCTGGTCCTTCTAAACTCTTGTCAAAAAGCATGGGGTAATCTTCCTCTAGTATGCCCCATGGGTGTAATGCATTCACAAAACCCACTAAGTGGACAAAAGGATCACCGCTCCCATCAAATTTCCCGAACTATGGTAATTCACGATAGTGATCTTCATGTCGATATCCTGGAAAGAGAATCAATGACTCAGTGTGAACCTCCAGGCCAGGGCATACTACATTAAAGTCCAGGTCAAAATCGTCAGTCCTAGATCTCTTCTTTGACTCATTATTATCATTGCCTTCCATTTCCGGAAGATAGCCAATCTAGGATTCTTTCGGTGCTTCAGATGACGTATAATGAGTGCCGATGCTTGGAACTCCTACTTCTTCCTCGTCATCCTCACTTGGTTCATACTCTCGCTCTGTTTCTTCAGTACTTACATCTGGTGTGGCCGTTGGGATCTTATTCATCCACGAATTTTCAGGCCCTGCTAGAATACAGTGGATAGTGTAACCATCCAACCTACTCATCATTTTGGAGGCTTTGTTTCTCCACCGAGTGATGAATGAAGATAATGTCTTATTAAGGTTTTGAGAAGTGGTCTCCAGATCCCTTCTAGTAATATCAATTTCTTCATTATACTTGTAATGGTTTGAGAACTCTCTGACTATATCAGCCCAAGTAGATTTCTTCGTGTTCTCAAGATTGAGGAACCAATGTGCTGCAGCACCATCTAAATACTGTTTGAAAGAGTTGGGCCATCAAAGATTCTTTCACTCCCTAGGGACTCATTGCCCCTACATACATTTTCAGGAAATTGGTGGGGCTACCGGTCCCATCAAACTTTGTCAGATTTGGCATCTTGAAACCATGGGGTAATCGCGCCTTCGGGAAAAGTGTTAACCCATGAATGTCCATCCATGTTTTAGCCTTAGTCATGCCTTTTAAGACTTCCTTGAGCTTGACTACTTCTTCCTCGAGCTTAGTGGGAATTTCTCTCTCATTGTTCATAGGTTCAAGGTGAAAAGGTGAAGCTACTTCCGACTCCGGAGGAGGAGGAGGAGGAGGCATCTGGGCACTTTGGTGCATTAGGCCCAACACAGTTTGCTCAATATTATCCTGTCGGTCAAGCATGACCTGGACAAGTCCTCGGAGCTCAGTCATTGGATCAGGTGGAGGGGTAGAATTTTGTGGGTGCTCATTGTTCGAAATTTCATACATCTTGCTGAGACGTATAGCAGAGAATACAGCTGGTGTAGACAAGGATGACAGTATTACTGACAGAGAACGTTCACTATGGTCAGAACCTCGATGAATCAACCTAGATCTTGAGTGGGCCCAAGCTGAGTTCTTGTTAAATGAGATGAAAAGTTAGCACAAAAATTTGTCCAGAATTTGTTTCTTCTCTTTTTTCTTTTTTTTTTTTTTTTGTGTGTAGGAAATGAAAGAAATGATATATTTGAAAAAAATTTCTTTTAACCCCAATTTCAGTTATCATTTATTAGAAGGTGCGAGATCTTGACTTTATCATTTGTTTTGCATTTTTCATTAGATTTCCTTGACTTGTAATTATTTTTTTTTTAGAGTTGGACCTTTTTATTTTTATTTTAGACTGATATTTTTTCGGGATAATACACAAACATTTTTCAAAATCAATTTGATGATATCCTTCCATTTCCTGCTGCTACAGAAATAAGAGAAAAGAGGTATAATGAGGCCTGTGTACTCATTTTGGCAAATTATAATGCCCCATATATCGTTCTTCTTTGTGGTGATCCGCATGTATTGATTGCTTTTAAGCACTGAAACCATAAAATAACATATTAAATGCAAAAGGGGCCGAACCGAAAGGTTGCCTACGTATCTCCATAGGTAGATTTAGATTTGGGGAAGAAAATTTTATTGTGATGATTTTTTTCGAATGGAGAATCAGGCCCAACGTAGTTATGATATACTGAATAGGAAATTTTATATAATACTTAAATGTTTTTTTGCAGTTGCACTCAGAAAATGAGTTGCCTACTGTAGACACATAATTGTGTCTCCCCATTTAAGGGCCTTATGATGAAACATACCGTGGTCTTAATTGGTCCAACCCAAGGGGAGAGCAGGCCGAAAAGCTATCCCAAAACTATTTCAAAAACTGTTAAAGCCCTATTAAAGCCCAATTAATTATTCATATTAATTAATTGTATTTTGATCCCAATTCTTTGAAAATCCCAATTAATTATTTAATAATAATTTATTGTTTTATTTATAATAAATAAATATTTTGAAAATATATTTTTTATAGTTAAAATCAGATTTTCGAAATTAAAGGATAAATGAAAATCTTTAAAACGCGTTTTAGAAAAGTTGGTAATGACACGTCAAGAGCCATAGCGCACCAGCTTGCGCCTAGCGTAGGGCCTGGCGCAGCTTTTCCTGACGCGTGGTACCGTGCCACACACTGTGCCATGTGACTGGCGCACAGCTCTGCGAGAAGCGCAGTTTTCTTTCTTATCTTTTTCAAAGCGCGTACCACGTGTAAGCTTTCTAGTGGGCATGCCGCGTCATGCGCTTGACACGTCAGCCTGCGCCAGTCGCAGCCGGCACGTGAGGCGCAGTGTCGTTTTCCTTATAAATAGGCCTGATTTCCGTACGGATTTCAGAACGGATTTTTCACATTAACACATTTAGAACTCGACGAATACTTTACGAACCTCTTTACGAACTACAAAACTTCCCTATAGAAACTCATACTTTCAAACAGAGATACATTTAACCTACATACTTATACACATTCAGATTTTCAGGCTTTACGATTGCTCGTCCCGAAAGTTGTCAATCTCGCAGACCCAAGCCACGGTATAATCCTGAGGGTCCTTGAATAAATTCTCTATTTTTATATTGAAGTTACTAATTATTTATTTCATGATGTAGATCTTTGATATGAAATCGTTCTACTGTATATTCTAATCCCTTTTCCATACTTTATTTTATATTCATATTATTATTATTATTATTATTATTATTATTATTATTATTATTATTATTATTATTATTATTATTATTATTATTATTATTATTATTATTATTATTATTATTATTATTATTATTATTATTATTTGTATCTATGCATTATTATATGTTTGCCTGATTATTCTATACGTATTATATGATTGTCCTGCTTTATTGTTTTTATCACGCCACATGTTATTTTTGTTAATCAAAGACCTAAAGAACTGTTCTAATATTAATCAGATTAATTTTGACAACCTATTAGGTTCCCTGTAATATTGATTGCCTAATAACATATCACTAAAAAAATTAGTGTTTTATGTGTTTCCTGAACCAATGTAGACTAAATATTTTTAGAGTTTATAAAAATATTATATGATTATTCTTGGGCATAAAATTTGTAATGAATCGACATTTAGTAGAGGCAGCAATGGGCAACATGGTTCCTGACTGTGTTGTACTCTCACCCCCGAACCAATCTTTGGTTCATTTTGACCATCTATGTAGTCTAGAAGGGGAAATCTACATTGGATAAGTCCCACAATTTGTCCCTACGGTTTCCCATATCCAATTAGGTTTATGATTCTTCCTTTAAAGAATTGTTGGCGACTTCAAAACGTTTTCAATAGAAAAAAAACCTTTACAGTGGGGTAGTCAAAAACAACAACAATCCCTTGGGAATCTTATCAACAGTGCAGGGGGGTTAGTCATTTAGCGCTGGTTTTCTAGGTTGAGTCGGAGAGTCCCTCCCCTAACTTCTTCATTTTCTTTACTGTCGAGTCTATGTAATTTAGGACCTTATTTTTAATAAAGCCTTGTTTCATTCATTTTTAATTAATAAAATAATCGCATTTTCATTGGCCTTCTATCATTTTATCTATGCTTCTAATTCAATGATGAAACTTAAATCACCTAATGACTTTGATTAATAAAAAAAAAATCTGACAATAAAAAAAAGAGAGAACAATGAAAAATGGACATGCTTTGGATTAGGTTTTATTCCCCTCTTTCCTCCATCATCATCCATGATCCTTAACCATATATCCCTTCAAAATCAAAGCTCCACAAATATCCTTCAAGCCTTCCAATACCCTAAACCAAACTTGTGTGCAAGCCTTACTACATAAAATTATCAATGCCAAGCAAAACAAAACAAAAAAGTAAAAAAAAATCAAATAGCGAAAAAAGCGCAAAAGCAAAAGAAAACGCACGGGACAAAAAGGAAAAAAATGCAAAAAGAAAAAGCCAAAGGCAAAGAAATACAAAGTCAAGCTAGGGGGCTTGCACACAAGTTCTACCCCTCACTCAAACCCTTAAATCCATCAATACCTTTAACCTATATAATTCAAATCCATGATCATACCTTAGCCATCCAACTAAACCTTCATTTAAACTTTAAACCCTTTTAACCTTTCATATTCAACCCTAACTCCTTCTTCAAGGTATGTCCAAGCCCGCTAGGTTGAGAACCCGAAAGGGCGGCCTAGGCAAAAGTTAGGGTACAAAATGATAAAAAAAAAAAAAAAGAAATCAGATCTAGAACTACGAATGGTCTGATTCCGTAAGTATACGTAGGAATCCTCATCTCGAGGTCCGACCGCTTCAATAAAATAAATTAATCAAGGTCTAATGATTTGATTTTCTAGAATTCAGAAGTACTCGGGTTCTTCTTAACCTTTTTCCGAATTCAGTTTACTAGGCGCCATGCCATGTATTCTCCTGTTTGAATACGTCTGTTCCACCTCTTAGGATTAGACTAATTTGAGTACCTGAAATGTACACACTAATAGTGTTAGTCAATGACTTTTCTTTATATATGTATTTAGCAGGAAATGGAAGAATTTCCCTTTTTTTGAAATAATTATCCTTTTTGATTGGACACAATTTTTTTTTAGACTAGACTTCTCGTGTTTCAAGCTATACAGTTTTAGTTACATTCTAATTCCTAAACATGACACGTCTTAAACTCGTGATTCTGACTCTTTTCATTTTCCTTTTTTCTTTGTTTTTGTCTTATTTTGGGATTATATTTTCAAAACAGGATTTTTTCTTTTAAAAATCAATTTTGTTTTTGGAAAAACCAATTTTAGTGAAAAGAATTATGAAGTAAACGTGAGTTTTTTTTTTTTTGAAAATAGGTGAGCACATATTTTATTTTTTACATGACACTTATCATAAATAAACAAGAATACTCTTAATATTTCAATAATCATTTCGACAGCAATTCAGCTGAAGTTAATAATTACTGAAATATTGACAGACTGAAACGGACTGAGGACTTTTTGAATTTTTTTCACATTATTCAATAACTGAAATAAATAAAGGACATTTGTGCATTGATCCTTGTGTCCTAGAAGTCAACTAAAAAGTGATTCATTTAAGGAGAGATTATGTTAAAGTGGCCTCGAGTCACTTCCACTGTGTCCATCGAGGGTGGACGCTCCTAACAGTGCCGGTCGCAATAGCTCGAGGATGTAGATTTTACGCCCTTAATTCAGTAATTTATCATTCTAAAATTGTAATATCTCGAAAATTTAAACTTGCTTAAATTAAAAAATGATAATTAGGGGTTAAAATTTTCCTTTATTTATAAGGCGTGACAAAAATTTTGTTTGCTCTACATTAAGAAATGATACAATATATTTAGGTTTTTAATATATAGTTATTTGCTACATGAATTGCAAACTCGGCAAATAATAACAACTGTTGGGTGTTAATAAAAACGGAAAGAAAAGGAGAAGGAAAGAAAGATTAATAAAAAAAAGGGAAATTCTACATGGTAGCCCCCAACTTTTTGGTTTTCTACATGGTAGCACTTCTTAAATTTTTTTATACTTGGTAGCCCCGAACTTTTAGGTTTTCTACATGGTAGCACTTCTTAAGCGAATTCTGTTAAGTTGTCGTTAATTTTGACATTTATTAGTCTGGGACGCAAATTGAGACTTTTTCGACACCCAAAACGAGTATTTCTGATCATTTTTTGACAATAAAAGGGGCGTAATTTTGTCCTTAAAGGCTCGATTAAAGGTCGAAATTAACAAATGATCAGAAATACTCGTTTTGGGTGTCGAAGAAGTATCGATTTGTGTGCCAGACTAATAAATGTCAAAACTAACGACAAGTTAACGAAATTCACTTAAGAAGTGTTGTCATGTAGAAAACCTAAAAGTTCGGGGCTACCAAGTATTAAAAAATTTAAGAAGTGCTACCATGTAGAAAACCTAAAAGTTGGGGGCTTCCGTGTAGAATTTCCCTAAAAAAAATTAAATTATAGGAACAGTGACTTGAGTTTCCTTCCACCATCTCAATTTTTCCCTCACAAAAACTCAACCATGAATTTCTATTTCAGATGTATTTTCCTTGCACACAAAAACTCAACTTCAATTAAAAACTACATATCCAAACCAAACTCTTCCAAATTTCAAATTTTTTATCAGATTCATCAACATAATTCAGCAAAATTGGAGCTCAACCATGGCTATAAATAGCCGTGTTTGTTCCCTCAAACCACGACTCAATCATGAATCTATCCACCATCCCCTACCTTCGCCGGAAACCGCCACCCAAAACACCCCACTAACACCCCTGTTTTTCGCACAACCCTATCTCTCTCACTCCTCTGTTTTTTGAGTTAGCACCACCACAACACCACCTTCTAACGCTGCCACCACCACCCTCCTTTCACCCAGCGGGGCCTCCACCCCCTGGCCACTAGTGTGCGCCCTCGACCTTCGATCCAACCGATTGCCGCAAACCCGACTCGCGTTTCTATCTTGCCCAACTTCTCCTCTCCCTCGCGCAGCTCGATCTCGCTGGAATCCTTCCCGGTGCACCACCCAACTCAGCCACCTTACTTTCTGCCTCGCCTCGTCGTTCAGTCGCCGGAGCTCCGACTCCCTTAGCTGCAATCCCTCTCTGTCGTGCTTCAGTAGTTGAAGTAGTAGGTATGTTAAACATATCAGCCATCTCTCTCCCCTGTATAGTTTATATGGGTTTAAGTGATATGCTTAGTTTTATTGTGTTGGGCTTACTTTATGTCTTATTAACTGGGATGATTATATAAGTCAATAAATGAAATGGAAGTAAGATGGTTAAACAATTATTTGGATTAATGATGATGGATTCTTTAGCTTGTAACCAAAATATAATAAAATCTCACTATAACCCTTGTAATTTGATTATTATGAGACTTAACTATCACTAATAAATAGTTAAATAATGATTATCTATGCGATAGTAGTTGATAATATATTTCACTTATATTTGTAACTTTAATATATCAACTAAAGAATAATAAAAATTAAGTATAGTTTACTTGTCAAATTTACGTTAAAGTAGCAGGCACTTATATATAGTTTAGATTACAAGAATGAAAGAGTTACATTACGAATTCTATAATTACAAACTATTAAGCTTGAATCATGAACCACGAGATTAATGGCGATTCTTTTGATAAAATGACGAATATGCTCTTAATTTGGTGAAGTTTTGAATTAAAGGTTAGCAAAAATTGTAACATGTTCTTAATGTTCAATTCTTAAAATATGAAATAGTTTCGATAAGACGTTCACGGTCACAAATCATGAACTACGGCTTAGGCACTAAGTCGTTAAGTAGAAAGGGTACCTATGACTTTTATTAACTATCAAAGACCTCAATATATAAAACTCCTAAATACCTCCTAAAATGAGCACGGGGTGGAAATGGATCAAGAAATTCAAAATTTAGGATAAAATATTAATAAGTCTTTTATTAATCCCTGAATTGATTAGATTAAAAAGGAAGATATATTACAAGCCTCCCCCGACTATCAAGGTTGTAAAGCAGGATTTGAGGTAACGTCTACTGCTAACACCCGCACTACCCTTCCAACTATGTTTCATGATGTTTTTATATATGTTTATGCTATGTTATTTATGGTGCGCGGGATATGAACTGTTTTATTATGCAAATGATGATATGATGACGTTTATATAATGATTATATTATGATTTCTGAAAAGTACTTAAAAGAAACGAAACATGATAAATGAAAGTGAAAGATGGTGAATGGCAGTACTATGTTCTCTGGGTCGTGCACGTGTCGTTATGTTATCTGGCGGCAACGCACCTTCTGATAGGGGACAACGTCCTTGGTGGCACCCGCATGATGGCATTATATGCCACCTTCTGATGGGGGACAATGTCCTCAGTGGCTTTGCCTGACATTATATGCCACCTTCTGATGGGGGATGAATATCCTCGGTGGCTTTGCCTTATATTACTATTGGCATTATATTCCACCTTATGATGGGGGATGAATATCCTCGGTGGCTTTGCCTTCTGTTATGGCATTATATGCCACTTTCTGATGGGGGACTTGTGTCCTCGGTGGCTATGCCTTCTGTTGCACTTGCCAGGTAACCAAATAAAGCTTTCTGATAGTGAAATGTGATAATGGAGGTTATATTAATGAATGACTTTTAAATTCCTGATTCGAAGTGTATGTTTACGAAGTGGTTTTACTATATTCTCTTCTCCCTGTTTGCAAATAAAATGAATTGAAATGAATTTACGATGTTAGAGTAGTATGTTACTGAGCTTCGGCTCATGAAGTTTTGTTTTTCTATTTTAGGTATGCATATGCAGATGGGATGGCATAGTTATGCAGTGAGAAATAGTTTACTTTAATTCATGCAACTATGATGGTTATGTAATCCAAGTTTATGGACACTTATTTACGCAACTCTTTAGTTATGCTTAAGTTAGCTATGTGTTTCTAGTATTTTTATAACTATTATAAAAGGTTTAGTTCATGAAAGAATGTTGCCTTGTACTTTCCCGAACGGAAAGTACGGCAGTGACGCACCGACTAATCTAGGAAGGTCTTCCGCTGCTAATCTTTGTAACTAACTATCGTAATAATGATGTTTAGAAGTCGGGGCATTACAAAAATTCTGACCCTTGCCAATAGACATAGGTATCAGACCTAATAAGAAAATGGTTAAAAAGATGCATGTGTATGGATCGATAATCTACCAAGCACACGTAATTTTCACATAAGCATGCTATACAAGAATTAAATTGTGAATAGCCATGATTAACTTTTTTATTATATATGCATATGGAAAATAACGCATTGTTCAAGTTTAAACCTCATATACTTCAAGTGGAAATATCCTCCCCAGTGAAGTCGCCAGCCTGTGGTACCCGATTTTTTACTGTCTTAATTAACGATCTATGTAGGCGTATTATTTTTGAATTCCTTTAATGCCTACACGCGGTGTGAGCGCGTTTATTTGACTACCCCATTGTTAAGGTTTTATTAAAAAATATGTTTTTGAAGTTGCCAACAATTCTTTAAAGGGAGAATCATAAACCTAATTAGATATGGGAAATCGTAGGGACAAATTAGGGACTTATCCAATGTAGATATCCCCCTCATGACTCCATAAATGGTCAGGAACCAAAAATTGAGTTCGGGGGTGAGGGTACAATATAGTCAGGAACTATATTGTCCATTGCTGGCCTCTACTAAATATCGATTCACAGCAGATTTTATGCAAAAGAATAATCATATAACATTTTAAAGCACCCTAAAATATATTAGTCTAGATTGGTTCGGGAAACACATAAAAGACTAATTATTTAGTGACAAGTTATTATGTAATCATATTACAAGGTTCCTAGCAGGTTGTCCAAATTATCTGAATTAATTAGAATAGTTCTTTAGGTCTTGATTAACAATAAATACAAGGTGATAAATATTGCAATCAGGCATGAAAAATAATATGTTCATAAAAATAAACAAAAATATGAAAATAAAATACTGCAGGGAGTTAGTATAATATGTACAATACTTACAGCGCAGGAATATATTAATAACCTACATCACGAACAGAATGTTAGTAACTTCAAAAAAATAATAAAAAATAAATAAAGAAAGCAAATAAAGTTAGTTAATTTAGTTGACCCTCAGAAATTATACCACCGTCCGGGGTCGTTAATTTGTACGGATCTTGGAAAATTGAATTGTTGTACGAGTATTTTAAAAAGATTGTTTTGTGTTTGTCGAATAATATGTTGCGTGTGATGATGAATATTAATGGGTAAATTAGATGTTGGGGTTGTAGCCTAGTTGGGTTCGTAGGTAGCAGTACGAAAATTTGGTGAAGGAATTCTAGTAGGAGGGTCTTACGCGCAGGTTTAGGATTAAGTAAGAGGATTTGGTGATAGGGGAGGTATGTTGTGTCAGCGTGGGAAGTGTTATATGAGAAATTTTGGTGATGATGAAGGAAGGATTATGATTTAGGTATGATGGTGATGATCAAAAGAAAAGTGGCGTTGATGAATGATGATGAATAATGTTAGGCGGTCGAGTTGGTCTTGGGTGCTGCGTGAGTTTTATTGTGTGAGGCCGAGAGATTTGGCCGTGTATTGTTGTTGGGAGAGTTGTGAGTGTCTTTAGGTAGGTCGTGCGTGATTAATGAGAGGAGGGAATGAGAATTATGAGGTGGAGGATATATATAGGTTTAGGGAGTTGGGTTGCAATAGGTTTTCGAAAACAACTAGGTTTCTAAAAAGATTACTTATTAAAAAGATTTTAGAAAATAGTTAGTAAGAGATATTTAAAAACACTTTGGGAAAAAATTATTTTTATAAAAGATATTTTTATTAATAAAACTAATCAATATAATTAATTAATGTTATTAATTAAATTGGGTTAGAAAGGGGTTTTATTAAATTCGGCTAGAAAAGGGGTTTTATAACTTGGGCTAGAAAAGGGGTTTTTATAAATTGGGCTTCATAAAACTATTTTTAAAGGAAAAATTGATTTAATCAGTCCCAACTATGGGCGTCTTGACAAAAACAGTCCCAACTATCATTTTTTATTGTTCAGTCCCAACTTTAACCCCCCCTTTACACTGGTGGTCCGAGTGGACTAGTGACTTGCTAAACCGGTAAAAAAACGAATTAACCCTTTTTTTCCACCTGTTTTTTCTACCCCCACTTTCAGTCTTTCTCTCTCCTCCCTCCTTCCTCCCTTTCCCCTGCCACCCCACCACCATACAGCCACCACTGCCACCACCCTGCAAAACAAAATCATAGATTCTTCCATAAACCCATTATATCCTAACAAAGAAATAACCGAATTCCACGTAACCAAACTCTTATGAGGCATATCATCAAAAACTCGAACCGCCTCATCAACACACCTATGTCTACCAAACATACAAATCAAACCAGTCCCAGCATGAGGCTCAGCAAAAAACAATCTATTCTTTAACATTAACCCATGCATAACACATCCCCTCCTCAAATCCAAAGCAGCACAAGACAAAAGACCACCAAAAGTGAATTGAGTTGGTCTAAACCCACAAACCCACATATCATAAAACAGTCCCCAAGCATCCATTAAAAGGTTGTTGGAGTGTAGTGAAGTTGTTCATCTGGGTATCCATTAAAAGGTTGTTGGAGTGTAGTGAAGAATATGTTAAGCTTTAAAAATGAGAAGGAAGAACAGTGAAAATTTAGGAATATAGAGTATAGAGTTTTTGGGAGGTTCACGCTTTGTTTGAAGGAGAAAATCATGTACAGCGTGCTAAAATTGAGCAAGTTGAGTTGCCTTAAGTTTGAGAACAATCGTATATAGATAAAAAGGGAGGCGGTTGGGTGGCAGAGGAGAGGAGGAGGGAGTACTAAAGGAAGGACGGTGGAAGAAGATAGAAAAAAAAATGGCAAATTACCTGCTCCAGCAGGTTTTTAACCTGCTGGGACTACTATTGTAAAACACCCTTTAAAGTTGGGACCGAATAATAATAAAAAACGATACTTGGGACTGTTTTTGTTCAGACGCCCATAGTTGGGACTGATTAAATCAATTTTTCCATTTTTAAAAGGTTTGTTAATTTAAAACGTTTTAGAAAGTGGGCTTAGTAAAAATTAGTTATAAAAAAAGGTTTTCGGAAATGAGTTAATAAAGAGAGTAAGAAAATGGTTTGGGCTTAAAACATTTTATTTTAGACTCGTTCTTTATTCTTTCCTCGATCCGGACCAATTGGAGCAGGGTATTGGTCATCATAGGGTACTAAATGGGGATACACGATTATGTGTCTACAGAAGCCCCACTTTGACTGAGGTTTGTAAAACCGAAAGTCAAAGTACACGTGTCGGGACGGAGAATGATTCCTGATGCTCTGCAATCCAAAATCACCCTTTTACGCCGGTACCTGCAAAACCAACGAAAGCTTTAGGAACAGACATGGGTGAAACATATTCGCAAAATAATTGTAAATTTGCAAAAATGAAATGATATATGGGAAAAAGAATCATGAGCTATTATGATCCGGCTCATGTCGGGGTAGAGTTTTTGGCCTCCTCCAGGGCTATATGTGTAGAGCTTTTGTCCCGCTCCAAGGCGATTGTAATGAGCTATTGTCCCGCTCCAAGGCGATTGTAATGAGCTATTGTCCCGCTCCAAGGCGATTGTAATGAGCTATTGTCTCGCTCCAAGGCTGCATGGTAATGAGCTATTGTCCCGCTCCAAGGCGATTGTAATGAGCTATTGTCCCGCTCCAAGGCGATTGTAATGAGCTATTGTCCCACTCCAAGGCGATTGTAATGAGCTATTATCCCGCTCTAAGGCGATTGTAATGAGCTATTGTCCTGCTCCAAGGCAGCTGTTGTAGTTGATTCACAGAGTAGCAAGGTTGCTTTTTTGCCAACTTTTGAAAGTTCGTTTAATTATCGCGCACAATGTCATAACGAACATTTGAATGCATTTGAGAATTAGGTGTGTGGGGCTCCACATGGCTAAGAAGCCCCCAAGCGTGCTGTAGAGAATTGTGCGCCAGACGCACAGGCCTGCGCTTGGCGTGGTATGCTGCGCTGGACGCAGATTGTTGTACGTGACACAATGTTGTCGGTGCGCTGGACGCACCATGTATATAGCGCCTGTCTTCTGTTGTTAATTTGTAGGGGTCCGCAGACCTTGGCGGAATATAGCTCATATAGAGCCGTTTAATGTTAGGTACCTGCGAATACAAATAACACACAGATATACAGACAACAACTAGGGGACATGCATGTGTCCCGTGATGTGGGTGCTAGTGTATGGAAAAGACTTGACCTATAAAGAGTGACCTCTAGTACTCTAGACTTAAAGGTGCTATCGTGTGTGCATACGTGTGTGTGTATGTGTGACTCGATGATTGACGCTAGAATCCTATGGCTAAGGACGAAGGATGCAATGTTTTGACACAATGTTTGGACGATGCAGATATGTAATGCAAACGCAAAGATGTGACACTAATGCAAAGATATGACACTAATGCAGATGATTTGATTGTTCTATTAGAAGCTCAAATTTTCGTTTTAGAGAACCGTTTTTGAAAGAGGAGAAATGGAAAGCCCCAAGGATGATCCATGTAACTTATGTTTGATTCGAAATGCGTTGTAGTTGTTACGGGTCTATGTGAGCCCATAAAACAGTTATAATCTCGTATGGGTCTGGAGCCCACAATATATTGTATGGACTCGTAATGAAGTCCTTGTCAAGGTACACAAAGAGCCTATGAAGGATGATTTGTTGGATTTGAATACATTGTAGTCCTCGTAATGCTATAACTGTATGCGCTTCGAGTTTCGTATGTCAAGGCCTAAGTGAGCCCATGCAATCAGTTTAATCTTGTATCAGTGTGGGTTTTAAAACCTAAGATTTCATGTATGGACTCGTAATGAAGTCCTTATAGGCCTATACTCGGAGCCTATGATTTTTTGTGTGGAACCGTGATGAATCCCCCAGTAAGATGGAGTTTATGAAGTACACAACTTGATTGCTTGATTTTGAAGATATATCGTCACGCTTAGCGAAAGTTTCGACCGAAGATTCCATATAGGGTCCCTAAGGTGAAAAGACAAGAAAGGCCAAAGAAAGGAACACTCAATAGATGAAGCGCGGTCATAGCGCTGAGTGTTGAACGGTTATGCTAAGGTTGGCTTAGAAGCGATAATGTAGTTGAGAAAAGGAAGTGATTAGAATTAGAAGAGGACGGAGCCATAATGAATTGACTCATGCAATAAGGTAGGCTAATGATGCAGGTTCAAATCCCAGTTTAGTTCTAAGGGTAGGGGATGAGCATTGAAAATTCATAATTTAGGTGATCGCACTTTTCTCATGGGCCTAGGCGAGCCTCTAAAATATATGTTTTGAATTAAAAATGGTCGGGCCTCAAAGAGGTTGCCTACGTATCCATGATGGAATCAGGCCAGTCGTAGCTCTTAACATTTTAATCGGTGGCCTAGCATTTTGCTTTGGAGCCATTTGCAATGAATTAGGCATTGAATTAAGCATCAAATTGGAAGAGGTCTTTGGCAAGGGTGGATAATGATGTTGGTTTAGTTCGGTTTTAAGCCGTCAGACCTCAGGGTGAGGTTTCTTACGTATCTTTAGCAGAATCAGACCATTCGTAGTTCAGGCTAGTGAGTGAGAAGATGCCCTGACTTTTGCCTAAGTCGCCCTTATGGGTTTTCGACCTAGCGGGCTTTGGTTTGTCTTTTATGGCTTATTGGAATGCAATATGGATGGTTATGGATTGCTTGAGGGAAGGTTTGTCAGATATATGATTTGGCTTGTAAAGATTTCTGGTTAAAATTTTGGTTGAAGGTTTTGAAAGAAATACCTTTGACAAAGCAATTGATGGGCTTGTTTGCAACACTCCTTTTTTTTCATATATATTTTGCACTTTTTGCATGATTTTTTTTTTTGCTTTTGCTTTGATTTTCGTTTTGTTGCTCTTTTTTTTTTTTTTTTTTTTTTTTTACTTGCCCTTTACATTAAATTGATGTCAAGTGTACCTCCACTAGAGTAGGTTAGAGGGAAAAGGGTGTTATGCATGATAAGGATTGGAGAAATCGTTGCGGGGAAGGGGAGGAATGCCTCTTTTATATATGCCAGTTATTCATTGCCTTTATTAGACTAGTCATGAGAATTAGAAATTCATTTCATTTAAGGCGACAATCGTGATTTTCAGTGATGCTCAAGGGTTAGAAAAGAAATACTCATTTATTGATTGAAAATTATGAGTACATGCAATAAGAGGGGAAATCCTATATTAGACTGGGAAAAATAAGAGAAATGAAACTGAAAATGAAATCCTAAGTCTAGACTCCCACGTCGCATGACAAGACAGCTTTGTTGCTTCAATCTTCACGAGGTCTCTTTCAAAACGAAAAGAGAAGTATATTTTTTTCGCGTTGATTGGACCTAAGCGAGTCCAAATGCTTTAACGAGCGATTGGGCTTATATGTTTATTTCTATGGCATTGAGGTCATTGTCTTTGGAATTTTTGCAGCAGTAGTGATTGTAAGCCTCCCATTGTCTACCATATCTTGGATAAGCTGTTTTAACTTGTAGCAGGGAGCAGTCTTATGTCCATTGCCTCTATGGTATTTGCATTAGGCATCCTATTGTATATTTGCATCACAATTCTCTTGAATAACAGGGTAGTGTGCCTCTAGTCTGATGACACGTGCTACAAGATCTACCAGTGTATCCTTCAACTCATCAACTTGTTCTTGAAGTGTTCTTGACATATTGTGTATTTCCTACAATGGATCATCCAACAGGGGTGATGATGGAGAGAAAGGAATGGAATGGGAGAATGTGTGTTTGTTTTAAAAGAGTTGAGCTTCTAGGAACGAATCTGAATATCCTAAATGCATGATTTTTTTTTGGATGCACGTAGACCTAATGCATGTATGTATGACTTTTTTGGATGCACCTAGACCTAATGTATGTATGCATGACTCAATCTATGCATTCGAACCTGTAAAGGCTGCCTACATATCCCAAAAGAGGGAATCAGATCGCTTGTAGTTCAAGACTAGTAAATGCGGAATGCATGAAATGAAATGGAGAGATGGATGCAATGAGACTCCTAAATGTCTAATAACTCTAGTTATGCATGAAATGTGTGAACGACGATCTATGCAATGCAGGTTGACTCTTGTATGAATGCAACCCTAATTGATATGAATTTGTAATGACTTCAGAATCCTAGACTTAATAGACTTCTAATGACGTTAGAATTCTAGATTCAACAAACTTTCGAGGATGCTAGACTCCTAATATGTATGAAACTCTAGTGGACCTAGACTCCCAAAGTGGATGGAATTCTGATGGATTTAGACCCTTATATGAGCGGAACTCTAATGGATTCGAAACTCCTAAGATGAAAGAATTCTAATGGATTTAGACTCCTAAGATGGACAAAATGCTAATGGCTTTAGACTCCTATTATGCATGGACTTTCTATGGATTATAGACTTCTAAGATGGGCGAGTTCTAATGGACTTAGACTCCTAAGATAGACAGAATTCTAACGACCCTAGACTTCTTAGATGGGTGAACCTAGACAGGATTAAGACTCCTAGCACGGATAGAGTTAGACGGGGTTAAAAATTCTAAATGGAATGAAACTGGATTAATCTAGACATTTCGGTCAGACGTACTTCTAGTGCAATTAGAATTCCTAAGCGGATGAGACTTTTACAACAAGATGGACGCTAAAAGGAATCCTAAATGATGTGCACATAAAGGATGGATGATGTACATAAAAAGATAGGATAGAGAAAAAGGATGAATTTTTGAAAAAAAAAAAATATATGTGATAGGAAAAGAAAGATGAAGATTTTTTTTTTGAAAAAAAGTGGAGATAGAATTTTTTTGAAGTTGATAGGAGATTGAAGATGGGATGGGATTTTGAAAAAGATAGGAGAATAATTTTCGAAAAAAGATAGGTGATATAATTTAAACAAAAAAGAATATGAGATAGTTTTTCGAAAAAAGATAGGAAATATAGTTTGGTAAAAGGTGGGATAGAATTTTCGAAATAGAGAGGGTGATTAGAGATTGAAAATCTTCTTTTTATTTTGACTTGGAACAATGGTCAAAGGATCAATAAGCATGGGACGGATAGACTGTGTGCCACGCAATTGATGCGCGCGGCACGCAGGCTATGCGTCTGGCGCAGGAACAGTGCGCCAGGCGCAAATTAATGCGTTTGGCGCACTGCTCTGCGGTATGCGTATTGGTAATTTGACGAGAGTTCGGACGAAAATGACGATCTATTTTAGACGCGATTTTAGGAACGACGCATAATAATGACAATTTGACAGGATAATCACAGGCAAGAATTGCAATCACAGGCAAATGTCATATAACATGGATGCAACAGTTCCAACCTAAAGTCCAGTTCTACATTCAACTATTGGTCAGGTTTAGGTTAAGGCTGAAAAGGGTTCATGACTAAGAGATGGATCCCACGCTTCGTACCCCTGCTTAAAGAGGTGGCTACGTGTAAGACGCACTCCAGTCTCAAGTCAGGAACAAGAGAACAATGCCATGCTTAGGTAGGTTTGCTTATGACTAAGATCCAACACTATCGCTCAGGAAGCTTTTTGGAAGGACAAAGTGCAAACCCCCCGGGGGTGACCTCACACATAGAACATGTGCTAATGAGGCAAGGTAGATTGTCCTTATGGTGGCTAAACAATAGCCATGCACATGCAAAACAATATATTATTCTAAGGCATAAAAATAAGAATGAATCATATTTTTCAAGTTTCACCCGCTCATTTAAAAAAATAATTTTTTTTTAAATCCTCCCCAGTGAAGTCGCTAAATTGTAGGCGTATTATTTTCGAATTCCTTTAATGCCTACACGCGGTGTGAGCGCGTTTATTTGACTACCCCATTGTTAAGGTTTTATTAAAAAATATGTTTTTGAAGTCGCCAACAATTCTTTAAAGGAAGAATCATAAACCTAATTGGATATGGGAAATCGTAGGGACAAATTAGGGACTTATCCAATGTAGATTTCCCCGTCATGACTCCATAAATGGTCAGGAACCAAAAATTGAGTTCGGGGGGTGATGGTACAATATAGTCAGGAACTATATTGTCCATTGCTGGCCTCTACTAAATATCGATTCACAGCAGATTTTATGCAAAAGAATAATCATATACTAACGTTTTAAAGCACCCTAAAAAATATTTGTCTAGATTGGTTAGGGAAACACATAAAAAGACTAATTATTTAGTGACAAGTTATTATGTAATCATATTACAAGGTTCCTAGCAGGTTGTCCAAATTATCTAAATTAATTAGAACAGTTCTTTAGGTTTTGATTAACAATAAATACAAGGTGATAAATATTGCAATCAGGCATGAAAAATAATATGTTCATAAAAATAAACAAAAATATGAAAATAAAATATTGCAGGGAGTTAGTATAATATGTACAATACTTACAGCGCAGGAATATATTAATAACCTACATCACGAACATAATGTCAGTAACTTCAAGAAAATAATAAAAAATAAATAAAGAAAGCAAATAAAGTTAGTTAATTTAGTTGACCATCAGAAATTATACCACCGTCCGGGGTCGTTAATTTGTACGGATCTTGGAAAATTGAATTGTTGTACGAGTATTTTAAAAAGATTGTTTTGTGTTTGTCGAATAATATGTTGCGTGTGATGATGAATATTAATGTAACACTCCGTCCTTTTTATAAACATAAAATAAACAAAATAGAGCATTCTATTAAAGGAATGACGATAGCGGAAATATCGTCTGACGGAAATGTCACTCTAAATAAGGGTTAAATATAAACTAAAGAAAATAAAACCCAAATGAATTATCTTAAAATAACCATAAAGAGGCCGAACAACCTCAAAATCCCGAAATAGAAAACCTAGAACAATAAAAGATAAGATTGCTTCAAAATCCTAAATAAAATCTCTCCCATTGCCCAAAACGAAAATAATAAAGCCTCAAAAGTACCTGCAAAAAATCAACAAACATCCACAATCAGTGGGGAGTAACTAACAGCTCTCACAGCTCAATTAGGATCCACATAGGAGTTATCAAGCATTATTAAATAAGTCCCAATCAACATAAAATATCACACTGAACCAAATAACAGCCAAACAACAACCCACAGTTTAACATGCTTAAATAAAGTAAATCATGATTAATAAACTTAATATAAGCACACAAGATCCATAGCATATGCCTCCAAAATAATTAAACAAAATAATATAATAGGTTTTTGAGTAAGAACAGAACGCCAGTGGATCGCAACCCACTTCCTAAGGTTTGTCAGATCGAAATCTCCAGACAGCCTATGGGCTTACGTTCCCTACTGCCTGTGTCTAAGAATGGCCAAACTCCCGATGCAGGATAGTACCCAGCTCAGTACTTCCCAACCTCTCGGACGACAACAATTAACCCAGGTAAGACCCCTAAATCGCAACCTAGGTGGTTGGCATGTTCTTCACCGGGGACTACGTCTATCCCACCGGATATCTTAATCTCAATAAAAATAGTACTACAAATAAATACTATAGTTTATTCATCCATTTATTCATCAAATATAAATATTAAGGATGCCCTTAAGGCCTTATACCCAAAATCAGCAGAAACTAGGATCGCAATCCAAGAGTCTAAATTCAACGATATTTATTCTTCTCAAAGTAACAATAATATTAATACTAATAAAAATCATTTCACCCAACTAAAAAGAATAAACCAACATTAAAGCATACTTATACACCAAAATCACAGTATAGTCAAATACTCCAACTACTACACTCTCGTTGTCTGAGTTTGGGTACAAGGTTAATTACTACGTTTGTTATAATACCCCCGGTACATAACTCTTGGCGAAACGGTACTAAAGACAGTATTATTCTCCCTCGAGTACTGTAACGTCGACAACTTAGATATTGATTTATAAAAGTACAACATTATCATACTCTCAATTTGATTACCAACAACAATACCATCATAATATATAAGTAAAACACCCACAATATAAATATGAGTAATATATACAGCATTGAACTCGTGTAAGCATATAAGCATAGAAATACATAATCATTACAAATTCACACCTGCTACTTATACCCACATCTATACTCACTTAAGCATATAACTATATAAGCATAGTAGTACATAAAAAAAAAACAAATCACCAAAACTTCTACAGCAGCAACCTACGAAATGTAAACAAAACTTCAAGCAAAATTCTACAGCAGCAACCTACGAAAATGTAATCAAAACTTCAAGCCACCTTGACACTATCACGCACATACGGACATCCAGGGACTGCCCAGATGCGAGCCACGCATGTTATGCGTTCAGCGCGAGAAACATGCGCTCGACGCAGTATATGTGCGTTAGACGCCAACCTACTATGTCTGCTGGGCAGACAGTAGACAGACTGAAAAATGTCACGAACTACACCCCTTAGAAGACAGCAGATATTCATGCTCTCATATTATAATCATTTGATCATACTTAACCAAACCAACATCATAGGTGCATAACAACATGATTTACAAGGTTTACTATCCAAAACGTAAATTATACAAAACATAATAAAACAAGAATTCTAACCACTAAACTCTAGCAAGAATGACAACATAGAAGAATCAATTTCTTCCACAAAATTATCACTCATAAGCATTCATGTATGACAAGTATAACATCAATAATATGACACTTTACCCACCCATCTTTCTTAGCATAAAATTTACCCCAACTTAGATATTAAGAACTAAATAATTCCTAAACGAATTCTAATTATACTAGGTTCACCGTTAGTTACCTGGGCCAACTGGAGGAGTGAAGCTAAGTCGTGTAGTTCCCGTCACCGTGCGCCGGTTCGTCCTCCACGTGATCCCCTCCTAGCCACGAACAAACACTTAGAAACTAGAGAGGCTCTTAGTAACAAAAGATAGGATTTTTAGTGTGGAAGAGTAGAGCAAAAAGAGGTGATTTTTGGTGAGATGAACAACTTTGTTTACTTCCAATCTCACGGCAGCAAGCAATGAACCAGTACAACAGTTTTTTTTCTGTCCAAAAGACTCCAAAGAAGGCTAAAAATAAGGTGCAAGTGTGGGAGTTATAAGCTGCATTGAAGGCTATGATTATGCTAATAATGGGGTATTAAAAATGGGTGTTACAAAGTCTAAAAATCAGAAATTCTTCCCCAAAAAAAACTGAACAGTTTCGGCCCTTATAAAAAAAAATGGGTCCATGTGTCCGAGCTTCAAACAGTCCGAAACGCGTACAAAGTCGATAAAATATAAAACGTATCCTAACGGGTATATTTAACTACCATAAAAATAAATAATATTTCATATAAAAATAATAATAACATACACTAAATAAATATAGTTTTAAACAAGTTGACAAACTATAACTTATACGATATAATTATTTTTAGAATAAAATACTAGACTTTTAGTGAATAAAGATCAACTAAGGGACAAATAAGCGCGAAAAAAAAAAAAAAAAATTAGGAGGGAAAACCCTGGTGTTACAATCACTCCCCCTTAAGAAAGTTTCGTCCTCGAAACTTAAAGCATCAAGCAATACCTGGAAGAAATAACTCGGGATACTTGAGTCTCATCGACTCCTCGGTCTCCCAGGTGGCTTCTTCAAATTTCTGACTCCTCCAAAGCACCTTCACTAAGGGAATGACCTTTCTCCTCAACGCTCGGTTCTGACGGTCGAGAATACGAACTGGCCGCTCCTCAAAGGTCAAGTTCGGTTCCACAACTACCGACTCAACTGGAATGACATGAGAAGGATCGCTACGATACCTTCGCAATTGCGACACATGGAATACGTCATGAACCCTTGACAAATCCGGTGGCAAAGCCAACCTATAACCACTTCCCCTATTCTCTCAAGAATCTCATAGGGACCTACATACTTCGGACTTAGCTTGCCTTTCTGACCAAAACGCATCACCCCCTTCATTGGAGATACCTTTAGCAAGACCTTATCACCCACCTCATAGGAAATAGGCTTACGACGAAGATCAGCATAGGATTTCTGCCTATCTTGGGCAGCCTTCATCTTAGCCTCGAATGACCTTCACCTCGCTCCACGGTATCTCTAATCGGCTCGGCCCCCAAAACCAAGGAATCACTAATGTCGCTCCAACAGGTAGGACTACGACATTTCCTTCCATACAAAGCCTCATATGGAGCCATCTGAATGCTAGCCTGATAGCTATTATTATAAGAAAACTCCACTAAACTCAATGACTTGACCCAAGATTGTTGAAATTCCAGGACACAAGCACGAAGCATATCCTCCAAAGTCTCGAATAGTTCTCTCGGTCGGCCATCTCAGCAGCGGCATGAAATGCGTGCTCAACTTTAACTTTGTACCAAAAGCTTCTTGCAGAGCAGCCCAAACATGGGATAAGAACCATGGATCACGGTCAGAAACGATATCCTTAGGAACCCCATGCAGACGGATAATCTCATTAGCATAGGCCTCGGCTAACTCCTCCATTGACCAAGTATTCTTCATAGCAATGAAATGAGCCACCTTGGTCAAACGATCTACGATCACCCATACTGCATTCTTACCACCAGCAGCTCTCGGAAGACCCATTACAAAGTCCATCGAGATAGAATCAAATTTCCATGCGGGAATAGGCAATGGTTGTAGCAAACCACCAGGCCTTTGATGCTCAATCTTTACTTTCCGACAAACCGGACACTTAGCCACAAATTCAAGAATCTCCTTTTTCATACAAGGCCACCGAAACTAACCTTGAGATCCTTGTAAAGCTTATCACCCCCAGGATGAACAGAATAGGGAGTGTTATGAGCCTCCTCAAGAATCTTCCTCTTAAGATCCCCAACATTAGGTACGCACCAGCGTCCCATGAATCTCAAACTGCCATCAGCACAAATCTCAAAATTCTCAGCTCGACCTTGCCCTTTTGCTTCACGAATTTTCTCGAGCTTCGGATCATCTCTTTGTTTGCTTCTCAATTCCTGGAACAACTCTGGCTCGACACTCATAGAGCCCAATAATGCGTTAACGGAACCTTGAGGAACCACCTCAATATCAAGCTTTCGGAACTCATCACATAATTCCTTAGGCAAAATCATGGTGTTAAAAGAGTGTTTTGTCTTTCGACTAAGGGCATCTGCAACCTTATTAGCCTTACCCTCTTGGTACTCCAATGTCAACTCATAATCTTTAATAACCTCCAACCATCTACGCTGCCTCAAGTTCAGATCACGCTGAGTAAAGATGTACTTCAAACTCTTATGGTCAGTATACACCTTACATGGAACACCATACAAGTAGTGTCGCCAGATCTTGAGTGCAAATACCACCGCTGCTAACTCGAGATCATGAGTCGGGTAGTTCCTTTCGTGAACCCTCAATTGCCTCGAAGCATAAGCAACTACCTTACCTTGCTGCATCAAAACACAACCCAGACCTTTTTTTGATGCATCACTATATACCTCATACCCTACCCCTTCAGACGGTAAAGTAAGAACTGGAGCAGATGTGAGGCTTTTCTTCAAAGCTTGGAAAGCCTTTTCGCAATCCTCGGACCACAAAAATTTGCACTCCTTCCTCATCAACTTGGTCAAAGGTTGAGCAACTTTGGAGAAATCTTTGACAAAACGTCGATAGTAACCAGCAAGGCCTAGAAAACTCCGAACCTCAGACACATTCTTCGGACTCTCCCATTCAACCACAGCCTTGATCTTGGAAGGATCAACTTTTACCCCTTCTTTACTAATCACATGGCCAAGAAATGCGACCTCTTTCAACCAGAACTCACATTTGGACAACTTGACAAACCATTTTTGCTTTCTCAGGACATCCAAAATCAACCTCAGATGTTTTTCATGCTCACCCTCATCCCTAGAATACACCAAGATGTCGTCAATAAAGACAACAACACAAGAATCCAAATATTCATGGAATGAACGGTTCATTTGATCCATAAACACTGCAGGAGCATTTGTGAGACCAAAAGGCATCACTTCAAACTCATAGTGCCCATACCTCGTTCGGAATGCAGTCTTAGGGATATCTTCCTTCTTCACAGGAATCTGATGATAACCAGACCTCAAATTAATTTTGGAGAAGACCCCAGCACCCTTCAACTGATCGAACAAATCTTCAATTCGAGGCAACGGGTACTTGTTCTTGATCGTTACCTTATTCAATTCACGGTAATCGATACACAGGCGCATACTCCCATCCTTTTTCTTGACAAACAGAACAGGAGCACCCCAAGGTGATACACTAGGCCTTATAAAGCCCTTATCAATCAACTCTTGCAATTGAGTTTTCAATTCTTGCAATTCGGGAGGCGCCATTCTATAAGGGGCCTTAGAAATAGGTGAGGTACCAGGAACAAGATCTATACCAAACTGAACATCCCTTTATGGAGGAATACCTGGTAGCTCTTCAGGTTAGACGTCCGGATACTCACGGACTACCGGAATACCCTCAAGTTGCTCTTCAAGATTTAGATCCTTAACCATACACAAAAATACCTCATCTCCCTTCCGCCGCATTGTTCTCATCTTCATAGCACATACTATTTTCACTCCCCTCCTCACTACGATTCCCGAATAGGAAATTCGATTACCTTTCGGACCACGGAGTGAAATCTTCTGATCACGGCAATGGATGCTAGCATGATACTTGAACAACCAATCTACACCTAGAATTACATCGAACTCGGACAAATCAAACTCTTTAAGGTCAGCTGGAAGATCGGTTCCCAAAATAACCATAGGGATATCCTTGTATTCAGCATAACAAGGGTAACTCTCTCCAGATGCAAGAGATATGAGACACCTCACGGGGGAACTAGAGGTCAAATTAGGTTTTTTTACAAAAGCACTAGATACAACAGAAACAGAGGCACCAGTATCAAATAAAACATAAGCAGGCACATTATTAATAAGGAAAGTACCGAGTAATCACATCGGGGTGAACATCGGCCTGCGCCGAGTCATCACATATATTATGTTCTTGGGAGGAACAGAAGAACCGGCTGGATGAATAGGACCTGCAGAAGATGATGTAGCACTCAGGTTCTTAGGGCACTGAAATGACTTGTGCCCAAGCTCCCTACAATAGTAGCAAGTGATCGTAGTGCCATCATAGTTCTTGCCTGGATGTATCGCCTTCTCACATCTACGACACTTAGTCGCATCATAACCTTGCCGATAACCAGAACCCTGCTGGTAGCCCCCACGGCTACTAGACTCATACCTCGGCCTTTTAGCCGGACTCTGGACGAAGGACACAGCAGGCTTCTTCACAATAACAACCCTAGCAGCCTCTTCTTCCTTGACGGAAGCATGAATACTTAAGGCGATCTCATACGCCCCCTGAAATGTAGAGGCTCCCGAACTCAGCACATGGGTCCTAACCTTCGGATCCATTCTCTTTATGTACCTCTTCACCCTCTCAGCCTCTGTAGGTACAACATTAGTAGCAAAACGGGATAACTCAGTAAACTTGACCGTGTACTCCTGAATGCTCAAAGTCCCCTGAGATAATGAGAGGAACTCCTCCTGTTTCTGCCAACGGAGCTCATCTGGGTAGAACCTCTCCTTCAATTTAGCAACGAACTGTACCCAACCAAAGTCTGGTTGTAGCCATGCAGCTGGCACGAATCGTGCTCCACCAGTTATCTGCCTCCATTTTCAGATAATAGGTACCTATAGGGACCATTTCTGCAGCAGGACATCCGATTCTTTGCAAACAATTTTTCCATCTCTCTCGAGCCAACTCTCTAAGATAACGGGATCAGCGGCACCCTCATAGGTCGGCGGCCTATGACGATCAAACCTATCAAAGACTGACTGCCCACCAGCAGGAGCATTACCACGGTTGGCTAAAGAGATGATGGCATTTTCTAATGCCTGACGTCTCCGACGAGTCGCTTCCTTTCGTGCATCAAGTGTACGACGGGGAGGCATACTACAAAAAGGAATACATATTAGTTACTAAATCACACGGAAGAAACATATGGCACATCATTTAACAAAAATAATTCCCGGGGCTTTCTTCCCACCCAAGTAACTCTCGCTAAGAACTTTTCTTGAAGCCTAAGACACTAGTAATCCTAGTTACAAGACTACATACTTCATATGAAACATGCAGCAACTCAGATAGAGTTTTTGGAACGTTTGCTCTGATACCAACTGTAACACTCCGTCCTTTTTGTAAACATAAAATAAACAAAATAGAGCATTCTATTAAAGGAATGACGATAGCGGAAATATCGTCTGACGGAAATGTCACTCTAAATAAGGGTTAAATATAAACTAAAGAAAATAAAACCCAAATGAATTATCTTAAAATAACCATAAAGAGGCCGAACAACCTCAAAATCCCGAAATAGAAAACCTAGAACAATAAAAGATAAGATTGCTTCAAAATCCTAAATAAAATCTCTCCCATTGCCCAAAACGAAAATAATAAAGCCTCAAAAGTACCTGCAAAAAATCAACAAACATCCACAATCAGTGGGGAGTAACTAACAGCTCTCCCAGCTCAATTAGGATCCACATAGGAGTTATCAAGCATTAATAAATAAGTCCCAATCAACATAAAATATCACACTGAACCAAATAACAGCCAAACAACAACCCACAGTCTAACATGCTTAAATAAAGTAAATCATGATTAATAAACTTAATATAAGCACACAAGATCCATAGCATAAGCCTCCAAAATAATTAAACAAAATAATATAATAGGTTTTTGAGTAAGAACAGAACGCCAGTGGATCGCAACCCACTTCCTAAGGTTTGTCAGATCGAAATCTCCAGACAGCCTATGGGCTTACGTTCCCTACTGCATGTGTCTAAGAATGGCCAAACTCTCGATGCAGGATAGTACCCAGCTCAGTACTTCCCAACCTCTCGGACGACAACAATTAACCCAGGTAAGACCCCTAAATCGCAACCTAGGTGGTTGGCATGTTCTTCACCGGGGACTACGTCTATCCCACCGGATATCTTAATCTCAATAAAAATAGTACTACAAATAAATACTATAGTTTATTCATCCATTTATTCATCAAATATAAATATTAAGGATGCCCTTAAGGCCTTATACCCAAAATCAGCAGAAACTAGGATCGCAATCCAAGAGTCTAAATTCAACGATATTTATTCTTCTCAAAGTAACAATAATATTAATACTAATAAAAATCATTTCACCCAACTAAAAAGAATAAACCAACATTAAAACATACTTATACACCAAAATCACAGTATAGTCAAATACTCCAACTACTACACTCTCGTTGTCTGAGTTTGGGTACAAGGTTAATTACTACGTTTGTTATAATACCCCCGGTACATAACTCTTGGCGAAACGGTACTAAAGACAGTATTATTCTCCCTCGAGTACTGTAACGTCGACAACTTAGATATTGATTTATAAAAGTACAACATTATCATACTCTCAATTTGATTACCAACAACAATACCATCATAATATATAAGTAAAACACCCACAATATAAATATGAGTAATATATACAGCATTGAACTCGTGTAAGCATATAAGCATAGAAATACATAATCATTACAAATTCACACCTGCTACTTATACCCACATCTATACTCACTTAAGCATATAACTATATAAGCATAGTAGTACATAAAAAAAAAACAAATCACCAAAACTTCTACAGCAGCAACCTACGAAATGTAAACAAAACTTCAAGCAAAATTCTACAGCAGCAACCTACGAAAATGTAATCAAAACTTCAAGCCACCTTGACACTATCACGCACATACGGACATCCAGGGACTGCCCAGATGCGAGCCACGCATGTTATGCGTTCAGCGCGAGAAACATGCGCTCGACGCAAAGATATGTGCGTTAGACGCCAACCTACTATGTCTGGGCGGGCGGTAGACGACAAAAAAATGTCACGAACTACACCCCTTAGAAGACAATGAGATATTCATGCTCTCATATTATAATCATTTGATCATACTTAACCAAACCAACATCATAGGTGCATAACAACATGATTTACAAGGTTTACTATCCAAAACGTAAATTATACAAAACATAATAAAACAAGAATTCTAACCACTAAACTCTAGCAAGAATGACAACATAGAAGAATCAATTTCTTCCACAAAATTATCACTCATAAGCATTCATGTATGACAAGTATAACATCAATAATATGACACTTTACCCACCCATCTTTCTTAGCATAAAATTTACCCCAACTTAGATATTAAGAACTAAATAATTCCTAAACGAATTCTAATTATACTAGGTTCACCGTTAGTTACCTGGGCCAACTGGAGGAGTGAAGCTAAGTCGTGTAGTTCCCGTCACCGTGCGCCGGTTCGTCCTCCACGTGATCCCCTCCTAGCCACGAACAAACACTTAGAAACTAGAGAGGCTCTTAGTAACAAAAGATAGGATTTTTAGTGTGGAAGAGTAGAGCAAAAAGAGGTGATTTTTGGTGAGATGAACAACTTTGTTTACTTCCAATCTCACGGCAGCAAGCAATGAACCAGTACAACAGTTTTTTTTCTGTCCAAAAGACTCCAAAGAAGGCTAAAAATAAGGTGCAAGTGTCGGAGTTATAAGCTGTATTGAAGGCTATGATTATGCTAATAATGGGGTATTAAAAATGGGTGTTACAAAGTCTAAAAATCAGAAATTCTTCCCCAAAAAAAACTGAACAGTTTCGGCCCTTATAAAAAAAAATGGGTCCATGTGTCCGAGCTTCAAACAGTCCGAAACGCGTACAAAGTCGATAAAATATAAAACGTATCCTAACGCGTATATTTAACTACCATAAAAATAAATAATATTTCATATAAAAATAATAATAACATACACTAAATAAATATAGTTTTAAACAAGTTGACAAACTATAACTTATACGATATAATTATTTTTAGAATAAAATACTAGACTTTTAGTGAATAAAGATCAACTAAGGGACAAATAAGCGCGAAAAAAAAAAAAAAAAATTTAGGAGGGAAAACCCTGGTGTTACAATCACTCCCCCTTAAGAAAGTTTCGTCCTCGAAACTTAAAGCATCAAGCAATACCTGGAAGAAATAACTCGGGATACTTGAGTCTCATCGACTCCTCGGTCTCCCAGGTGGCTTCTTCAAATTTCTGACTCCTCCAAAGCACCTTCACTAAGGGAATGACCTTTCTCCTCAACGCTCGGTTCTGACGGTCGAGAATACGAACTGGCCGCCCCTCAAAGGTCAAGTTCGGTTCCACAACTACCGACTCAACTGGAATGACATGAGAAGGATCGCTACGATACCTTCGCAATTGCGACACATGGAATACGTCATGAACCCTTGACAAATCCGGCGGCAAAGCCAACCTATAAGCCACTTCCCCTATTCTCTCAAGAATCTCATAGGGACCTACATACTTCGGACTTAGCTTGCCTTTCTGACCAAAACGCATCACCCCCTTCATTGGAGATACCTTTAGCAAGACCTTATCACCCACCTCATAGGAAATAGGCTTACGACGAAGATCAGCATAGGATTTCTGCCTATCTTGGGCAGCCTTCATCTTAGCCTGAATGACCTTCACCTGCTCCACAGTATCTCTAATCAGCTCTGGCCCCAAAACCAAGGAATCACTAATGTCGCTCCAACAGGTAGGACTACGACATTTCCTTCCATACAAAGCCTCATATGGAGCCATCTGAATGCTAGCCTGATAGCTATTATTATAAGAAAACTCCACTAAACTCAATGACATGACCCAAGATTGTTGAAATTCCAGGACACAAGCACGAAGCATATCCTCCAAAGTCTGAATAGTTCTCTCGGTCGGCCATCCGTAGCGGCAATGAAATGCGGTACTCAACTTTAACTTTGTACCAAAAGCTTCTTGCAGAGCAGCCCAAAAATGGGATAAGAACCTTGGATCACAGTCAGAAACGATATCCTTAGGAACCCTATGCAGACGGATAATCTCATTAGCATAGGCCTCGGCTAACTCCTCCATTGACCAAGTATTCTTCATAGCAATGAAATGAGCCACCTTGGTCAAACGATCTACGATCACCCATACTGCATTCTTACCACCAACAGCTCTCGGAAGACCCATTACAAAGTCCATCGAGATAGAATCAAATTTCCATGCAGGAATAGGCAATGGTTGTAGCAAACCACCAGGCCTTTGATGCTCAATCTTTACTTTCTGACAAACCAGACACTTAGCCACAAATTCAGCAATCTCCTTTTTCATACAAGGCCACCAGAAACTAACCTTGAGATCCTTGTAAAGCTTATCACCCCCAGGATGAACAGAATAGGGAGTGTTATGAGCCTCCTCAAGAATCTTCCTCTTAAGATCCCCAACATTAGGTACGCACCAGCGTCCCATGAATCTCAAACTGCCATCAGCACAAATCTCAAAATTCTCAGCTCGACCTTGCCCTTTTGCTTCACGAATTTTCTCGAGCTTCGGATCATCTCTTTGTTTGCTTCTCAATTCCTGGAACAACTCTGGCTCGACACTCATAGAGCCCAATAATGCGTTAACGGAACCTTGAGGAACCACCTCAATATCAAGCTTTCGGAACTCATCACATAATTCCTTAGGCAAAATCATGGTGTTAAAAGAGTGTTTTGTCTTTCGACTAAGGGCATCTGCAACCTTATTAGCCTTACCCTCTTGGTACTCCAATGTCAACTCATAATCTTTAATAACCTCCAACCATCTACGCTGCCTCAAGTTCAGATCACGCTGAGTAAAGATGTACTTCAAACTCTTATGGTCAGTATACACCTTACATGGAACACCATACAAGTAGTGTCGCCAGATCTTGAGTGCAAATACCACCGCTGCTAACTCGAGATCATGAGTCGGGTAGTTCCTTTCGTGAACCCTCAATTGCCTCGAAGCATAAGCAACTACCTTACCTTGCTGCATCAAAACACAACCCAGACCTTTTTTTGATGCATCACTATATACCTCATACCCTACCCCTTCAGACGGTAAAGTAAGAACTGGAGCAGATGTGAGGCTTTTCTTCAAAGCTTGGAAAGCCTTTTCGCAATCCTCGGACCACAAAAATTTGCACTCCTTCCTCATCAACTTGGTCAAAGGTTGAGCAACTTTGGAGAAATCTTTGACAAAACGTCGATAGTAACCAAAGAAGGCCTAGAAAACTCCGAACCTCAGACACATTCTTCGGACTCTCCCATTCAACCACAGCCTTGATCTTGGAAGGATCAACTTTTACCCCTTCTTTACTAATCACATGGCCAAGAAATGCGACCTCTTTCAACCAGAACTCACATTTGGACAACTTGACAAACCATTTTTGCTTTCTCAGGACATCCAAAATCAACCTCAGATGTTTTTCATGCTCACCCTCATCCCTAGAATACACCAAGATGTCGTCAATAAAGACAACAACACAAGAATCCAAATATTCATGGAATGAACGGTTCATTTGATCCATAAACACTGCAGGAGCATTTGTGAGACCAAAAGGCATCACTTCAAACTCATAGTGCCCATACCTCGTTCGGAATGCAGTCTTAGGGATATCTTCCTTCTTCACAGGAATCTGATGATAACCAGACCTCAAATTAATTTTGGAGAAGACCCCAGCACCCTTCAACTGATCGAACAAATCTTCAATTCGAGGCAACGGGTACTTGTTCTTGATCGTTACCTTATTCAATTCACGGTAATCGATACACAGGCGCATACTCCCATCCTTTTTCTTGACAAACAGAACGGGAGCACCCCAAGGTGATACACTAGGCCTTATAAAGCCCTTATCAATCAACTCTTGCAATTGAGTTTTCAATTCTTGCAATTCGGGAGGCGCCATTCTATAAGGGGCCTTAGAAATAGGTGAGGTACCAGGAACAAGATCTATACCAAACTGAACATCCCTTTCTGGAGGAATACCTGGTAGCTCTTCAGGTTAGACGTCCGGATACTCACGGACTACCGGAATACCCTCAAGTTGCTCTTCAAGATTTAGATCCTTCACCATACACAAAAATACCTCATCTCCCTTCCGCCGCATTCTTCTCATCTTCATAGCACATACTATTTTCACTCCCCTCCTCACTACGATTCCCGAATAGGAAATTCGATTACCTTTCGGACCACGGAGTGAAATCTTCTGATCACGGCAATGGATGCTAGCATGATACTTGAACAACCAATCTACACCTAGAATTACATCGAACTCAGACAAATCAAACTCTTTAAGGTCAGCTGGAAGATCGGTTCCCAAAATAACCATAGGGATATCCTTGTATTCAGCATAACAAGGGTAACTCTCTCCAGATGCAAGAGATATGAGACACCTCACGGGGGAACTAGAGGTCAAATTAGGTTTTTTTACAAAAGCACTAGATACAACAGAAACAGATGCACCAGTATCAAATAAAACATAAGCAGGCACATTATTAATAAGGAAAGTACCAGTAATCACATCGGGGTGAACATCAGCCTCTGCCTGAGTCATCGCATATATTCTGTTCTTGGGAGGAACAGATGAACCGGCTGGATGAATAGGACCTGCAGAAGATGATGTAGCACTCAGGTTCTTAGGGCACTGAAATGACTTGTGCCCAAGCTCCCTACAATATTAGCAAGTGATCGTAGTGCCATCATAGTTCATGCCTGGATGTATCGCCTTCTCACATCTACGACACTTAGTCGCATCATAACCTTGCCGATAACCAGAACCCTGCTGGTAGCCCCCACGGCTACTAGACTCATACCTCGGCCTTTTAGCCGGACTCTGGACGAAGGACACAGCAGGCTTCTTCACAATAACAACCCTAGCAGCCTCTTCTTCCTTGACGGAAGCATGAATACTTAAGGCGATCTCATACGCCCCCTGAAATGTAGAGGCTCCCGAACTCAGCACATGGGTCCTAACCTTCGGATCCATTCTCTTTATGTACCTCTTCACCCTCTCAGCCTCTGTAGGTACAACATTAGTAGCAAAATGGGATAACTCAGTAAACTTGACCGTGTACTCCTGAATGCTCAAAGTCCCCTGAGATAATGAGAGGAACTCCTCCTGTTTCTGCCAACGGAGCTCATCTGGGTAGAACCTCTCCTTCAATTTAGCAACGAACTGTACCCAACCAAAGTCTGGTGTAGCCATGCAGCTGGCACGAATCGTGCTCCACCAGTTATCTGCCTCCATTTTCAGATAATAGGTACCTATAGGGACCATTTCTGCAGCAGGACATCCAGTTGCTGCAAACAATTTTTCCATCTCTCTGAGCCAACTCTCTAAGATAACAGGATCAGCAGCACCCTCATAGGTCGGCGGCCTATGACGATCAAACCTATCAAAGACTGACTGCCCACCAGCAGGAGCATTACCACGGTTGGCTAAAGAGATGATGGCATTTTCTAATGCCTAACGTCTCCGGCGAGTCGCTTCCTTTCGTGCATCAAGTGTACGACGGGGAGGCATACTACAAAAAGGAATACATATTAGTTACTAAATCACACGGAAGAAACATATGGCACATCATTTAACAAAAATAATTCCCGGGGCTTTCTTCCCACCCAAGTAACTCTCGCTAAGAACTTTTCTTGAAGCCTAAGACACTAGTAATCCTAGTTACAAGACTACATACTTCATATGAAACATGCAGCAACTCAGATAGAGTTTTTGGAACGTTTGCTCTGATACCAACTGTAACACTCCGTCCTTTTTATAAACATAAAATAAACAAAATAGAGCATTCTATTAAAGGAATGACGATAGCGGAAATATCGTCTGACGGAAATGTCACTCTAAATAAGGGTTAAATATAAACTAAAGAAAATAAAACCCAAATGAATTATCTTAAAATAACCATAAAGAGGCCGAACAACCTCAAAATCCCGAAATAGAAAACCTAGAACAATAAAAGATAAGATTGCTTCAAAATCCTAAATAAAATCTCTCCCATTGCCCAAAACGAAAATAATAAAGCCTCAAAAGTACCTGCAAAAAATCAACAAACATCCACAATCAGTGGGGAGTAACTAACAGCTCTCCCAGCTCAATTAGGTTCCACATAGGAGTTATCAAGCATTAATAAATAAGTCCCAATCAACATAAAATATCACACTGAACCAAATAACAGCCAAACAACAACCCACAGTTTAACATGCTAAAATAAAGTAAATCATGATTAATAAACTTAATATAAGCACACAAGATCCATAGCATAAGCCTCCAAAATAATTAAACAAAATAATATAATAGGTTTTTGAGTAAGAACAGAACGCCAGTGGATCGCAACCCACTTCCTAAGGTTTGTCAGATCGAAATCTCCAGACAGCCTATGGGCTTACGTTCCCTACTGCCTGTGTCTAAGAATGGCCAAATTCCCGATGCAGGATAGTACCCAGCTCAGTACTTCCCAACCTCTCGGACGACAACAATTAACCCAGGTAAGACCCCTAAATCGCAACCTAGGTGGTTGGCATGTTCTTCACCGGGGACTACGTCTATCCCACCGGATATCTTAATCTCAATAAAAATAGTACTACAAATAAATACTATAGTTTATTCATCCATTTATTCATCAAATATAAATATTAAGGATGCCCTTAAGGCCTTATACCCAAAATCAGCAGAAACTAGGATCGCAATCCAAGAGTCTAAATTCAACGATATTTATTCTTCTCAAAGTAACAATAATATTAATACTAATAAAAATCATTTCACCCAACTAAAAAGAATAAACCAACATTAAAACATACTTATACACCAAAATCACAGTATAGTCAAATACTCCAACTACTACACTCTCGTTGTCTGAGTTTGGGTACAAGGTTAATTACTACGTTTGTTATAATACCCCCGGTACATAACTCTTGGCGAAACGGTACTAAAGACATTATTATTCTCCCTCGAGTACTGTAACGTCGACAACTTAGATATTGATTTATAAAAGTACAACATTATCATACTCTCAATTTGATTACCAACAACAATACCATCATAATATATAAGTAAAACACCCACAATATAAATATGAGTAATATATACAGCATTGAACTCGTGTAAGCATATAAGCATAGAAATACATAATCATTACAAATTCACACCTGCTACTTATACCCACATCTATACTCACTTAAGCATATAACTATATAAGCATAGTAGTACATAAAAAAAAAAACAAATCACCAAAACTTCTACAGTAGCAACCTACGAAATGTAAACAAAACTTCAAGCAAAATTCTACAGCAGCAACCTACGAAAATGTAAACAAAACTTCAAGCCACCTTGACACTATCACGCACATACGGACATCCAGGGACTGCCCAGATGCGAGCCACGCATGTTATGCGTTCAGCGCGAGAAACATGCGCTCGACGCAGTATATGTGCGTTAGACGCCAACCTACTATGTCTGCTGGGCAGACAGTAGACAGACTGAAAAATGTCACGAACTACACCCCTTTCTTCAAGCGACTTAACTAGAAGACAACAGATATTCATGCTCTCATATTATAATCATTTGATCATACTTAACCAAACCAACATCATAGGTGCATAACAACATGATTTACAAGGTTTACTATCCAAAACGTAAATTATACAAAACATAATAAAACAAGAATTCTAACCACTAAACTCTAGCAAGAATGACAACATAGAAGAATCAATTTCTTCCACAAAATTATCACTCATAAGCATTCATGTATGACAAGTATAACATCAATAATATGACACTTTACCCACCCATCTTTCTTAGCATAAAATTTACCCCAACTTAGATATTAAGAACTAAATAATTCCTAAACGAATTCTAATTATACTAGGTTCACCGTTAGTTACCTGGGCCAACTAGAGGAGTGAAGCTAAGTCGTGTAGTTCCTGTCACCGTGCGCCGGTTCGTCCTCCACGTGATCCCCTCCTAGCCACGAACAAACACTTAGAAACTAGAGAGGCTCTTAGTAACAAAAGATAGGATTTTTAGTGTGGAAGAGTAGAGCAAAAAGAGGTGATTTTTGGTGAGATGAACAACTTTGTTTACTTCCAATCTCACGGCAGCAAGCAATGAACCAGTACATCAGTTTTTTTTCTGTCCAAAAGACTCCAAAGAAGGCTAAATATAAGGTGCAAGTGTGGGAGTTATAAGCTGTATTGAAGGCTATGATTATGCTAATAATGTGGTATTAAAAATGGGTGTTACAAAGTCTAAAAATCAGAAATTCTTCCCCAAAAAAAACTGAACAGTTTCGGCCCTTATAAAAAAAATGGGTCCATGTGTCCGAGCTTCAAACAGTCCGAAACGCGTACAAAGTCGATAAAATATAAAACGTATCCTAACGCGTATATTTAACTACCATAAAAATAAATAATATTTCATATAAAAATAATAATAACATACACTAAATAAATATAGTTTTAAACAAGTTGACAAACTATAACTTATACGATATAATTATTTTTAGAATAAAATACTAGACTTTTAGTGAATAAAGATCAACTAAGGGACAAATAAGCGCGGAAAAAAAAAATTAGGAGGGAAAACCCTGGTGTTACAATTAATGGGTAAATTAGATGTTGGGGTTGTAGCCTAGTTGCGTTCGTAGGTAGCAGTAGGAAAATTTGGTGAAGGAATTTTAGTAGGAGGGTCTTAGGCGCAGGTTTAGGACTAAGTAAGAGGATTTGGTGATAGGGGAGGTATGTGTAGGAACAAAAACTGGTAACAAAATTGACAGACATAGCTGACCACCGTGGCGTGAGAAGATCACTGCCCTAAAGTTGAATTTGCCCCGCAACAACACACGGACTCACAGCAATCAACCTCCAAGGATACACGGTTTCTGCCTTTCCGGTGTTGACAGAAAAACAGAATGAGAACGATCTTGAATACTGCCCAGAATATTAAAGGAAGAAAGAGAAGTGAATGTGTTTCTGTGTGTTTTGAGAAACCCAAACGAAATCAGAACGTGGCTGAAATCGTGGGAAAAACGGTCACATCATGGGAAGAGTCATGGCCGAAAATTAAGGGAGAAAACGGCATTAAAAGAGAGATTAAAGGGAAAAACGGTAACTTAAGACTGATTAAAAAACGGTCAAAAAATGCCAACATAATTCTGACCCAAAACTATAGTTAAGTTAAGTTTATTCCCCAAAGCCCAAATCCCAAATCCCAAAGCCCAAAGCCCAAAGCCCAAGGCCCAAGGCCCTAGCCCGGTCCGGGCGGGCGGCGGCGGCGCGCGTGTGGTATCCACACATCACCACATACCCACTAAAAGCCTCATTGCTACTCAACTCAAAGGGTAGAGGAAGAGTAATAGTTATAAACCTTACTCTTCCCTCATATTCTTTCAATGTGGGACAATAGGAAAAAATGACTCTTCATATTCTTTTGAAGCAAACTTAAAGTTTATATTAAAAACTCCAACAATCCCCCACATGGTTCAAAAGAAGAAAACAGAAAGAAACGGGGCTGAAAAAGATGATATGGGCAATAGATACTAGGTTTTGAAGTATCAATGTCTTATGGACTTGAATTGACACTTAGTGCATACAAGTATGTCTTACTGTCATAAAAGGTAGATTTCTCTTTGAACCTTTCATGAGGTTAGCAAACCATAGATGCGCACTCAACCTTTTTCAAATCAAGAAACGTTCTCGCAATTGTAATATTAGTGCCCCACACTTAGCCTGGATTCTCATGAATGCTCTAGAGAGTCTAAGCCTTTTGACTCTCATAGGGGATTGGGCGTAACCCCCACATTCACATAGGTAAGTTCATCAAGTTTGTACTGTCACAAACCACCTTAAGTAAGGCTATGAACTTATTAAGAGCTATAAGCTCAACCTTACACATATAACAGTATAATGAAACAAAATACTACATCACATTTATTACTAGGAATGGTAGTAGTATCAACAAATTGAGTTCTTTTGTGATTTCGTTTGACCCTTTGAACTTAGGAATTCCTAAGAAGGGTGTCCACCACAATTCACTCCACAATAGGCTTTAAACCCATTCCTTGTGCTGACTCCAGCACCATTTTTCTACAAAGGCCTTTGGTAAGAGGATCAGCAATATTCCTATCTGACTTTACATATTCGAGTGATAACACATTATTTTTAACTAAATTTCTAACTATAGCATGCCTTAAGCGAATATGCCTTCTCTTGCCGTTATAGGCTTGATTATTCGCTACTCCAATTGCTGCTTGCGAGTCACACCGCATAGAAACTGATGGAGCTGGCTTCCCCCACAATGGAATATCAGCAAGCAAACTCCTTATCCATTCAGCTTCTTGACCTGCCAATTCTAAAGCAATAAATTCAGATTCCATGGTAGATTTGGCAATACATGTTTGCTTTGATGATTTCCATGATATAGCTCCACCAGCAAGAGTAAAAACATAACCGCTAGTAGATTGAATTTCATCATTATCTGACACCCAATTGGCATCACAAAACCCTTCAAGGACACAAGGTGTCCTTTGATAATGTAGACCCCAATTGATAGTGCCTTTTAGATACTTCAACAATCTAATCAAGGCAACCCAATGCTCTCGATTCGGACTGTGAGTATACCCGCTCAATCTACTAACAAAGATAAGCTATATCGGTCTAGTATAATTCATCAAGAACATTACACTACCAATTATTTTTGCATATTGTGCTTGGGATATACTATCACCCTTATTCTTTTTCAAATGAATACTAGAATCATATGGGGTTTTCATGGGAATGCAATCAAATTGATCAAACTTCTTTAATATTTTCTCAACATAATGAGATTGATTTAAAGATATCCCATATGACGTTCTAGTAATCTTTATTCCAAGAATAACATCAGCCTCTCCTAAATCCTTCATCTCAAAACAAGAATTTAGGAAACTCTTAGTTGCATTTACTACATCTATATTGGTCCCAAAGATTAACATATCATCCACATATAGACATATGAAAACACAACCAAGCTCATCAACTTTGGAATAAACACAAGCATCAGAATCATTTACCAAAAAATCATTTGAAGTAATAGTTTGATGAAATTTATCATACCATTGTTTTGGTGCTTGTTTTAATCCATACAAAGATCTAATAAGCTTGCATACCTTGTCCTCTTGACCAGGAACCTCACATCCTTCAGGTTGCTTCATATAGATCTCCTCATTTAACTCACCATTCAAAAATGCAGTTTTCACATCCATTTGATGCACAATCAAATCATGAATAGATGCAAGTGCAATTAACGCTCTAATGGTGGCTACCTTAGTCACAGGAGAATAAGTATCAAAAAAGTCTAAACCGTGTTTTTGGCGATGCCCTCCAACTACAAGTCTAGCCTTATATTTGTCTAAAGACCCATCAGGCTTACATTTCTTTGTAAAAATCCATCTACTACTTAGGGCCTTACAACCTCTAGGAAGGTCTGACAAAATCCAAGTATTATTACTCATAATAGACTCAATTTCACTTTGTTAATAGCCTCTAACCAAAAACTTGAATCTACAGATTTCATGGCCTCAAAGATAGGTTCTTGGGTTCTCTTCCAATACAAGTACATTGACATCTTGCTCATCTAAACACTCTTTTTCAGCTAGAAAGGTAGTAATAAAATCAGGTCCGAAACTAGACTCAATTCTAGCTCTCTTACTCCTTCTAGGTTCTAAAGTCTCACTAGATGATGCAATGTCATGATGCAAAGTAGAAGAAGATGCAGCAGGCAAGTATGATGATATACTAACTTTCATAGGAAAAACATGCTCAAAGAATTCAACATCCCTTGACTCTCTAATAGGACCAAAACCAGAAGCATCCTTAAGAATGAGTCTATATGCGGCATTAAAAGAGAGATTAAAGGGAAAAACGGTAACTTAAGACTGATTAAAAAACGGTCAAAAAATGCCAACATAATTCTGACCCAAAACTATAGTTAAGTTAAGTTTATTCCCCAAAGCCCAAAGCCCAAAGCCCAAAGCCCAAAGCCCAAGGCCCAAGGCCCAAGGCCCATGGCCCATGGCCCTGGCCCGGTCTGGGCGGGCGGCGGCGGCGCGCGTGTGGTATCCACACATCACCACATACCCACTAAAAGCCTCATTGCTACTCAACTCAAAGGGTAGAGGAAGAGTAATAGTTATAAACCTTACTCTTCCCTCATATTCTTTCAATGTGGGACAATAGGAAAAAATGACTCTTCATATTCTTTTGAAGCAAACTTAAAGTTTATATTAAAAACTCCAACAGTATGTTGTGTCAGCGTGGGAATTGTTGTATGAGAAATTTTGGTGATGATGAATGAAGGATTATGATTGAGGTATGATGGTGATGATCAAAAGAAAAGTGGCGCTGATGAATGATGATGAATAATGTTAGGCGGTCGAGTTGGTCTTGGGTGCTGCGTGAGTTTTATTGTGTGAGGCCGAGAGATTTGGTCGTGTATTGTTGTTGGGAGATTTGTGAGTGTCTTTAGGTAGGTCGTACGTGATTAATGAGAGGAGGGAATGAGAATTATGAGGTGGAGGATATATATAGGTTTAGGGAGTTGGGTTGCAAAAGGTTTTCGAAAACAACTAGGTTTCTAAAAAGATTAATTATTAAAAAGATTTTAGAAAATAGTTAGTAAGATATATTTAAAAACACTTTGGGAAAAGATTATGTTTATAAAAGATATTTTTATTAATAAAACTATTCAATATAATTAATTAATTCTATTAATTAAATTGGGCTAGAAAAGGGGTTTTATTAAATTGGGCTAGAAAAGGGGTTTTTATAAATTGGGCTTTCATAAAACTATTTTTAAAAGGTTTGTTAATTTAAAATGTTTTAGAAAGTGGGCTTAGTAAAAATTAGTTATAAAAAAAAGGTTTTCGGAATGAGTTAATAAAGAGAGTAAGAAAATGGTTTGGGCATAAAACATTTTATTTTAGACTCGTTCTTTATTCTTTCCTCAATCCGGACCAATTGGAGCAGGGTATTGGTCATCATAGGGTACTAAATGGGGAGACACGATTATGTGTCTACAGTCTGAATCCCACAAAAGTCTCTCATTGGACTATGAGTTTTAGAAAATTTTGAAGCCGCCACCCTATTAATATCTAAATAGGGACAGATTTATTTAATAAATCATTTTAAATCAATTTCAAGAAATATCATTTAAAATGATGATGACTTCATATGTATAAGGCTCTTTGAAAATTGGTCTTTCATACCATGAGATAGGGTTCGGGGTTTACGCTAAGAGATGCGGACATCTGAAACTCGTCTCTTTCTTCTGTTCTACAGAACGGGATCTTACTAAATGCATTATTTTCCATTTTAAAGTAATCATGGCAATTAAAAATATAGAAAATCACATAGTTTGCACATATACACACATGTTATTTCACTAGGAACAATACAAGAGGGGGGTGAATTGTCTGTGTAGAAATAAACGTAACTATTTTCGGAATTTAAAACTTAAACAAAGAAACAAGCTAAAGGAACACAAGGGATTTTTACGAGGAAAAACTTCTTGGGCCCAACAAGAAGAAACAACCTCGACCACTAGGGATTTCAAACTCAACTCTTTCACTAATTATGCCAAACAACTTTGTTACAACCTAATTCTACTCACGGGCCACACCTTGAGTTCCTAAACTCAAGTTCCGGAACAACTGTTCCCTTAACAGCTGTTCCTCTCAACTTCACTTGAAGTTTTCTCACTTTAACTCGCTTCACTCAAAGCTTCTCTCTTACAGAACTTCACTCAAAGTCCCCTTACCCCAACAACCAAAATTCAATTAATCAAATAAACATAGTGGAATTAGAGTAAGAAAGCAAAGAACAAATGGCTTTTATGAGAGAATGAAGGCACTGACACTTTACTTAGTTAAACTCACTAATTCACTTGGTCATACACCAATTGGAACTTAATTAGACATTAGTATTTATAGTGGTAATAACTTAGAATGTGGGATTAAAACATGTGTTAGTGGTGAAATCATTATCCCATGATGTTCCTTACCCGGAGGAACACGTTCCTCATTCAACCCATGATCTCCATGATCACTGTTAAACGTGGGAGATAATTGTGTTACTGCTCCCTTAATTTTAGCAACCACTCAAAGCATTAATCGAAAATCTGATTTAATTAAAAAGCATTTTAATTATTAAAACCAAAATAAAATCCTTTTACCAATAATATTATCTTTAAATATTTTCCATAAAAATCGAAAAGGATATTTATTATCTTTATAAAAATAAAATATTTTCCTTAAAATCAGATTTTTCCTTAATTAAAAATGATTACCTAGAATCTAGGCATAAATTACTCAATTGACATAATTAAACCGTTGTAATGCTTCATCCTAAGTCTAGTTCCTTTTAATAGTTAGTTCCTTTTAATAGTTAGTTAAGCGCCAGTTCGTCTGTTCCTTACAAAGGAACAAACGCTCATTCTCATTCTAAATTGTCATAGTTCCTTACCATTCTTACTCGTTCCTTTACAATGGAACTAGAAACAAAAAGTCTCGTTTTAGTCTTCTTGCTCCAATGGTGCTCCAGTACCAAATCTTGAAACATCTTTATTTAGTCTTCAAAATCCCAACTTGATTTCTTCCTTGACTTAGTATTCTCTTTGTTCCTTGCATTGATACCTTGAAATTCATTCATTTAAACAACTTGTTAGTCCACTACTTAGTTTGCATCTTTGTTCCTTTGTCATCATCAAAACTAGGGTTCAATAATTTCCCCCTTTTTGATGATGACAACAAAGTTACAAACTAAGGAAAACAACAAATAACATAAGAGAATGAAAAATAATAATTTATATAATTTCATTAAGGCAGATTAAGGATTTAAAATTTTTTATGGTTTTCATTTTTTCATTTTTTTTTTTCAACTTTTAGTTTGTTCCTTATCTTTTCCCCCTTTGTCATCGTCAAAAAGATCAAACGCTTGGTGATTTTGGTTAGAATGATATTTACAAGACCTTGAGACCATTAACAAGCACAAAAAAAAATGGTTAAGTTAGGAATTTCAAAGGTTAGACTTGCTCAAACATCAATCACATAATACTAGCCATTCTAAGTAAGAAATTATGCACTCAAATCACAAACGAAGACAAATATAGCAAAAGTCATTTATTTATAGCACTTGTTCCATTAAAGTACAAAAAAGAAAAAGGAGAAAAGAAAAGAAACAAAAGCTAAGAGTTCTTGTTCCTTTAAGAGAAACAAGAACTAGACAGTAGGAAGAGAAGGGGTATAGTGTTCCTCGACAACTTCTTCCTCAACCACTTCTTCTAACTTCTTCATCACCTCTCCATGTTGCCCATCAAGTTGCTGCTTCAAACTGTTAATGGCTTGGGCCATCATCTCCATGTTCTTTTATTGTTCAATCACAGTATCACTAAGGACTTTCATTAAACCCATCATTTTATCAGTTTTAGCATCTAAAGTCCAGTGAAGATGATTGTAAAACTTAATCATATGTTGAGCAGGGAGACACACTTCATTAACCCAACCAAACTCATCCGAAGGAATTTGTTCCTTTCCCTTAGAACCAGAGGCAGAGGATGGTTTAGGTGGAGGAACTGGGGTGTTTTCTTGTGATGGACCTGCTGCTCCTGTGAGAGAAACAGAAGGTGAGGTGGTGGTGTAAATGGAAGGAAGAAAAGGTGGTTGTGGTGGAAGGTCAGTGGATGTAGAGGAGAAAGGATTTGGTTTTTTCATTTCAACCTTCAACTGTTCAAAACTGGAAGGAACAGAGAAGGATGAGGGAGAGATGGAAGGAATTTCAGTGAGGGTAACTGGGATTTTTGGTGAGGATGGAAGAGTTGGTTCCTTAGGTGAGTTGTGATCCTGCTCCTCTACATCACATAGGACTAAAGGAGAGTCCTTATTTGAAGGAACAGGGACAGTTTTAGCAGTTTTCAACCTGGTGCTTTGTCTAAGTTTTTTAGGAACAGGAGGGGAAGGCTTTTTGGCAACAATTTTACGCCTCTTGGGTTTATGTTCCTTTGGTTCTGTAGGGGCAGGAACTTGTTCCTCCAGTATGACTTCCACTGGTTCCTCTTCCACTGCCTTAGGCAGTTTTCTCTTGTGATAGGAACTAGTAGCAATCCTCCCTTGAGTTAACACTCCATCTTGGACAGAGAGGTCCAAACCATACAAAGTCTTTTCATTTAGAATATTTCCTTGTTTTATCCCCAAGGTAGGCCAACCAGTAGTCTTTACTTTAAATTGAGAAAGAAGAGAGGTGATCAATGCACCATAGCCAACAACACAATGATTTTCAATGTAATGAGTTAGATGTTTGATAAAGAGAAAATGGATGTTTATTTGAATGTGGTGGTCAAGGAAAAACATATAACACATATCCAAGAGACCCACCTCATTCCTCTTTTCAGTTCGAGGAATGAGTGCTCTCCAAACAAGATTAAACAGAATTTTGTGGACAGGAGAGAAAAGATTGTGATTTATTTTGTTTTGGCCAGCAATCCCCCAAAGGATTCAACAATTTCATCTTGGGAGAAATTGGGAAAGGCGACAGTTCCTTTCCTCTTAAAATATAGATCAGTTCCTTTGCAAGGAACTTCCCATATTTTTGCTAAAGTTTCTTAGGAAAATTTAATTTTCTTCCCCCTAATTTCTGTAGTACATACTCCATCAGTGTTGATGAAGTTTGCACAAAATTCATCCATAGCCAAAGGAACTAAGGCATTATTAAAAGCGGTTTCAAACAGGTATTTCATACCCTGTTCCTTTAGTATATCTGTTAATTCATTGAATCTAACTTTCTTGGCGCACTCCAAATCGACACAAAATCCTAAAACATACCTTGAATCACTTCGCTTCACTCTTTTCTTGGATGAAGAAGCAGCAGTTCCTTTGGAAGGAACAGGTGTAGCTTCTTCTTCCCCCTCAACTACTTCTAGGGTTTCTTCTTCATCATCTTCCCCAATCAGTTGCTTCTTCTCACACTTCTCCTAGGTGACTCCAATTTATGCTCTTCTACCGCCATTGTTGTTTCTTGAGAATTTTCGACTTCTAGGGTTTTGGATGGAGAAGAGGGGTTTTCCATTTGAGATGTTTTGAGAGTTTTTGCTTTTGGAAAAGGTGAATTAAGAGAGGTTTTTGCCATTTGATGAAAAGAATTTGTGGTTTTATGTCGTGCGAAGAGGTGTGAAGGAGATGAACAATGGTGAAGTTGAAGTGTTTAAGGAACACGGTTTTGAAATGGAAGAAGGAAGAAGATGCATGTAACAGTAAATGAAGAGTTACACGCGTAAAATTTAAAAGGATAAAAATAAAAATAAAAATAAAAATAAAAGAAAAGATAAGAAGGAAATCATGACTTGATTAAATCTGATTCCTATATTTTTGGGATTTTTGGATTTTTGATTTTTATGGACTTTTTAATTTATGGAAAGAAAATAAATTCTAAGGAACTTGTGTTATAGGAACAACTTATGCTAAATGTCAACATTCTTCATATCATGCATGTTTCTTTAACTTAGGAACAACAAGGGGGTATTATGTGACATTTGTGAGTAGCTTTATTCCTTTGAATCCATGTGGACGTTTTCAACATCTTAATTTGCAATGGTCTTAGGCAATTAATCACAGTCGCTAAATATCACATAGAGTAAGACAAATCAATTCAGATATGGGGGATTGGAAGAGGAACAATTACTTAAGTTTTATTAGACCTAACTCAAGCCTTAATTTTTCATATCTATCCCTTTGTAGAGGCTTAGTTAGTATATCAACAATCTGATTTTCAGTTTGACAAAACTCAAGTTTAATCAAACCTTTTTCCACATTTTCTTTTAGAAAGTGATGTTTGATATGTATATGCTTAACTCTTGAATGATGCACTGGATCTTTTGAAATACTAATTGCACTAGTATTATCACAATAAATAGGAACACAATTAAAGATTATTCTATAGTCACAAAGTTATTGTTTTATCCAAAGCATTTGAGAGCAACATGCAGCAGTAGCTACATATTCTGCTTCAGCAGTGGATAAAGAAACTGTGTTTTGTTTCTTGGTGCTCCAAGAAACTAAACTATGACTAAGAAATTGAACCATACCTGAGGTACTTTTCCTATTTACAAGATCTTCAGCATAGTCAGCATCAGCATATCCTCTTAACTTAAATGTATCACTTTTTGGATAGAAAAGTCCAAGATCATCTGTTCCTTTAAGATATCTAAGAATTCTCTTCACGGCAGTTAGATAAGACTCCTTGGGATTTGCTTGAAATCTAGTACACAAACCAACACTAAAAGCTATGTCTGGACGACTAGCAATTAGATACAAAAGTGAACCACTCATGCATCTATATTTTGTTTGATCAACACTTGTTCCTATGGAATCTTGATCTAATCTAGTTGAAGTTCCCATAGGAGTGTGATTTATCTTTGAATTTTCTAGGCCATATTTCTTTAACAGTTCCTTTATGTATTTTTGTTGGTGAATAATTATTCCTTTTTCAGTTTGCTTAATTTGTAACCCAAGAAAGAAATTTAACTCACCCATCATACTCATCTCAAATTCATTAAGGTTTGAGAATTCTTTTCATAATGATTCATTAGTTGCTCCGAAAATAATGTCATCAACATATATTTGAACAAGTAGTATGTCAGTTCCTTTCAATTTTAGAAACAAAGTTTTATCCACCTTTCCTCTTTTAAAGTTGTTTTCTAAAAGGAACTTAGATAATCTCTCATACCATGACCTAGGAGCTTGCTTTAACCCATAAAGAGCCTTGTCAAGCTTGTAGACATGGTTTAGGAGATCATTGCTTTCAAATCCAGGGGGTTGTTCAACATATACATCTTCATTTAAATAGCCATTTAGAAATGCACACTTAACATCCATTTGATACAGTTAAAATCCCATATAGGCAGCAAATGCAATTAGTATTCTAATGGCTTCAAGTCTAGCAACAGCAGCAAAGGTTTCTTCATAGTCAATTCCTTCTTGTTGATTATAACATTTTACTACAAGTCTAGCTTTGTTCCTTACAATTGTTCTATACTTATCTAGTTTATTTCTAAACACCAATTTTAAGCCAATAACTTTTTGTTGTTTAGAAGAGGGAACTAGATGCCATACCTTGTTTCTTTCAAACTCATTTAATTCAGCTTGCATGGCAGTGATCCAATCAAAATCAGTTAGGGCTTCTTCATGATTTCTTGGTTCTATCATTAATAAGAACGCATGAAATGCACAAAAATTCCTTAACTGAGATCTAGTATGCGTACCTTTGGATATGTCACTTATTATGAGTTCCACTGGATGTGATTTTTGATGTCTCCAAGGTTTTGGTTGAAACTCCCTTATAGGAACAGGTTGTTCCTCTTGAGTTTCATGAGAGGATGAGGAGCTTTGTTCATTTGTTCCTCTTTCAGCAATTGTTGAATCAGTTCCTTCAACATTTTCGTTCTTAATAGGAACAGGAACAACTCCTTCATGAGGAACAGGAACATCATTGTTATGAATGTTTTCATCTCCTTCGTTCCTTTCCTCTTTTATTTCTTCTTCCTCAATTGAATCTGCATCTTTTTCATTTGGTCCTACCAAGCCAATCTCAAAGTCATCAACCTGTTTGCTTGGATTAAAGTTATCAGATTCATCAAAGATTATGTGGATACTTTCTTCAACACACATAGTTCTTTTATTGTAAACTCTATAAGCCTTACTATGTGATGAATATCCTAAGAATATTGCTTCATCACTCCTAGCATCAAATTTTCCAAGATTATTTTTCCCATTGTTATGAACAAAACATTTTCAACCAAATGTTCTGAAATGAGTAATCACTAGTAGATTAATTGCTTATTGCTGCGGTGGTATTGCTGCGGTTTTACCCATACGCAGCAATATATCACGTAAAAAGAAAAGGTAAAATATAAAATAACCATATTGCTGCGGTTTCGGCCGAAAACCGCAGCAATATGGTTTCAATGGGAAATTTTTTGAAAAAAAGTTGACTATTTTACTTAGATATATTGCTGCGGTTTCTGACAAAAACCGCAGCAATATATTAAAAAAATAATATTTGAACCTATTGATGCGGTTCTTACCTAAAACCGCAGCAATATACCTTTAAAATTAAAAATAAAAGGGGCCAACTTGGGGCCAACACTCGGTCTTTTCTCTCTCCTCACACTCGGTCTCTTCTCTCTCTCCTCTCTCCTCTCTCCTCACACTCGGTCTCTTCTCCCTCTCTCCTTCTCTCTCTCTTCCTTCTTCTCTCTCATCCTCTCCTTTCTCGCCTGTCTTCTCTCTCATCCTCTCATTTCTCACCGGTCCTCTCTCATCTCGTCGGTCTTCTCTCATCATCTCGTCGGTCTTCATCATCTCGTCGGTCTTCATCATCATCTCGTCGGTCTTCTTCATCATCTCGCCGGTGTTCTTGGCTCAGATCTCGTCTTCGCCGGTTTGTTTTTCGTTTTTATTTCTTATTTTTTTTAGTTTAGTTTCTTAGTTTCTCTTAGATTTATTTTTTTTCATTTGTTGTTCTTAGATTTATTTTTTTTCGTCTTCGCCCAGATTTCGTCTTCGCCTGTCCGACGAGTTCTCCATCGCCGACCGTTCGTCTGTCATGATGCATTTGGCGCCAATCGACGAGATCTCACTTCGTCTGTCATGAGTTCGCCTGTTCGAAGTTCGTCCTGGCGATTTGTCATGAGTTCGCCTGTTCGAAGTTCGTCCTGTTCGAAGTTCGTCCTGGCGATTCAGTAATTTTTTTTTTAATAGATTTGTTTTGATTTGGAATTCATTGATTCAAGAAAATTCTTTGGTAGAATTGGTAGATGAGGATGTATAGTGGGGAAGATGAGGGTGCGAATCTCAGTTCTTGTTTCTCATTTCTTTTTGCTTTTTTCTTCATTTTTATTTTTTGAGATTCAATATGATGTTTAGGGTTTCTGATTTTTATTTTGCATATTTTTTTTGTAATGGTTTTGTATATTTTTATTTTGTATATACTGAATTATATTGTCGATTGTTTATATATATTTTTACATTGTTGGTAGAGTGATTTGTTTTATTTGTATTTTTCAGTCATTTTCCAATCTAGCTAGCTAAAAAAAAATCACCACTGACATCTATTGCTGCTGTTCCTATCAAAAACAGCAGCAATAGGTTTTATTTTTTTATTAAAAAAAATACCTATTGCTGCTGTTCCTACCAAAAACAGCAGCAATAGGTTTCATTTTTTTATTAAAAAAACTACCTATTGCTGCGGTTTTGGGTAAGAACCGCCGCAATATGTTGCTTTATTGCTGCGGTTATTGTTGCGCCCTCAATTGCTGCGCGGCCAAAACCGCCGCAATAGGCCACTTAATGACCGCAGCAATAAGCATTTATTCTACTAGTGAATATTGGGTTTCTTTCCAAAATAAAGCTCATAAGGAGTTTTGTTAATGATAGGTCTCATCATGGCACGATTTATTATGTGACAACCAGTATTAACATCCTCAGCGCAAAAGTTCCTTGGAAGTTAACTAGCAATTAGCATGGTCCTAGCCATTTCTTCCAAAGTTCTATTTTTCCTTTCTACAACCCCATTTTGTTGTGGTGTCCTAGGTGAAGAAAAATTATGATCTAGCCCATTGTTTCTGCTTAAGTCATCAAATTTATAATTTTCAAATTTTTTACCATGATCGGATCTAATATGCATCAATTTGTGACCACTTAAATTTTGAACTCTTTTAGCAAAGACAAGGAACTCATCATGAGTCTCATCCTTACTAGTGACAAAAATAACCCATGTGTACCTAGAGTAGTCATCAATAATAACTAACACAACCCTCTTTCCACTTCTATTTTGAATTCTCATAGGGCCACACAAATCCATATGAATTAATTCTAAAGGTTTTGTGGTGCTCACAACAGTTTTAGATTTGAAAGAGGATCTAATATGCTTTCCTTTGGCACATGCATCACAAACTTGATCAATATGAAATTTTATAGATGATAATCCCAAAACAAGATCTTTTGATTGAAGTTTGTCAAGTAATGAAAAGCTAGCATGTACTAGACGCTTATGCCATAAGAGTGGATCATCTTCAATAACACTAAGGCATGTCAAATTGTTTTCAGGAACAAGATCAAGATCCACAATATATGTGTTCCCTTTCCTTGTTCCTTCCAAGATGATATTCTTAGAGTTAATGTTAACGATCAAGCATTTTTCACTATTAAATTTAACAACATTTCCCTTGTCACAGAATTGGGAAATACTTAAAAGATTGTGCTTTAAACCTTCAACTAAAAATAAATTATCAATGGAATGTGATGGTGACTTACCAACCTTACCCATGGCAACTATATTACCTTTCTTTTTGTCATCAAAAGTCACACTTCCACCTTCATAGGTTGAGAGTGAGAGAAACTTAGATTTGTCTCCTATCATATGCTTAGAACAACCACTATCAAGATACCAAGTGTTGTTCCCCCTCACTCCAACCTGCAAAAATCAACTAGTTGTCAGTTGTAGGAACCCCTTGTTTCATGGGTTCATATTCTTAACTAACATTTGATTTGGCAACCCATTTCATGTTACTCATCTTCACATTTTTGCCAATCATTCCAGTTCTTAGTTGACATTGATTTATGTAATGACCTATCTTTCCACAGTACATGCAAATTTTATCACTAGGTAGGTCAACATATTTCTTATGGTTGTTCCTCTTCTTGTAGTTTTGAAAACCAAGACCTTCTTTTCTTTTAGTCTGTGGTCTCTCAATCCATTTAGGAACAACCATCACTTTGCCTCTGTTCCTTGCAACAACCAGTTCTTTCTTGAGATTACAGATCTGTTCCTTTAAAACATTTTTCTCTTTATTTAAATTTTCAATCTCAGATCTGTAACCTTTCAAAGGATTTGATCTAATATCAAAGGAACTTAGAACAAGGACAAATTCCTTTAAGTGTGAAATTTCTAAATTGATTAGATAATTTTCATTCTTCACACTCTCATATGATTCCTTGATTTTTAAATTCTTATCAAATAAATCAAAGAACCTAGTTTCAACATCCGTTCTCATTTTCTTAAGCCATTCTATATGTTCTTTACAAACTTTAACAGCTTGTTCAGTTTGCTCACGTTTTTCACGTTCATCTCTACATTCAAGAATTGCATCATAAAGAAGATCATAAATTTCAGGCCTAGTTTTGCCATCTAACTCTGATTCAAGTCCATGTTGGCTTACGTCAACATTTTCATCATCTTCTTTTTCGTCAGTGTTTGCCATGAGGCAAAGATTTGCAGTTTCTTCAGTTTGTTGTTCTTCTTCCTCTTCAGTCTCTGAATCTCCCTAAGCTGCTATCATAGCCTTTCGAACGTCCGCTTTAGAGAAAGGTGCTTTTGATTCCTTGTTCCTTTCAGCGAAGCGTTCCTTGTTCCTTTCTTTAGTCTTATCATTTTCCCAAAGTGGACATTCCTTGATGAAGTGATATATACTACCACATTCATGACAAGCAACTTTGTTAGAAAACTTTTTAGTTTTACCTTTGAAGTTCCCATTCTTCATGTTCCTATACATCTTTCGAAATTTTCGGACCATGAGTGCTGCTTCCTCTTCTTCTGAGTCAGAGTCATATTCATCATCTGCTTTGAGGGCAATGAGTTTGGACTTAGAGCTTTCACCATACTCAGTATCAAGGTGAAGCTCATGAGTCATAAATGATCCAGCAAGCTGTTCCAAGTTGAACTTAGTGAAGTCTTTTGTTTCTTGTAAAGCAGTGACCTTAGCCATCCATCTATCCTTAGGAAGACTCCTAAGAACTTTTCGAACTTGTTCCTCTGATGAAATAAACTTACCAAGAAAAGCTAACCCATTAATAATGTTAGTAAAACGAGTAAACATCTCTTGTATGCTTTCCTTAGTCTTCATGGAGAACAGTTCATACTGATTCATTAGTAAATCAATTTTAGATCTCTTGACTTCATTAGTTCCTTCATGGGTTACTTCTAGTAAATCCCATATTTGCTTTGCGGATTTGCATCCCATGATCCTATTATGTTCATGGGGTCCAAGTCCACAATGCAACAGTTTAAGAACCATTGCATTTACTTCCATTTTTTCGAAATCAGCTTTGTCATATTCAGAGAAGGGTTTAGGAAATACCTCATTTTTGTCATTAGTAGTTGTGACCTCAAAATCAAGAACTTCAATGACTCTCCATGCCTGGTAGTTTTCGGCCTTGATGAATATCTCTATTCTGTTCTTCCAGTAGGAATAGAACTTCCCATTGAACATGGGAGACCTTTGCGTAGAGTAACCTTCCTCAAGTTTCTTGGTGGTATTCATTGTTCCTTGGATCTTTTTCTCAATAGTGTTTCCTATCTTTCGTGAGTTATTGCTCTGATACCAATTGTTATTTCACTAGGACCAATACAAGAGGGGGGGTGAATTGTATGTGTAGAAATAAACATAACTTTTTTCGGAATTTTCAACTTAAATAAAGAAACAAGCTAAAGGAACGCAAGGGATTTTTACGAGGAAAAACTTCTTGGGCCCAACAAGAAAAAACAACCTCGACCACTAGGGATTTCAAACTCAACTCTTTCACTAAATAGGCCAAACAACTTTGTTACAACCTAATTCTACTCACGGGCCACACCTTGAGTTCCTAAACTCAAGTTCCTGAACAACTGTTCCCTTAATAGTTGTTCCTCTCAACTTCACTTGAAGTTTTCTCACTTTAACTCGCTTCACTCAAAGCTTCTCTCTTACAGAAATTCACTCAAGGTCCCCTTACCCCAAAAACCAAAATACAATTGATCAAATAATCTTAGTGGAATTAGAGTAAGAAAGCAAAGAACAAATGGCTTTTATGAGAGAATAAAGGCACTGACACTTTACTTAGTTAAACTCACTAATTCACTTGGTCTGACACCAATTGGAACTTAAATAAACATTAGTATTTATAGTGGTAATAACTTAGAACGTGGGATTAAAACATGTGTTAGTGGTAAAATCATTATCCCATGATGTCCCTTACGCGGCGGAACACGTTCCTCATTCAACCCATGATCTCCATGATCACTGTTAAACGTGGGAGATAATTGTGTTACTGCTCCCTTAATTTTAGCAGCCACTCAAAGCATTAATTCGAAAATCTGATTTAATTAAAAAGCATTTTAATTATTAAAACCAAAATAAAATCCTTATACCAAAAATATTATCTTTAAAATATTTTCCATAAAAACCGAAAAGGATATTTATTATCTTTATCAAAATAAAATCTTTTCCTTAAAAAGATTTTTCTTAAATTCAGATTTTTCCTTAATTAAAAACGGTTACCTAGAATCTAGGCATAAATTACTCAACTGACATAATTAAACCGTTGTAATGCTTCATCCTAAGTCTAGTTCCTTTTAATAGTTAGTTCCTTTAACTTATTAGTTAAGCGCCAGTTCGTCTGTTCCTTACAAAGGAACAAACGCTCATTCTTATTCTAAATTGTCATACACTAGTGGAAAAAAACAAAAGGGCTGCGGTCAAAACAGCCCTAAGGGCTGCGTTTTTGGCCAGTAGCCCTTTCCGTAGCAGCCCTTCACAACGAAGGGCTGCGGTTTTGGGCCTCAAACGCAGCCCTTCTTTGTACAAAGGGCTGCGGCTTTGACCATAACCGCAGCCCTTTTGACCCAAAAAAAAATTAAAAAAAAAATTTCTTTTTGCATTTTTTTACTCCTAAATATATCAAGAAATTTACAACAGGGAAAATCAACAAGAACAGTCGAAATTTACAACAGGGAAAATCAACAAGAACAATCGAAATTTACGGTAAAAAAAAAGGAACGAAAATAAAAACAAAACGAACGGAAATGAAAAAAAAGGGAACGAAAATGAAAAAAAATGAACGAAAATGAACAAAAATGAAAAAAAGTGAACGAAAATGAACAAAAATGAAAAAAACGAACGAAAATACAAAAGAGAAAAATTATAGATCTGAAATTACATGAACATTAATCAAAACAAAGATCAAGAAATTATAGATTTGAAAAACGAAAAATCATCACTTGTTGCTGTCGTTGCTTAAGCGGAGTTCGACGACGACGAAAAGATGGCCGGAGTTCGACCGACAGAGAAAAGGATGAACGACGAGGAACAGCGCGGCGCGGCAAGGCGGCGCAGGTCAACGAACGACGAACGAGGAGACGAACTCTCGTTGAGAGGAGACGAACCCTCGTTGAGAGGAGATGAACGAGGAGAAGGAACGAATATTCGCTGCCGCCGGAGGGTAAGAGAGAATGAATATTTATTGCTGTCATGTTGTTGTGGAAGGAGGGAGAAGGAAGGAGGGTGAAGGAGAAGGAAGGACGTGAGAGAGGAGAGAGAATGAGGGAGAGGAGAAGGAAGGACGTGAGAGAGAATGAGGGAGAGGAGAAGCCCGCTTAATATTTTAAGCCCGCGATTAATTCCTTTCAAAAAATTTTTAAAAAAAAGCCCATAAAAGGCTGTCTTTTTAAAAAAACGCAACCCTTTATTACTTATAGGGCTGCGGTTTTTGCATTGACCGCAGCCCTTCGTAAGTGAAGGGTTGCGGTTTTTGGGCTAACCGCAGCCCTTCACTAAGAAGGGCTGCGTTTTTCAAAAAACGCAGCCCTTGCAGCGCAGCCCTTCCGTTTTTTTCCACTAGTGATAGTTCCTTACCATTCTTACTCGTTCCTTTACAATGGAACTAGAAACAAAAAGCCTCGCTTTCTTCTTGCTCCAATGCTGCTCCAATACCAAATCTTGAAACATCTTTACTTAGTCTTCAAAATCCCAACTTGATTTTTTCCTTGACTTAGTATTCTCTTTGTTCCTTGCATTGATACCTTGAAATTCATTCACTTAAACAAGTTGTTAGTTCATTACTTAGTTTTCATCTTTGTTCCTTTGTCATCACCAAAACTAGGGTTCAACAAACCATTTTTATTTAGGACCAAAATATCATTTGTACATGGTAGGTTTGAGGACTGAAGTTGAACTACGTACCAATCATTGCGGGATTGGAATCCACTCATGGATCAAAACCATCGTAGTTCGATCTTATGTCTCATCCTAAATGACCAATTTCATTTGGGGAAGAAAAGTAAAGAATAGATTATGAGTAACTCACCTTTAGAATTAAACAAATCTATTAGGAATAAGGTAATCACTCCAATTAGTGATTGAAATAAGGTTATGATAATCACTTTAATTAGTGATTTAAATATGAAGAAGGATCAAGATAATCACCTTAATTAGTGATTAGAAATGGAGGTTATGATAATCACTTTAATTAGTGATTAAATATGAAGGAGGATCAAGATAATCACCTCAATTAGTGTAATACTCCGTATTTTTAGTAGTTAATATTTATATTTTTTAGAAAAGTTTTGGTTATTAAAAAGGTTGTTATTTACTAAAAAGGCTTTTAAAATAGGCTTTTATAAAAGATTTTGGGTGTTTAAAATTAATCCTAGCTCAAATTGGATTTTGGACTTGAGTTTACTAATTTTAAAATCTAGGTAGTTTGTTTAAAACAAAATTTAAAAATGTTTTAAAGGAAAAAAAAAAACAAAAAATTTTACAAAAAGATTTACAAAAAGAAAAGAGAAAAAAAAAAACTAATTGTCGGCGCATAGCTCACGCCCAAAGTTAACAAGAGTTAATTAACTTTACTTCTTCTATCTTTTGCTTAATATGCTTCTAGATTATTTATCTTAGGGAATATTCTCCAATTTTAGCTAGATGATCATAAAAAAAAATAGTGGATCTTAGCTCAAATTATTTATCTTCTCTCAAAAACCCATCTTTTAGTTCCGAGTCCTAGTACGACTCTACTTGTCCAACTAGTATAAATAGGGGTCTCCACCCATCATATTCTTCACACCAAATTTGAGAAATACATCTCTTTTCTCTTGTTTAAACTCTCTCTCTCTTAGCCTACCATTTCTCTTCTCCCTAGTAGTTATTAATTTTTAAGGTGCATGTATATGTAGATCGTTAATAATTATTTTTGCAAACTTAGTATCATGTTTTTAGGAAAAAATATTTTGGATTGAAGTCATGTTTTTATAAGTTTTAGTATGAACTACACGTGTTTTGTATGAACATGTTTGAATGTTTATTAATTTTATTATGCACTTGAAGTATGTCTTTAGTTCAATATTATTATAAAGTTTGATCTTTGAATCTATATTCATATAATTTACAAGGAGTTTGCTATCTAAATGCATGTTTAAATATTAAAAAAGGGAGTGTTTTTGAACTATTAGTATTTTTCAAAGGTTACCCCTTGAGTGAGTTATTTTATTTATGCCTTTTTATGGCTAAATTTATAAGTAGTACTATTCTTTTTAAAGGAGGATTATTTCAGAAGGATTTTTATTGGATATATGATCTTTTATGATCGCAATAATAAAGAGGCAACGGCTTGTTATTTATTAGCAAGAACGGTAGCTATTAACATTATTCACCTAGGCAACGGCTTGTTATTTATTAGCAAGAACGGTAGCCATTATATTATTTACCCATGTACTTTTTGTATAAGTCATGTGGACAAGGTAGTAACCCCTCGTAATAGACTCAGTAAGGAATACTAAACTTGGGGGGTGTGCACACTTTAGGAAAGGTACCTATGCAAGGAAAAAGGATTTTATTAAAGTTATATACCTTATATTATACAAGTATTAATTACAAGTATCCAAGGAAGGTTTATAGAAATATTTTGAATGTTTAATAAAGTATTTAAATTTCCGAATATACATGTACTCAGTATTTTTATTAACACGCGTTTTGTTGTTTGTTTTATGGCTTTGTCCCTGTGATGACCATTTTGGTGAGCAGAATTTACAGGTTGATTTGATGCATACTTCACATGGGGGAGCTAGTGAGGAATAATACTTAAGCTAGGAGTTGCTATGTTTATTTATTATAGATTCCATTTTTGTCATAATTGAATAATAAAGTTTTTATTTTATCAATAAAGAGAAGTTATTATTATTAGTTTCCGCTGCATTGTTAATTTGGTAGTTAGTAGTTTTAGCCTTTAACATTATCACGTGGCGGTAATACTCTCAAGTTTCTCAAGTGTTTTATATTAAAATATATTCTTCAAAAAGAGAGAAATTTGGGGGTGTTACAAAGTGGTATCAAAATATATTCTTGTAAGGGGGATAGAATGCGATAGAGTTTCGCATTCTATTTGCATTTGACATATTGTATTATGTGAAAAAAAAAAAATATTTCTTTCTTTTTAAGCAAATACTTATATTTTCAAGTATAAATATTTTCTGATTTATAATTTGAAGAACGGAATAAGTATGTGGATTTATTTTTCTGAGAAAAGTTCTGGCTAAGGAAAGACTTGGCACTTAAGTTGGCCGTTTGTGCCGCACCTCTCTTTCCTGGGAATTCACTCGACTAATTATTCATACACTATGAACCTAGTACTCAAATACATAACTCTTTTGTTCCTATACGCATATATGTATTTTTCAAAATTTTCAAATGATTTTTTTTTTAGGAATTTCAAATATTTTTTCGACTCATTTCAAATTATAGTTACAATTTTATTTTATCTTGACTATTATGTCAACATGTAATTCATATTTTTACTTATATATCTATACATCTTTTCAAATTATAAAGCTGCATTTTTTTTATGAAGTATTGAAAGTTTTATATGAATTGTTTAGTTATTTATTGTTATATTAGCAATATGATTATTATTAATATATCTCAAGGAAGTGTGACTTATTGTCAAGTTAATATGAAAATCTTTGTATTTTTCATAAGCAAAAGAAAGAGTTTATTGTTTATTGTAAGAATTAGTTATTATTATGTCTTTCATGGCATATTATTAAGAAGCTACTTGCATGTTGTGATATTACTATCTTTTGAGGCATTTTTTTTGGCACGGATATTGTCTACGAGATGAATTTGGTCACTTAACGTCTTATATGCATGTGACCTAATTCATGCAAAGTGATTTATATGTTTGTTTTGTTGATTTATAAGTGTTACAAGAACCTATGACTTCAAAGTAAGCCCAGTTGTTTTAGATTCATTAAAGGTGAATATTATTTTGGTTTATTCCTATGAAGGAAAGAAGTTTAGTAGTTATGTTTTTTTTATAAGCATGAAGAAGACATTACCTTATGTTATGCTAAGAATTGTGAAATTAGTCATTTGAAGCTTTATGAAGTTGGATGATCTTTAATATTTAGTGACATTAGTAAGAAAGGGAAAATTTATGATTTGTGGAAAGCAGAAGTAGGAGATCAATGATTTATACTTGTTTGGGCGAATTATCATGATTAGATAAGTTATATATTTTGTCTTATGGATTTAAGCATTGAGTATATATTATGTGAAGGAGTTAATTTTATTGAAATGAATATTATATGAATTTCAAGCAATGTTGTTTATTTATTGTCTAAAGTCCTAGATAACTACTGTCTATTTTGAGAGAATATTGATTATGGCACTTTAAGGAAAATTGTAAGATGAATTTCAAGGAGTTTTAGTTTTTAGGACCTAAGTAAGGATGACTATTTTCTTCAAGTATATGTTATGTTGTTATACTTACAAGTGTTGCTTATGAATGATGAACTGATTTGATTTGTAATAGATTAGGATCATGAGTTTTTTTTTTTTTTTATATTCATTGTGAGTTCTTCATGAGTTTTTTTAAGCTTTTTAAAGAGAAAGCAAGTCTATTTTTCTTATTTAAATAAAGGCGTTTTCGAGTAAAACTTGCGAAGGGTTTTATAAAATTCTTTTGTTCTCACTATATTATAGCATTTTCACAACATTTTAGTATTTCCCCTCAAATATTTTTCCTACAACACTTGTCTTTAGTATTAACCTGAAATTCTTTATTACTCTAGAATCTGGAAAATTTTCCTATTCAAAATTTTAAAACTTTTCAGTTTGTCATAAACTACCCTTCTTGACTTAATTTAAATATTTTCTTCATTATGTTGATCTATTATTGAAGGCAAATGCTTCTATGATTATTACCTTGAAAAAGAGATTAATTCTCACAGCTCAAAAAATATTTTCAAAGGTATAATCTATCTAGTGATTTTGTTATTCTTTGTCAGCCAGTGTTTCTTATATTGTTTGTATTACAAAGTTGGTAAAAAAAAAAATTAAGTCAAGTTTTCAGTCTTAGCGAGTTACGGGGGCGTAACTCCTTTTAAGGGGGATAGAATGCGATAAAGTTTCGCGCGTTTGACCTTAGAACGTTATTTTTGACCTAATTTTGACTTGTTTCATGAGTTATTAAGTAAGCCAGCTTATTTTGATAGGAAGTTTATAGTATATGTGAATTACTTGCTTTATTTCTGAATTGCTTACGTTAAGTTTCGAGGACGAAACTTCTTTTAAGGGTGGTAGTCTGTAATACTCCGTATTTTTAGTAGTTAATATTTATATTTTTTAGAAAAGTTTTGGTTATTGAAAAGGTTGTTATTTACTAAAAAGGCTTTTAAAATAGGCTTTTATAAAAGATTTTCGGTGTTTAAAATTAATCCTAGCTTAATTTGGATTTTGGGCCTGGGTTTACTAATTTTAAAATGTAGGTAGTTTGTTTAAAACAAAATTTAAAAATGTTTTAAAGGAAAAAAAAAAAAAACCAAAAGATTTACAAAAAGAAAAGAGAAAAAAAAAAAACTAATTGCCGGCGCATAGCTCACGCCCAAAGTTAACAAAAGTTAATTAACTTTACTTCTTCTATCTTTTGCTTAATATGCTTCTAGATTATTTATCTTAGGGAATATTCTCCAATTTTAGCTAGATGACCATAAAAAAAATAGTGGATCTTAGCTCATATTATTTATCTTCTCTCAAAAACCCATCTTTTAGTTCCGAGTCCTAGTACGACTCTACTTGTCCAACTAGTGTAAATAGGGGTCTCCACGCATCATATTCTTCACACCAAAATTGAGAAATACATCTCTTTTCTCTTGTTTAAACTCTCTCCCTCTTAGCCTACCATTTCTCTTCTCCCTAGTAGTTATTAATTTTTAAGGTGCGTGTATATGTAGATCGTTAATAATTATTTTTGCAACCTTAGTATCATGTTTTTAGGAAAATATTTTGGATTGAAGTCATGTTTTTATAAGTTTTAGTATGAACTACATGTGTTTTGTATGAACATGTTTGAATGTTTATTAATTTTATTATGCACTTGAATTATGTCTTTAGTTCAATATTATTATAAAGTTTGATCTTTGAATCTATATTCATATAATTTACAAGGAGTTTGATATCTAAATGCATGTTTAAATATTTAAAAGGGAGTGTTTTTGAACTATTAGTATTTTTCAAAGGTTACCCCTTGAGCGAGTTATTTTATTTATGCCTTTTTATGGCTAAATTTATAAGTAGTACCATTCTTTTTAAAGGATGATTATTTCAGAAGGATTTTTATTAGATATATGATCTTTTATGATCGCAATAATAAAGAGGCAACGGCTTGTTATTTATTAGCAAGAACGGTAGCCATTATATTATTTACCCATGGAATTTTTGTATAAGTCATGTGGACAAGGTAGTAACCCCTCGTAATAGACTCAATAAGGAATAATAAACTTGGGGGGTGTGCACACTTTAGGAAAGGTACCTAGGCAAGGAAAAAGGATTTTATTAAAGTTATATACCTTATATTATACAAGTATTAATTACAAGTATCCAAGGAAGGTTTATAGAAATATTTTGAATGTTTAATAAAGTATTTAAATTTCCGCATATACATGTACTCAGTATTTTTACTGACACGCGTTTTGTTGTTTATTTTATGGCTTTGTCCCTATGATGACCCTTTTGGTGAGCAGAATTTACAGGTTGATTTAATGCATACTTCACATGGGGGAGCTAGTGAGGAATAATACTTAAGCTAGGAGTTGCTATTTTTATTTATTATAGATTCCATTTTTGTCATACTTGAATAATAAAGTTTTTATTTTATCAATAAAGAGAAGTTATTATTATTAGTTTCCGCTGCATTGTTAATTTAGTAGTTAGTAGTTTTAGCCTTTAACATTATCACGTGGTGGTAATACTCTCAAGTTTCTCAAGTGTTTTATATTAAAATATATTCTTCAAAAAGAGAGAAATTTGGGGGTGTTACAATTAGTGATTAGAAATGGAGGTTAAGATAATCACCTTAATTAGTGACTAAACTTAAAAGGAAAGATAATCACCTTGATTAGTAATTAAAAATGAAAGGTTAACGTAATCACCCTAATTAGTGATTAACCAAGGATAAGATAACCACCCTAATTAGTGATTAAAAGAGAAAAATAATCGCCCTAATTAACGATTATTAAGGTTTAAGATAATCACTCTAATTAGTGATTAAATATGAAGGATAATCGTCCTAATTAACGATCATTAAGGTTTAAGATAATCATTCTAACTAGTAATTAAATAAAGAGGTTTAAGTTAATAACCTTAATTAGGGATTAACTAAGGTTTAAGATAATCACTCTAATTAGTGATTAAATATGATGAAAGGTTAAGCTAATCACCCGATTTAGTGATTAACCAAGGTTTAGGATAACCACCCTAATTAGTGATTAAATGAAGAGTTTGAGTTAATCGCTCTAATTAGTGATTAATCGAGGATTGAAATAACCACCTTAATTAGTGATCACGTTTATAACTTTTAAGAGGTCTCAGGAGGTTTGCTTCCTAATTATAGGCTTTTGAGAAATAATCTTAATTGACGATTATTAAGTCGTTTAGAGAGAAATGATCAATTTAAGATCAAATTTGGAGATTGTGTTTGGCTAATTGGAATTTGGCCATTTAAAATGAGACACGTGAAACGGCCTAAAATCAATTCGGAGATCATAATTACCAACCTAATTATGTCAAATTATATGATTAATCCTTTTGAATATGGAGAACAAATTTTAAAATGTAGGATGGATCATCATACAATTTAACTTAATTAGATTTGCAGTTTTTCCTCTTAATTGAGATTGGGTCATTTATTCATATACTATAATATATTGGGCCCAACATGCAAAATTTATAACATTGGTTGCTAATTTTATTAAAAAGAATTATGGAATTATTTATGAAAATTATGCATAAACATCTCCATATTTTTCATTAATTGAGTGATTTAATAACTATTTACAACGAAACTATTATTACAACAATATGTACAAATTCTATGATTTATACAAATTCTTCAATCTTGATATTCACTATGATGCTCCTTGATCTTCATCTCCTTGAATGGGCTTCAGAATTCATGTTTATTTGTAAATTTGTGAAAATAAGAGATGAACTAACCTCTTTGATTTTGATTTTTTTATGACATTTTTATTGATTTTTATTGCATAATAAAAATGAATCATTTTAAGAGAAACTTAAAATTTCATGTTTTTTAATGAATATTTTTCGTGTGACAAGAAAACACATTTTTTTATGAAACTTGAGCTAATCACTTCATTTCATTTTCCAGATTGCTCTTTTGTTCTTGTACTGAATTATAAAATTCATAACGTTTTGTACAAAGTGTTACATTGATCATGTGATACATCTATGGATAGGTCAGTGAGTTCTCTACGTTGTGTGAAAATTTGACGAGTTTTTAGTGAAAACTCGAATTATGGTGAATTTTATGCTAAAAACGGTCAAAACATGACCTTTATCCAATTTGTTCTTTGAAATCCAACTTACTGAACTTAGTTTGAAGTGAATTTTGGTATGAACATTCTAGAAACTTTAACATACTATACTGAAAATTTTAACTTGAATTAGAAAATTTTATGACCATTGTTTAATTCTTTTCTTAACTGAAAAGAAAATCAGTGTTCTGGAATTTAGTGATTTACATGAACGTTTTTGTAAAAATGATATAAATTTGTAAAACATTCATATGAATATCATTTTTATGTTTTTGGATAGCTACTGATGTCTACTTTAAAGTTTATGTTTTTAGTTTTGTCTAAATGATTTTATTTTAAACTTTATTGACAAGACAGTCTTATGTGGTACTGGACAAAATCAGTTTTGAACAACAAAGTTGTATAATGTTTAATTATCTGTAATAAATTCGTTTTTTTAGAAATTCCAAATCCCAATTGTTGAAAACATATTGAGCTTCATAGGAAAAATATTACATCCTATAAACTATTCTGATAATATAGACAAAAAATAAAGTGAAGTACGAAATTAAAACTGACCATAATTACAGCATCACATTTTCTTTTGACGGAGATGTTTATGCACAACTCTACTTTCATTTTTTTTATGAAAACTTATTTTTGGTTATAAATAACAACTTGATTAACAAAAATCACTCAAGCACACATTTCCTAAGAGTCTCCCCATTAGAGTTCACTATTTTAGGTGGGGTGATTTAAGGTTGGGAACCTATTAGGACTTCCACATACCCAAATCACTCCAAAAATTAGAAAATGATAAGAAGAAACAAAGACAAAGTTAGTATGTGATTAAGAAGATAATCAAAAAAATAATAATAACAAGAACATTAACTTTACCTTGCTAACTCAATGATGCACTTCCTTTTGCAAAGTTTTCTACCTTTTTTGTGATTTTCTTAATTTCTAACTGAGTTTCTAAATCTACTTAAGTACTAACTTAAACCCTTTTTTTGTGTTTTTCTATTAACGAACTTCTTTACTTACTAATTATAACTTTTGCTTAGATGGAGAAATTAAGGAGGAGGAAAGTAGTATTGAGATTTCTTAGGAGTTATAAGTTGTAGAGTTAAGTGAAGTTGTTTGAGGTTGTTATGTAAAATTGTTGTGTGTTGAAGTAAAAAAAAATGGGGGTATTTATAGGGAAATGAGGTGGTGAACTAGGGTTTGAAGAAGGTAAAAAAAATCAGATTCTTCACCCAAAAATATAATTTTTATCAACCCAAATTATCTTAATGACATCTCACTAATGACATCACTAAATCCTCCTAGATCATCAAATTTATGGGAAATGCCAATATTCTTATTATCTTTAGATTTGATTTTGATCTTTACACTAATGAAGCAAAATTCGAATTTCAACACATCCTAATAGGTAGAAATGCATCGAAAACGTGAAAGAAATGCTGACTTGACCAACTGCACCTAAGCAAAGCCCTGCGACACAGCACCGTGCGCTAGGCACACTGGCCAGTGTCTAGCGTAGGACACCACTGTGCACTGGGCGCATGATCATGTGTTTGGTGCATGATCATGTGCCTGGTGCACAACTCGAATCTTCGGAAAAAATCAAAATTCTTGGCTCTTACACTTTGGATTTGATTCTTATTCTTATTCTTTTTCATCATTCTTATTCCTTAACTAATGGATTAAAGAATGTGATTTGTGGTTAAAAAATATATATTCTTACTCTTTATCCAATGAACAATGACTTGACCATCAAGAAAACTGATTACTACTGGTTTTGGGAGAAGATTAAAATCCCAGCACTTAATTGCGACTCGTTTTTCTGTTTTTTGAAAAATTAACTTAAAACAATTCACGAAAACTCGTCAAACCAGTAAAGACGAGCATGATTATACTACAAATCATTTTATTAAACTGGTGGTTGTAGTTATTGACTACGACTTACGAAAAATTATATTTCTAGGCCGGAATTGTATGACTAACACGCGAAAAAGGATACGACGGAATGAAGCTCGCGCTCCGAGACGAAACATGCCTTTGACGGGAAGCGCGCTCCACAATACTTAACGGTTTTCGTTATTTTTATTTCTTTTCAAAATCTATATTTTAAAATTTTATACGCAAAAGGGGACCAAAATTTGGTGTCTACAGGGAGATACAACATTGAACCCATTTCAATCGAGTATACACAACAAGTAGCAATGATGCGCTAAAATCAAATGGCAAACACGCAAAGCAGAATCAAAGCAGTGAAGAAAAGGAATAACGTCAGATGTAATTGCATGCGCTGGACGCGATCTACATGCGCTAGACGCTAGCTGTGTGCAAGGAACTCGAAAGAACAGCGCGTCGGACGCTTAATGTGCGCGATGCGCAGCTGAGGCAGAGACTCAATTTTTACCTTGTACTCATCGCGTAAATTCGTTCGATTGTTTTGACTCGAAACATCATTAATATGAAACAATTAATGGCACGCACACACCAATATGCACAAGTAGGATAATAGTATGCAAAGTTCCAACCTAAAGGTCAAGTTCTATGTTTTAAAACTATGGTCAGTTTAGGTTAAGGATGAAAAATGGTCCATGACTAAGAGATTGATCCCACGCTTCGTACCCCTGCTTAAAGAGGTGGCCACGTGTAAGACGCACTCCAGTTCTCAAGTCAGAAACAAGAGAGCAATGCCATGGTTGGGTAGGTTTACTTATGACTAAGATCCAACCATATCGCTCATGAAGCTTTTTGGAAGGACAAAACGCAAACCCCCCGGGGGTGACCTCACACGTAGAACATGTGCTAATGAGGCAAGGTAGATTGTCCTTATGGTGGCTGAACAATAGCCATGCATATGCAAAACTGTATTGTCATTCTAAGGCATAAAAAGAGTATGAATCTGTGGTACCCGATTTTTTACTGTCTGAATCCCACAAAAGTCTCTTATTAGACTATGAGTTTTAGAAAAATTTGAAGTCGCTACCCTATTAATAACTGAATAGGGACATATTTATTTAATAAATCATTTTAAAATCAATTTCAAGAAATATCATTTAAAACAATGATGACTTCATATGGATAAGGCTTTTTTAAAATTGGTTTTTCATACCATGAGATAGGGTTCGGGGTTTAGGTTAAGAGGTGCGAACATCTAGAACTCGTCTCCTCTTCCGTTCTAAATGCTTTCTTTTCCATTTTCAAGTAATCATGGCTATTAAAAAGAAAGAAAATCACATAGTTTGCACATATACACATCAATCATTTTTATTTAGGACCAATATATCATTTGTACATGGTAGGTTTGAGCACCGAAGTTGCACTACATACCAATCATTGCGGGATTGGAATCCACTCATGGATCAAAACCATCGTAGTTTGATCTTATGTCTCACCCTAAATGGCCAATTCAATTGGGGGAAGAAAAGCAAAGAATAGATTATGAATAACTCACCTTTTACAATTAGACAAATCTATTAGGAATAAGGTAATCACTCCAATTAGTGATTGAAATGAGATTAAGATAACCATTTTAATTAGTGATTAAATATGAAAGAGGATCAAGATAATCACCTTAAATTAGTGATTAGAAATGGAGGTTAAGATAATCACCCTAATTAGCGACGAAACTTAAGGGGAAAGATAATCATCTTGATTAGTGATTAAAAATGAAAAGTTAAGGCAATCACCCTATTTAGTGATTAACCAAGGATAAGATAACCACCCTAATTAGTGATTAAAATGAAAGGTTAAGGTAATCACCCTAATTAGTGATTAACCAAGGATAAGATAACCACCCTAATTAGTGATTAATTGAAAAAAATAATCGTCCTAATTAACGATCAATAAGGTTTAAATTAATCACTCTAATTAGTGATTAAATAAAGAGGGTTAAGTTAATCACCCTAATTAGTTATTAACCAAGGTTTAAGATAACCACCCTAATTAGTGATTAAATAAAGAGTTTGAGTTAATCGCTCTAATTAACGATTAACTAATGATTGGAAATAATCACCATAATTTGTGATTAAATAAAAAGTTTGAGTTAATCGCTCTAATTAACGATTGACCAATGATTGAAATAACCACCTTAATTAGTGATCACGTTTATAATTTCAGGAGGTCTCGGGAGGTTTGCTTCCTAACTGAAGGCTTTTGAGAAATAATCTTAATTGACGATTATTAAGTCGTTTAGAGAGAAATGATCAATTTGAGATCAATTTGGAGATTGTGTTTGGCTAATTGGAATTTGGCCATTTAAAGTGAGACACGTGAAACTGCCTAAAATCAATTCGGAGATCATAGTAACCAATCTAATTATGTCAAATTATATGATTAATCCATTTTAAGATGGAGAACAATTTTTAAAATGTAGGATGAATCATCATACAATTTAACTTAGATTTGTAATTTTTCCTCTAAATCGAGATTGGGTCATTTAATTCATATACTATAATATATTGGGACCGAATGCAAAATTTATAACACTGGTTGCCCATTTTACTGAAAGAATTGTGGAATTATTTATGAAAAATTATGCATAAACATCTCCATGTTTTTCATTAATGAGTGATGTAATAACTATTTAAAAAAAACTATTATTACAACAATATGTACAAATTCTATGATTTATACAAAGTCTTCAATCTTGATTTTCACCATGATGCTCCTTGATCTTCATCTCCTTGTTCTCCTTGAATGGGCTTTGGAATTCATGTTTATTTGTAAACTTGTGAAAATTAGAGATTAATTAACCTCTTTGATTTTGATTTTTTATGACAATTTTTATTGATTTTTATTGCATAATAAAAATGAATCATTTTAATAGAAACTTAAAATTTCATGATTTTTAATTAACATTTTCGTATAAAGAAAACAATTTTTTTTATGAAACTTGAGTTAATTACATTATTTCATTTTCCAGATTGCACTTTTTTTTCTTGTACTGACTAGTAGAATTCATAACCTTCTGTACAAAGCTTTAAATTGAGCATGTGATACATCTATGGATAGGTCAGGGAGTTCTTTATGTTGTGTCAAAATTTCACAAGTTTTCACTGAAAACTCGAATTATGTTGATTTTTATGCTAAAAACGGTAAAAACAGGACATTTATCCAATTTGTTCTTTGAAACCCAACTTACTAAACTTAGTTTAAAGTGAATTTTGGTATGAACATTCTAGACACTTTAAGACCATTTTTGTCTGTTTTCTTAATTGAAGAGAAAATCAGTGTTCTTGAATTTAATGATTTACATATACATTTTTGTAAAAATGATATAAAATTGTATAAAATTCATATGAACATGATTTTTATATTTTTGGAAAGCTACTGAAGTATACTTTAAAGTTGATATTTTTAGTTTTTTCTAAATGATTTTATTTTAAACTTTATTGATAGAACAAGCTTATATGGTACTGGACAAAATCAATTTTGCACAACAAAGTTGTATGATTTTTAATTATCTGTACAAAATTCGTTTTTTAGAAATTGCACAGCCCAGTTGCTGGAAACATATTGATCTTCATAGGAATAATATTACATCCTATAAACTATGCTGATAATACAGACGAAAAATGAAAAGAATTACCAAATTAAAACAGACCATAATTACAGCATCACATCTTCTTTTTATGGAGGTGTTTACGCACAACTCTTCTTAAATTTTTTTATGAAAATATGTTTTTTGGTTATGAATAACAACTTGATAACAAAAATCACATAAGCACATATTTCCTAAGAGTCTCCCCATTAGAGTTGACTATTCTAGGTGGGGTGATTTAAGGTTGGGAACCTATTAGGAATTCCACATACCCAAATCACTCCAAAAATTAAAAAATGATAAGAAGAAACAAAGAGAGAGTTAGTAGGTGATTAAGAAGGATTAAGAACAATAACAAGAACTTGAAGTTTACCTTGCTAGCTCAATGATGCACTTCCTTTTTGCAAATTTTTCTACTTTTTTGTGATTTTCTTAATTTCTAAGTGAGTTTCTAAATCCACTTAACTACTAACTTAAACCCCCTTTTTTGTGTTTTTCTTTTGATGAACATCTTTACTTACTAATTATAACTTTGGCTTAGATGGAGAAATTAAGGAGGTGGAGAGTAGTATTGAGATTTATTCAAAGTTAGAAGTTGTAGAGTTAAGTGAAGTTGTGGTGTTTTTTTGAAGTTGTTGAAGTTGTTGTTGTTAAGTAAAAAAAATGGGGGGTATTTATAGGAAATGAAGTGGTAAACTAGGGTTTGAAGAAGGTAGAAAATAAGACTTTTCACCCAAAAATATGATTTTAATCAACCTAAATTATCTTAATGACATCACCTTAATGACATCACTAAATCCTCCTACATCATCAAATCTATGGGAAATGACAATATTCTTATTCTCTTTAGATTTGATTTTGATTTTTACACTAATGAAGCAAAATTCGAATTTCAACACATCCTAATACGTACAAATGCGTCGGAAAACGTGAAAAAAATGTTGACTAGACCACTGCGCTAAAGGTAGGAGCCTGCGCTAGGCACAACACCGCGCGCTAGGCGCACAGGCCTGCGTCTGGTGCAGGATCCACTCTGCGTTGGGCGCATGATCATGTGCCTGGCGCACAACTCGAATCTTCGGAAAAAAATCCGGATTCTTGGCTCTTACACTTCGGATTTGATTCTTATTCTCACTCCTTTTCATGATTCTTATTCCTTATGGATAAAGGATGTGATTAGTGGGTAAATAATATATTCTTATTCTTTATCCAATGAACAATGCCTTGACCATCAAGAAAACTGATTATCGCCGGTTTTGCGAGACGATTAAAATTCCGGCGCCTAATTGCGACTCGTTTTTTTTGTTTTTCGAAAAACGAACTTAAAACAATTATTGAAAACTCGTCAAATTAGTAAAGACGAGCATGATTATACTACAAATCATTTATTAAACCGGTGGTTGTAGTTATTGACTACAACTCACGGAAAATTATATTTCTAAGCCGGAATTGTATGACTAAAACGCGAAAAAAGGAAAATCATACGATGGAATGAAACTCGCGTTCCCGTACGAAACATGCCTTTGACGAGGCGCGTGCTCCACTATACTTGACGATTTTCGTTATTTTTTATTTCTTTTCAAAATCTTTATTTTCAAATTTTTATACGCAAAAGGGGTTCAAAATTTGGTGTCTACAAAATGCCCCATATTGGTCGAATTTTGGATAAAATGATGATCTATGTTTAAAAAGACACAAAATTTTGACAGAATATTTCTTTTGAGATAACATATTCTCCATAGAAAATAGTTATCATCAGTGCTATTTTGAAAACATGATTTGCGACTTCTGATGACGCTTTATGTAGAAAATCCCAATTAATTTTCTAAAATTGAAAATGCGACTTTATCGTTGTCTTAGATAGAAAATCCCAATTAATTTTCTGAAATTTGAAAATGCGACTTTAACGTCATTTTAGATAGAAAATCCCAATTAATTTTCTAAAATTGAAAATATCACTTTATTGTCGTCTTAGATAGAAAATCCCAATTAATTTTTTAAAATGCGACTTTAACATCGTCTTAGATAGAAAATCCCAATTAATTTTTTGCAATGCGACTTTAATGTCGTCTTAGATAGAAAATCCCAGTTAATTTTTTAAAATTTTAAAATGCGACTTTAACGTTGTCTCTTTTTATTTTGTCTTATGAATTTATCTTTTGTTAATGTGAGAGACTCCGACAATTAACAGTCTGACTCCAGCTTTTATCACAGTTTTTATTGTATTGATGACAAACAAGTTGTCAAGTCACCATTATTCACTTTTTATGACTCAATGTGTTATCATGTCACCTTAAATTAGGACATTATCAGGTCATGTCACCTTAAAGTGATGCATTGTCAAGTCATGTCACCTTAAAGGTTGACCAAAAGTTATTACCCTCTAGACAAACTATGGTGAACCAAATCATCATATGGCAAAAAAAATTATTTGTTTTTCCAAAAATCTTTCAGGAAATTTTTATGCATAATGCTTATTCGCTTTGTCGGAAAATGATGATCACTATATAAAATAGATTGATCAAGGTCATTCTTTTGGATGACTATTAGGAAAATGGATTGTATCAATGTTCTTGATTCATCATTGACACTGTTTATCGATGTTCGGCTTTAGCAAAAATTACCATACCGCAAATGCTTGGTCATTAACCATTGTTAGGGATGCTCCTTATTACCCCATGTACAATACTCAAGCTTATTATCCATGGCATGGATGATCATCTTTTTTCATCTATAAAAGGGCATGGTTTTTCATTTCCAAATGCAACATCTTCATTACTACAATTCTTTCACAAAAAATGGCTCCTTGTTATGGAGAAACTAATGAAATAGGGAGTGGTGATAAGAAACAACTCTCAGGCATCACAAAAAATTTGGAGCAACCAAGGCAGTCTTCTTCTTCTTTCCATTTTACTAAGGCTCTTATGCCTTTGCTTTCTCTTTTTATTTGTTATGAAATGATTCATGCTGCTTCCCAATTTTGGGACGAAACCCATCATGTCTTCCGCTTTGGAGACCGAAAGATTGTGCCTCTTGTTGAAGAGGTTGAAGGATTGCTAGGCTTATCCTCGAATGGTCCAGTTATTACACCTAGATCTCCTACCAAAATCTCGGGAGATTTATCAATAATTTCATACCTTCCTGAAAACCTTCATGGCAACTACCTACAGTATAGAGAGGTACTTCTTCTTAATCTATTATCGACCTTTCAATTTGGTAATTGGCAAATTTTGTAACAATGCCAGTTATAGGATTGCTAGAGAAAATGCTTGCGTTCTTATGATTATGGGAAGTACCCTCACTAAATGGTCTTTAAACACATGCCATGTCCGGTCTATTTTAGTTATTCCTCAAATTGTTAGTGGGGTCGTCTTGGACCGCTTATTTTGGGGAAAACGTTTCTTGGTTTAGATGAACTCAAAAGAAACCCTCAAAGCTTTGTGAAGGGATGTCCATTAGCCCTTCACTTGTGGTTATTGGAAAAAATTTCTCTTATGAAACCTCATGGGAGTCTTGCTTACAAAACTAATCATATCCGAGAATGAGGTTTTCATCCTTTCTTCTATCAACTTAGTAAAAATGGTGGGTGGGAGGATTATTTCCTACAGCAAGACATAAAGTGGGTCACAAGCCTCCTTGGCATTAGTGCAATTGTATATTGCAATTCTGGTCGTCGAGGTGTACAACTACCTGGACTTTGCCAAGTCACTTTCTACCTTCCATGGAGGTGTTTAAGGCAAATTGGTTGGAGGCAACAACACATTCCTGCCTTCTAGACTCTTCCAACATGTACCACTTATGAGGCTGATAAGAGTGGTATTCAGAGAATGCCTACTATATGGCAGGGAGTTAAAATTATATCAGCACTACCTGAAACTTCCTTTCCACTGATTGATGAAGATTACCTTCAATGGCTTCTGGTTGATATTGGTCAAGATAATGGTTCAGACGGGCCTACCATGAAGAGAAGAAGGGTTTGAGAGAAATATCATGTTTATTTTCTATGTTGTTTGTTTGGTTTTTTTAGTTTGGTAGGAAAATAGAGGCATATTGTCTCCTTTTGTGTAAAATGAAGTACCCCGGTTAGGATGAATAAAAATTATTTGTTTGTGGGAATTATCTATTTGTGAGAAATTCAATGTAAACACAATTCTAAATACGTGCACACTTTAATATTAAATATAACATGCAAATCATAATTAATCAATCATATGACACATAAAACCATAACACATAAAACCTTAACAAACAAAAACATCCTTGCATAGCATGTTTATTAAGAATAAACAGATAGTATACAAAATCCACAAACTGCTTGGTCACTTGACCATTTCAATTACTTGGACGCCTAAGCGTAATATTTATTCAACTAATTAAGATTAGTGAAATGGGTGAATTCATTCCCATCAAAATCCATTAGCTATACTGCTCAAGCCGTGGTGACATGCTTGACTAGGAATGGTCCAGACTAATTAGGCTTGAATTTTCCCCGAGGATCATGCAACCGAGCTCTATTTTCCTTTAAAACTAGATCACCTTCTTGAGTGTCTCTATCTCGAACCTTTTTGTTAAATGCACGAGCAATTCTCCACTGGTAGAGTTGGATGTTATGCAAAGCTTGTAGTCGGCGCTCATCTGCAAATGCAAGCTCATCATAACGAGTTGTATACCATTGGTCTTCTGAGATTTCACTTTCTGCTATGACCCTGAGAGTTTGAATCTCTACCTCAACCGGTAGGACTAGCTCCATCCCATAAACTAAAGAACACGGGGTTATTCCTGTTGGAGTTCTAATTGATATCCTATATCCCCAAAGGGCATATGGTAGTTTGTCATGCCATTCCCTAGTCTTTTCAGTCATCTTGGCAACAATAGTCTTGATTGTCTTATTGGCTGCTTCCACTGCTCCATTGGTTTGGGGACGATAAGGTGAAGACTGATGATGCTTGATTGCATATTTTGCAAGATTGTGATCCATTATCAGAGATGATTTCAAAAGGCATGTGACAGGCTAAAGTCGTATCACCTTATCAAAAATAACCTAAAGTCCACTAACAAGTAGTCAGGGAAGTCAGGATCGAATCCACAAGGAGAAAGTTATATTATTGTATCTGAATTCTAATATTATACTAACTAAATCTGATGAAAATTGGTGTGTGACTAAACTAATAGGCAAATGATAGAACTAAATATGAAGATAATAATCAATTAATAAAGAACTAGGATTATGGATCACTATGCATACAATTCGGGAAATCAGAGACGAATAATAATCACCCAATAAGTCAATTTATCTAGGGCACATGTAATTTCTCTCGAACATTACCTCCCTCAAAGATCACCTAGCTGCTCTCGCATGGTCAAGGATCACTATGCCTAATGATTGAAAGCCTATACAAAATCTCTCCTCTCGAAGCAGATTCAATATTGCGATAATAGAAATACAAATCAGGCCTAATTTATAAATCTAGCATGAACGATTCAATCACAGGAAACAATTGAAATATAGGGTAATTATACTAACCTATCAATCCTTCATTGCATACATAGATCCCCACAATCCTAGAAATAAAACTACTCACTCATGCTTGAGAAAACAATAACAAATTTCATATAAAAATCCATACTTTGAACTATTGCAAATAACTAAGAAACTAATCTAATAAATAATAGAGAAAGCAAATAAATATGAAGAGAATAAAGAAGAAGATTACCAAATTAATGAACTATATTAAACTTGCGAATAATCCAAAGGTTCAATCTTGAATCACAATGAAGAGTAGTAAAAAGCTAGGGTTCTTGAGAGAAACTATGAGAAATAAGAGCTAAAACAAAGATGAATAAAAGATGCAATGGTTTTCCTATTTACACTAAGTAGCCCGACATTCATTAAATGAGCGCGCGGAACAGTCGCCCGATCGGGCCAAGTCAGCCCGATCAAATCGGGCACAATAAACGCATCAGCGCCCAAAATGACCATCGCCCGATGCAATCGGGCGAGATCCTTTTCCTCTTGTTTCAACTCTAGAACGCCACCAGGTCAATTTGTTCTCGAGCCCGATCGGGCTGAGCCGCCCGATCCTATCGGGCGAGAAAACTGCTACTTTGCGTCAATTTGCGAAGGCTGTATCTCTCAAACCAGAAGTCCGTTTGGGGCGTGTGACCTATCAATGGAAAGATCTTTAAGTCTAGTTTCCAACCCAACTGGAATTTCTTGATTATCAATTTTGTATCAAAAGTTATGATCAAAATGGTGAACAAGTGTCAGTTTTGGCACTTCTTTCACTAACTCTTTGCTTCATTCCAACTCGAAATTGTCCCAAACGGATGCATTGTGATCCTTGTGCAAGCTACTCCATCCTCAATGATTAAAAGGCTTGATCTTAGATAATCATAATCAATTTGCATCAAAATAACCTGAAAATCATCGAAACACGCAAACGGGGAGTAGTAGAGCAAAACTTGAGTAAATCATGCAAATATGCACCTAAATGATCTAATATGAACTAGAAATGCAACCTAAATGCACCTAAATATCTATATAAAACCATATCATCAGTATCCCATACCGATAGATAATGTTGTTAATCACAAATTTCGAGACTTGCGTTGCCCCTAACTTTGAAAAGGATGCAGCTTCAACCCACTTCGAAAAGTAATCAATTGCTACAAGAATATACTGATGCCCATTTGAAGCCTTTGGATGAATTTGTTTGATTATGTCTATGCCCCAACTTGAAAATGGCCAAGGAGAAGTTATATAGTCTGCCTTTTAGAATGAGAAAATGAGCAGCTAGTCTTCTGATAACTATACGATCCTTCTGGCTACTTCCCTCTGGATACTGCATAGTTTCCAGAAAATTCTTGATATCCTTATACCATATATCATCATCATCTTGTTTAGCCAGCGTAGAGACAATTTGTGCTACCGTCACTGTAGGCCCCTTCCTTTCTTCAATTAAAACTGACTGGATTTTTGTACCATTTTCCCATGTTAAATTTACAGCGAGATTGGCTAAAGCATCAGTGAAGCTATTTTGTTCCCGAGGAAGATGTTTGAAGATGATATCATCAAAATAAGGGATCAATTCTTGAAGGTACTCTGTGTAGAGTTGAAGTATCTCGTCTCTAACTCTCTAAATTCCTATTGTTTGAGATATGACAGTGAGATGTCTTGCCCCTTTTACCAAAGCGGCTTTTACTCCATATATACAGGCTTCATACTCAGTTGTATTGTTTGTTGTTAGGAAACCTAGCTTGACAACAAATGGAATATGGACTCCATCAGGATCTACAAACAAAACCCATGCTCCATTACCTCTTCTAATAGAAGCTCCATCAAAATACATGCACCATTGTGGATTGTCAATGAATAATAAATATTCATTAGGGAATGCATCATCATATTCGTCTCCTGACACTGGTCCCTCTGCTAGGGCTTTAGATATGGCTCTTCCTTTAACAGATTTCTGGCTGACACATTGAATATCAAACTCAGAAAACATAGCATGCCATCTCGCCAATCTTTCACTAAGAATGGGTTTTTCGAACATATACTTGATGGGATCCATTCTCGAGATCAGGTAAGTGGTATGAGCTTGAAGGTGATGCCTCAACTTCTTCGTGGCATAGGCCAAAGAGATACATGCCTTTTCCAGTGGGATATATCTTGTCTCATACTCCAATAATTTCTTGCTGACATAGTATATGGCAACTTCTTTCTTTGTTCCCTCTTGATATTGGGCTAAGAGAGCTCCCATAGTCGTTTCAGTGATATTGAGGTACAAAATCAGGGGTTATCCTGGTCTAGGCGGCATTAGAACAAGTGGATTTAAAAGGTACTCTTTCATGGAATCGAAAGCTTTCTGACATTCCTCATTCCACTCATGGGATCCCCTTCTTCTGAGCAGCTTAAATATAGGTTCACATCTCATAGTGAGTTGTGAGATGAACCTGCTGGTAAATTGAATTCTGCCGAGAAATCCTCTTACTTCTTTTTCTGTTTTTGAAGGAGGTAGCTCTTGAATAGCTTTTACCTTTTTCGAGTCCACTTTAATGCCGTCTTAACTGACAATGAATCCTAACAATTTCCCTGAAGTGACGCCAAACACACACTTTTGATAGTCTTAGATTGTATTTCCTAATTCTTTCAAAGAAGGACCTTAGTGCAGGGAGATGCCCCTCACAATCTTCACTCTTCATGATCATGTCATCTGTATAAACCTCCACAATGTCGTGGATGAGGTCATGAAGGATAGTGGTTGCATCTCTTTAATATGTGGCTCCGGCATTCTTGAGACAAAAAGGCATAACTCGATAACATAAAGTGCCCCATGGAGTGATGAAAGACATCTTTGTCATGTCTTCTTGGTCCATGAGTATTTGATTATACCCTGAGAATCTATCCATGAAGGAAAACATTGCATGACCAGTCGTACTAACCATGAGAACATCGATGTGTGGTAAAGGAAAGCAATCTTTTGGTGATGCAGCATGTAAATCTCGAAAATCAATGCACACCCGAACTCTCCCATCCTTTTTAGGTACAACCACTATATTGGTGAGCCAACTCAGATGATTTACAGCTTGGATGAATTTGGCATCAAGCTGTTTTTGGATTTCTTCTTTCACTTTCAGACTAACCTTTGGTTTCATTCGGTGGAGCTTTTGCTGCTTAGGCTTGCTTTCAGGATGTAACGAAATGCAATGTTCCGCAATTTCTCTATTAACGCCAGGCATATCAGCATAAGACCATGCAAACACATCTACATACTCTTTTAACAATGCAATAAACACAGACTGTTCAGTTGGGGATAGGGACGAACCTATTTTGACTTCTTTTATAGCATTTTCAGTACCAATATTAATTACAATGGACTCCTCCATGGGTTTTATATATGTTTCAGTTGTATCTAGGGATTCATCATTATTAAACTCACTGTTAGAGATAACATCTTGCATGCAAATGTACTTAGATAAAGCTTCACATTCAATTTCCTCACTACCAGAGTCTTCTGACTGGGTATGCAATGTGGATTGGTTGGAAGATGAGCTATCGATATGATATCCATCTGAAAGGGGTGAAAGGTAGTTTCATGAGATGGATGTGGAGGATGGTTTCCTAAAAACATTTTAACTTCTATAGGCCCGTCTTTTGCCTCACACTCAATACTCCACTTATGTTCAATGCTTCCGCCAGAAGGTATCATCAAAGACACCGGGTCAAAATCCCCTTCCTCAGAGGACTCAAAAGTGAAAAGTTTCTCAAGGATTCCATGTTCCAGATTATCCACCCAGTCTTTTTCCTTTTTCATTCTGTGTTCTCGGACAAACCAACTTTTGATTAAGTCCAAATTCCTAGCTTCATTGAAGAATATCTCCAATCCCGGTAAAATCTTCTGTTCTTTCCTCTAAGCCAAGATTTTGGAAACTCATAGTATGGCTCAGTATCTCCTTACAGGATGAACTGAACATTGAGGGTAAAAGAAGGTTCTTTGATGTTGTAAGAAGTATTGTTTGGATCATATCCTAATCCATGTCGATTTTACTTGTCTATTATGGGGATGGGGTGCTTTATCCCTCTACCATCATGCCCTAATCCGGTTCCTTGAGTGTAACCCATCTTCATCATGATTTGAAATCCTTTGGACAGAGGTTGCACGGCAAATCCTACAGGCTCTTTGATTGCATTTGTGGATATGGCTGAGGCGATTGTTTTCTTATGGTACTTGGTCATCTCTAGAGAAGAGAAAAATTTCTTCTTTTTGGACCTACAGGTAGAGAAAAAGAATTAAAAGAAAAGAGAGGAAAGCTGCATATTGCAAAATGCATCACTGGATAAGGAAAATTTTCTAAAACGATTTTGCAATATTTTGACTGAAATGGCCACCTTTACAATTTTGTTCTTTTTTTATTTTGACTCTTTTGAATGATTTTACTGTCATTGGGATTGAAAACAAATGTTTTTTCTTTCTTTTTTATTCTTCCATTCCCTGCTTTAGTATTGAACAAAGACGGAAAATATAGAAATTAGGGCATGTATCCCCTTTGATGTGTCAATTCAGCATTCTGAAATTGCTCCTGTGATAACTGGCATCTTGAGTTCTGATCACATTGCCCAAAATACAATGGTTAATACATTTGAGTCGAACCCGAAGGCTGCCTACATATCCCCATTGCTCCAGGTGCATTTTATGGGGAATCAGACTCAGCGTAGTTCGTGATCTTAGAAAGAACTAAAGTTTTTTATTTAATAAAGCAGCTGCACTCATATTGAGCTACCTACGTACGCCAGGTGTTACATAGGTGGAATGATCTCACAGTGCAAGTGTACGTGATAATGGGGATTCAAGCTGCACGTAGTTCTCTGATACTAACTAACTGAAAGAATTTTTTTCTTTTTTTTTCGATGGGCTAACCCCTTACAGGACTTCCACCGAAGATTTTTCCCCTTCTACGAGATGATCAAGTACCTTTGCGATAGACAAGAGCTATGTTGGTGATTTGCTTGATGCGATAGCTGAGAGCATGACATTTGTTTGTGCCGTGACCATGTAACTAATGATAATGGCAGTACTTTTGGAGATTTGACCCTATAGGTCCTGCCCTAGGCGTCTAGGAAGTGACTGAATCTGACCTTCTTCAACCAGTTTGCAAAAAATATCGACTTGGGATTGCGATTGAGGGCGTGATGACACCTTCATTGCGGGTACTTCTTTGTGGGTTGTACTAATGAGACCTTGATAAATCAGGTTTTGAACTTTATAGTAAAGATCATGGCATCGGTCAGTTTCATGCCCAAATTGGCAACAATAAGCGCAGAGTTTGCTCATGTCTGTTCTAGGAAGGGGTAAACAGTGCATATACGCTGGGGTTTGAATTATACCTTGCCTCCGAAGACGATCATACACCATACTCAATGGTTCATCCATCTTAGCATAAACCCTTGGATTTGGAGTTTCAAGTTTTTCCTGGGGTCGTTTTTCTTGCAATTTCAGAGTATCGATATGGAAGCCATGCTGCTCCATATGGTTGAGGTATGTCTACTTTATGGTAACCTTGTGATGATAATAGAAGTCGTTCAGGGTTTGCACTAATATAAGCATGAATTCTCGATCAGTAATAGGGACCCGAAGTTGGGCACGGATGTAAGCACATCTCGAACAAAAGTGTGAGAAAGTTTCCAAGGTGCTTTGACGGAAAGTGACTAGCTTGAACTTCTTGACATCAGTCTGTTTATGCTCGAGAGCCCAATTAACAAAGGCTTGGCTAGCATTTTCCCAACTGGCTCTATCTACACAATCTGAAGAATAGTACCAGTCCAGAGCTGGTCCTTCTAAACTCTTGTCAAAGAGCATGGGGTAACCTTCCTCTGGTATGCCCCATGGGTGTAATGCATTCACAAAACCCACTAAGTGGACAAAAAGATCACCGCTCCCATCAAATTTCCTGAACTGTGGCAATTCACGACAGTGATCTTCATGTTGATATCCTGGAAAGAGAATCAGTGACTCAGTGTGAAACTCTCGAACAGGGCATACTACATTAAAGTCGAGGTCAAAATCGTCAGTCCTAGATCTCTTCTTTGACTCATTATCATCATTGCCTTCCATTTCTGGAAGATTGCCAATCCAGGATTCTTCGGGTGCTTCAGATGACGTATTATGAGTGCTGATGCTTGGAACTCCTATTTCTTCCTCGTCATCCTCACTATACTCTAGTTCTGTTTCTTCAGCACTTACATCTGGTGTGGCTGCTGGGACCTCGTTCATCCATGAATTTTCAGGTGCTGCTAGAATACAGTGGATAGTATAACCATCCAACCTAGTGCCTTCTACTTCGTTCAGATACAATACCGATTTCCCGGCGTTGGAGATGGTCATGATTTTTGGATCACCAGAAATAGTCACAGCACCCTGCTCAGTGAGAAGCTTTACCTTCTGATGTAGAGTAGAGGCTACTGCTCTATTTTCATGCAGCCATGGTCTTCCTAATAAAAAGTTGAAACATGCTTGAATGTCAATGACCATGAATTCCACCTTCCTTGCCACGGGACCACATTCAATGAGGAGGCTGATTAAACCTAGTACTTCTTTCTTGGCATTATCATATGCTCTGACCACTTGGTTGGATGGTACCAGATCTTCTTTTGAATACCCAAGTCTTGTTAGCACACGTAGAGGGTAAACGTTGATTGCGGAGCCATTGTCAATCTATACTCTATGTATCTCCCATCCATTACAACGTATAGCGATGTGTAATGAATTTTGTGGTTGATATTATCAGGGAGATCATTGTATGAACATGAGAGTTCGATCTACCCCATGAATGAGCCCCACCATCTAGTCAGGTGTTATGGAAGAACTTACAGAGGCTTCATTGAGATGCTTCCAAACGGCTGCCCTATGAGGCTGGGTATGCATTAACAACTTTCAGATGGAAACATTAGCATTTACTTCTTTCATACGCTTGATAGCATCACCTTCTTTATTACTATCCTTTGTCATAGGTTTCTTGCCCTTTTCCTTCCTTCTCAATACCTCCAAAGGATTTTCATCCTCCAAATGGGATGGTTTAAAATGGCGACCTACTCTAGTTAAATGAGATATATCCACATACTCCTCATCACGAAGATCATCGAGGCAGGTGGGGCGCGGATAGGTATTTGGAGTGGTGAAATGACCACCAGTGTTTTTCTCCACAATTGTCAAGACCGAAGAAGCATCTTCATCAGCATCAGAGTCCAAAATGAAGAAAGCACCATCATAATCCAAGGTTCCACACAGGGCAGAGAATGGATCCTTGTTGAAAGTGAAATTGGGGTCTTTACAAGGCATCATTTTGACTTTTTCTTGAGTGGAATAGTCATAAATTAGGCACTTGTAATCTATGGCTATTGACATTTCGTACATTTAGGGAACTGTCTTGCAGATTAACTGGATTTGATCGCATCCGTCTGAAGCAGCAAAGATTGCATTAATGGCAAATGAGGGCTTATGATTAGGAAGAGGGTTTTTTGTGATGTTGGGTTGAGAGTCATTTGGTTTAGCGAAAGTGGATCCTAAAGAGAGCTTTCCATCATCCACAAGATTTTGAATCTGATGCTTGAGGGCCATGCAGTTTTCAGTATTATGCCCCGGGCTTTGGTGATATTCACAATTTTAGTTTGGGTCATAACCAGGGTAAGGATTTTTAGGAGGTGGACGTGGATTCAAGGGTTAAATGAGATTGGCCTTTTTTTCTCTTGGAGAGAGCTTGGGAATAAGTCATGTTCAAAGGAGTAAAGTTCCTTTGTGGTCGCAACTGGAATGCAGACGATGCGCCAATGGCACGCATTAGTTGTTTCAGGAGCTGTTGAATCATTGTTTGGGGCTCTTTTGTTATTTCCAAACTTTGCATTATAAGTAGTGCCGCTAGTAGGTTCATCTTTCTTGATGTCTCCCATTTTCACAGCATCCTCAACTAGAGTTCCAGCAGCAATCAAAGCTTTGAAAGTCGGGAAATATTGGTACGCCATATGCTTCTAGTAGACAGGAAGAAGATTTTTCACAATGCAACCATTTGCAATTGTTCTTCTTCATTAGGCGTACTCATCATTTTGGAGGCTTTGTTTCTCCACCGAGTGATGAATGAAGAAAATGTCTCATTAAGGTTTTGAGAAGTGGTCTCCAGATCCCTTCTAGTAACATCAATTTCTTCATTATACTTATACTGGTTTGAAAACTCTATGACTATATCAGCTCAAGTGGATTTCTTCGTGTTCTCAAGATTGAGGAACCAATATGTTGTGGCACCATCTAAATATATTTGAAAGAGTTGGGCCATCAAAGATTCTTCCACTCCCCGGGGACTCATTGCCCCCACATACATTTTCAGGAAATTGGTAGGGCTACCGGTCCCATCAAACTTTGTCAGGTTAGGCATCTTGAAACCATGGGGTAATCGCGCCTTCGGGAAAAGTGTTAACCCATGAATGTCCATCCATGGTTCAGCCTTAGTCATGCCTTTTAAGACTTACTTGAGCTTGATGACGCGCTCTTTGTAAACACGTCAAAGATACCTGAACTACCCAATATAGGGCAAGTAAAGGGTCGAATCCATAAGGACTAAGGGAAGCACCAGTAAGTATCGATTTATGATAAGCGAAGAAAAGTCTACTTTTTTGAAGATTTACGGATGAAAAGACAATAAGAAAAATGACTTTAGGAAGGGGTATCCACCAATCAACTCATTCACAAACCAAGCAATCACAATGGGAATCAACGAATGGGGATCAATTGCGGGGAATTGTTCATCCATTGGTACTCTAACCACTCTCTCGAGCTAGCTAGATTGGCCTAGTCTCTTATCGAAAACCTATTCTCATGGCTAAGACATTCAACCAAGCTTATCCATAAACATGATGAACTTAAACAAGCAAACTAAGTCCCCTAGGCTAGGTAGTCCCTATTCTCATGGTCCTTCAAGCCTAATAATCGATTTGAGGCAACCCCTTAACTTCATCTCTCGATCCTTCACTAAGGGTACCTAAATTATGCTCCTATGATGGCCAATCACACAAACATTCATGAAAATGCCAAATCAATTAACCAAAATTATCCCAAGTCAAAACCCAATGTTGGATTTAGAGGTTCATGAACTCATTAATGGCTTCAAACCCTTCCCAAAGAAATAGCTACTCACAAATCATGAAAAATTATAAACTAAAAGACATTAACAACTATTAACATGAACTAAAATAATAATCTAGGATGAACAAGTAAATAGAGTGAGAATGACATGAAAATAAGAAAATAAAGCAATAAAATATGAGAGAGAGTAAGAAATTCTCATTAAAGTTGCAAGGAGTCTCCAAATCTTCAAGTTTCCATCTTAGATTCTTCAAATTCCAAGCTTTCAACAAGTTTCTCTCACTTCTCTCTCTAGAAGATGAGATTTTCTCTCTCCTAGGGTCCTAAGAATTTCAAATATCACTTTATTAAAATTTAATGTAAATTAGCTTGCTCTAAAATGAGAGGAGTTTGCCTTATATAGTCCTAAAATAAACTAGGCATAATTACAAATTAACCCCCATTCAAAAAGAGGATTTAAAAAGAAAGATTTTCGGAAAAACACGACCCGGGCGGGTGGGGTGACCCGAGCGCTCGGGCTGAGGTTGACTCGGGCGAGTCGGACCAACAGGATTGAAATTTGAGTTTTCCGCACATTGACCCGGGCGGGTTAGTTGACCCGCGCGCTCGGGTCAGTTTTCAGTTTCGTCAGTTTATTTTCAAACGGCCATATCTCATTTGTTTTGCATCGGAATTGAGCTTGTGACCACTTGTTGGAAAGCTATTGAGCCAAAATTTCATCTCCAACTTGAATCTCTCAAAAAATGTTTTGTGTGATGAAAGTTATGGCCATTTGAAGTTGACCCTTGTGCGTAAACCCTTCCAAAACTTCTTATATATGTCCCCATGAACTCGATTATGCTTCCTTGAAGCTTCCTTGACCTTCCTCTTCGATCTTAATATCCGGGGTTGTGCAAGTATCCTCCAAGCATGCTCCTAAGTCCTGAAATGAAACAAAGCACCCAAAAGAAAGTGCATACGAGGAGGAAAATTTCACAAATTAAGGAAATAGCTAACAAAGTAGCCTAAACTAACTCAAAAACAACTATAATACCAACTAAAAGCGATCAAAAAGTAAATCAATAAACAAGACATCACTTGACTACTTCTTCCTCGAGCTTAATAGGAATTTCTCTCTCATTGTTCATGGGCTCAAGATGAAAAGATGAAGCTACTTCCGACTTCGGAGGAGGAGGAGGAGGCATCTGGGCACTTTGGCGCATTATGCCCAACACAGTTTGCTCGATATTATCCTGTCGGTCAAGCATGGCCTAGACAAGTCCTCGAAGCTCAGCCATTGGATCAGGTGGAGGGGTAGAGTTATGTGGGTGCTCATTGTTCGGAATTTTAAACATATTGCTGAGATGTGTAGCAGAGAATATACAGTTGGTGTAGACAAGGATGATAGTATTACTGACAGAGAACGTTCACTATGGTCAGAACCTCGACAAATCAACCTATATCGCGGGCCCAGGCAGAGTTCCTGTGAAATGAGATGAAAAGTTAGCTCAGAAATTTGTCTAGAATTTGTTTCTTCTCTTTTTTTTGTAGGGGAATGAAAGAAATGATATCTTTGGAAAAAAAAAATTATTTTACCCCAATTACAGTTGAAAAGATGAAACCTTAACTTTATCATTTGTTTTTAGAACTTTCATTAGATTTCCTTGACTTGTAATTATTTTATTTTAGACTTGCACCTTTTTATTTTATAGTTTAGATTCCCATTTTTTAAAATAGTATTTTTTCGGGATAATACACAAACGTTTTACAAAATCAAATTGTTGATATTCTTCCATTTCCTGCTGCTACAAAAATAAGAGAAAAGAGGTATAACGAGGCTTGTCTCCTCATTTTGGCAAATTATAATGCCCTAGATATCGTTCTTCTTTGTGGTGATCGGCATGTATTGATTACTTTTAAGCGCTGAAACCATAAAAGAAAATATCAAATGCAAAAGGGGTCGAACCCAAAGGTTGCCTACGTAGCTCCATAGGCAGATTTGGATTTGGGGAAGAAATTTTTCGTGTGATGATTTTTTTTTTTTTGAATGGAGAATCAGGCCCAACGTAGTTCTGATATATTGAAAATGAAATAATTTTATATAATAATTTTTCTTTTTTGCAGTTGCACTCAGAAAATGAGTTGCCTATGTACCCCTTTTAGTACATTACATAGTAGAGAAAACTAAAATAGATGCATTATAACATTGGATTTTTTTCTTTTTTTTTTTTTAGGGGATCAAGCCGTACGTAGCTCTACCTACAAAGTACAATATAAAAGCAATAACTGATTCAGGTACTTCTTAAACTTTTTCAGAATTCAGTCTACTGGACGCCAAGCCATGTATTCTCCTATTTGAATACGTTTGTTCCACCTTTTAGGATTTAGACTAATGTGAAGTACTCGGGTTCTTCTCAACCTTTTTTCGAATTTAGTTTGCTAAGAGTCAGGCCATGTATTCTCCTATTTGAATACGTATGTTCCACCTCTTAGGATTAGACTAATTTGAAGTACCTGAAATGTACACACTAACAATGTTAGTCAATGACTTTTCTTTATATATGTTTTTAGCAGGAAATGGAAGAATTTCCCCTTTTTTTTGAAATAATTATCCCTTTTGATTAGACACATATTTTTAGTCAATTTTTTTTATACTAGACTTCTCGTGTTTTGAGACTATACAGTTTTAGTTACATTCTAATTCCTAAACATGACACGTTTTGAACTCGTGGTTATGATTCTTTTTTATTTTTCATTTTTTCTTTGTTTTTGGGATTATATTTTCAAAACGGGATTTTTTTTTCTTTTAAAAATCAAATTTGTTTTTGGAAAAACCAATTTGAATGAAAAGAATTATGAAGTAAATGTGAGTTTTTTTTTTAAATAGGTGAGCACACATTTTTTTTACATGACACTTACGATAAATAAACAAGAATACTCTTAATTTTTCAATAATCATGTCGGCAGCAATTCAGCTACAGTTAATGATTACTGAAATATTGACCGACTGCAAACGGACTAAGGAATTTTTGAAAAATTTCACATTATTCAATAATTGAAATAAATAAAGGACATTTGTGCATTGATCCTTGTGTCCTAGATGTAACACCCCGTAATTTTCACCCTTTATTTTTGGTGTTACTTTATATTAAAATGATATTTTTCTTAAACATAAATAATTTATTATTTAAATTATGTTGGACATGTTGTGAAAATGTGTATATATTTTTATATGTTGTGATATATTTATATGTATTTATTTTAAGTTGTTAGTTATTTATTTTAAAAGTTATAATAGTTTCGTTATTTATTTAGGCGTTTAGGATGCGGTGTTGTCGCGTAGCGTTGATGGACCGACTTGGGTGATGAAATGTTGCATCACATGTGGCGTGTCATGCTAGCCGAAAATCAGCAATTATGGAGTGGAGGATGAAGAGTTTTGGTGCTTATTAAGCTAACCTTTGGATCTCTTGTAACCCCCCATTTAATCCTGCATTAACACTATCTTAAACCCTTCATTTTTCCTTGCCAATTAATTCTAATTCTTAATCAGAGAAATTCAGCATCATCCTCATTTAACCCACGCCATTTTCAAGAAAAGAAAGAGAGGAAAGGAAGAGAAAAAGAAGAGAAAAGTTCAAACCGGTTTTTCCTGTCACACCTTCACGAAAATAAACATATTCGTAGATCGAATCGTTAGATCATTCTCAAATTTGGGCAGTACGTTGAGGACATCTTGATCTTCACTTTGACAGGAGTGATTGTGAATCCAAGATTTCGTTCGCCGGGAATCATTGTCGGAACAAAACAGCACGAAATGAGATTTTTCAATGTTCAAGAAGAAAACGCCTAATGACTTGTTGCTAAAATTATCGTTCGTTGTGCTTCGGGGTTAGAAGAGGACTTAGATTGCACACTTAACTCTTGAATATCTCTTTAGACTCAGCTCTTCTCCAACGATCCAGGTAACTAGTAGTTATCTTAGAACGATAGAGATTAAAGTATTTTTCGGTATTAGATTATTAGGCTAGGAAATTGTTTAAAATACTTTTTGTATAAATTTATTGATGAAAATTTACGTGAGTGTTCTTGTTGTATGATTTGTAAATATTATGTGCAGAAAAATAATTTTCGTTTGATTTTTCTTATTTATTTGATTTATTTTCTAATTCGTGTATTTATTGCTTATTTGTAAAATAATTATTGAACGAATTTTATAATTGCTGAAATTATTTTTCATGAAGCATGTTATGTATTTAGTATGTATTTCATGCCTTAGAATAATTTTTGTTTACTGTTTATGATTTTATTTAATTGAAATCTCTATTTTTGCATTTTTGTGTTTGTTATTATTTAAACCGTGAATATTATATTTTGAGGCTGAAAAACCTGTTTCTTTGTATAATCTATATTATCGTAGGTTTATGTATGTTATGTGAATTTTTGATAATTTTTGGGCGTTTATTTCTATTTTTTAACTATTTTATTGGCTTTATTGAGTATTCTGTAAATTAATGTTTAAAATTACTTTTAGAGTCTAAAAATTAGAAATAAAATTCGTACTATGTCAATAGAGTCAATGGTCATATGATAATTTTTTTTGATATTTTACTAAACGGGTTTATTAGTTTAATAATTTTTATTGTGTTTAGGTTAAGAGTTTAAGGAGTATACTTTTTAATTATTTAAGGGATTAAAAATAAGAAATAAATTGAGACCTTTTATATTTTGAAAACTGACGATTTGTAAGTTACTTTAGTTATAATTTTGTATCATTATATTTATGTTTAGTCCTTGTAAAATGATTAATTGTGTATGTTTTGCTGATTTAATGAGCTTTGGTATTAATTGGTGGTGGCGTCAGACGCGCACTGATGCGTCAGACGCAGGATAGTCCGTGCGCCAGAAGCACAGGTTGGCACTGAGCGCAAGCTCATGCGCAGAGTGCACAGTTTTGTGTTGTATGATTTTTCGTATGTTCTTGTACGTATGTTTTACATGGAGTTGGTGATCTTATACGATGTGATTCATTTCTTGTTGACACTGTTGGTGTTGTAAACTCTTTAATTGTCATTGTTTGTGCTTTGTGGTGCGCAAAGTATTTGTTGTTGAGACATTTGTTGTAAGTTTGTAAGCTACTACTTTGAAGAAATTTTGAAGAGATATCTTTTGATGAATTATGGGTATAAGGTCGGGTGGCATCCCTTTTGACGAATATTTTTGAGATGAATGATACTTTGATGATATTTATGATTTTATTTTGAGATAAGAACATCCGGTGGGATAGATGTAGTCCCTGGTGAAGAACATGCCAACCACCTGGTTTGCGAACTAGGGATAAACCTGGGTTAATTGTTGTCGTCCGAGAGGTCAGGAAGTTCTGCGTGTTCTACCATGCATCTGGAGATTGCGATCTGACAAACCTTAGGAAGTGAATTGTGGTTCACTGGCGTTCGGTTTCTAACTCAATAACTTGTTTTACCTATACTTTTATTTTTACAAAAGTACTCTTGAGATGATTTTTTTTTATCCAATTCACTTGCTATTTATTATTCATTTGCGTTACTTGTGAGTTATATGGAAGTGGATGCATATTGTAGTTGACTTGACTTTATTCTTTCCTTTCTTACTCTATGTCTGGAATAGACTTTGATTTCTTTTGTTCTGGGAGAACTGCTAGTTACTCCCCACAAATTGTGGATGTTATATATTTTGCAGGTTATGTTGATGGGAATCTTCTTTGGTTTTGGGCTTGGGTTGAGATGTGAGCATTAAAATGTTAGATGTTTTAGGCCTAGACTTTTAGTTAGTTGAAGAGTTAGTTTTCTCTTTTGGATATTAATCTAATTAATTAATTTTATTAATAATATTTATTTATGTTGGTTTTATCACTTAGTTATTTAAACGCATTTCTTGTAGTAGTGACATTCCTAGAAGACGATGTTTCCGCCATCGTCCTATAATAATATTATTATTTCTTTCTTTTCCGCTTTGAATTCTGGGGTGTTACACTAGAAGTCAACTAAAAGATGATTCATTTAAGGAGAGATTATGTTAAAGTAGCCTCGAGTCACTTCCATTGCGTCCATCGAGGGTGGACGCTCCTGACAGAGCCGGTCGCAATAGCTCGCGGATGCAGGTTTTACGCCCTTAATTCATTAATTTGTCATTCTAAAATTCTGACCCTTGCTAATAGACAGAGGTATCAGACCTAATAAGAAAATGGTTAAAAAAGTGCACGTGTATGGATCGATAAACTACCAAGCACGCGTAATTTTCACATAACCATGCTATATACAAAAATTAAATTGTGCATAGTCATGATTAATTTTTTTATTATATATACATATGTAAAATAACGCATTGTTCAGGTTTAAACTTCATATACTTCAAGTGGAAGTAAAGTCCCAGTGGAATCGCCAGCCTGTGGTACCCGATTTTTTACTATCTTAATTAACAGTCTGAATCCCACAAAAGTCTCTCATTGGACTATGAGTTTTAGAAAACTTTGAAGTCGCCACCCTATTAATATCTGAATAGGGACAAATTTATTTAATAAATCATTTTAAAATCAATTTCAAGAAATATCATTTAAAACGATGATGACTTCATATGGATAAGGCTTTTTGAAAATTGTTCTTTCATACCATGAGATAGGGTTTGGGGTTTAGGTTAAGAGGTGCGAACGTCTGAAACTCATCTCCTCTTCCGTTCTAAAGAACGGGCTTTTACTAAATGCGTTAATTTTCCATTTTAAGGTAATCATGGCTATTAAAAAGAAAGAAAATCCCATAGTTTGCACATATACACACAATCATTTTTATTTAGGACCAATATATCATTTGTACATGGTAGGTTTGAGCACCGAAGTTGCACCCTGTACCAATCATTGCGGGATAGGAAGCCACTCATGATTCAAAACCATCGCAATTCGATCTTATGTCTCACCCTAAATGGACAATTCCATTAGGGGAAGAAAAGGAAAGAATAGATTATGAATAACTCACCTTTTAGAATTAGACAAATTAGTGATTGAAATGAGATTAAGATAACCATTTTAATTAGTGATTAAATATGAAGGAGGATCAAGATAATCACCTTAATTAGTGATTAGAAATGGAGGTTAAGATAATCACCCTAATTAGCGACGAAACTTAAGAGGAAAGATAATCACCTTAATTAGTGATTAAAAATGAAAGCTTAAGGTAACCACCCTAATTAGTGATTAACCAAGGATAAGATAACCACCCTAATTAGTGATTAAAATGAAAGGTTAAGGTAATCACCCTAATTAATGATTAACCAAGGATAAGATAACCACCCTAATTAGTGATTAATATGAAAAAAAAAATCGTCCTAATTAATAATCATTAAGGTTTAAGATAATCACTCTAATTAGTGATTAAATAAAGAGGGTTAAGTTAATCACCTTAATTAGTGATTAACCAAAGTTTAAGATAACCACCCTAATTAGTGATTAAATGAATAGTTTGAGTTAATTGCTCTAATTAACGATTAATCAATGATTGGAGATAATCACCCTAATTAGTGATTAAATAAAAAAGTTTGAGTTAATCGCTCTAATTAACGATTAACCAATGATTGAAATAACCACCCGAATTAGTGATCACAATTATAAATTTCAAGAGGCCTCGGGAGGTTTGCTTCCTAATTGAAGGCTTTTGAGAAATAATCTTAATTGACGATTATTAAGTCGTTTAGAGAGAAATGATCAATTTGGAGATTGTGTTTGGCTTATTGGAATTTGGTCATTTAAAGTGAGACACGTGAAACGGCCTAAAATCAATTCGCATATCATAATTACCAATCTAATTATGTCAAATTATATGATTAATCCATTTGAAGATGGAGAACAAATTTCAAAATGTAGGATGGATCATCATATAATTTCACTTAGTTAGATTTGCAATTTTTCCTCTTAATTGAGATTGGATCATTCAATTCATATACTATGATATAATGGTCCCAAATGCAAAATTTATAACATTGGTTGCTCATTTTACTAAAAGAATTGTGGAATTACTTATGAAAAATTATGCATAAACATCTCCATGTTTTTCATTAATGAGTGATGTAATAACTATTTAAAAAAAACTATTATTATAACAATATGTACAAATTCTATGATTTATACAAAGTCTTCAATCTTGATCTTCACCATGATGCTCCTTGATCTTCATCTCCTTTAATGAGCTTTGGAATTCATGTTTATTTGTAAACTTGTGAAAATTAGAGATTAATTAACCTCTTTGATTTTTATTTTTTATGACAATTTTTATTGATTTTTATTGCATAATAAAAATGAATCATTTTAAGAGAAACTTAAAATTTCATGATGTTTAACTAACATTTTCGTATAAAGAAATTTTTTTTTATGAAACTTGAGTTAATCACTTTATTTCATTTTCCAGATTGCACTTTTGTTCTTGTACTAACTTGTAAAATTCATAACACTCTGTACAAAGCGTTAAATTGAGCATGTGATACATCTATGGATAGGCCAGTGAGTTCTTTATGTTGTGACAACTCGAATTATGTTGAATTTTATGCTAAAACGGTCGAAACAAGACCTTTATCCAATTTGATCTTTGAAACCCAACTTATTGAACTTAGTTTGAAGTAAATTTTGGTATTAACATTCTCGACACTTTAAAAAGACTAGACTGAAAATTTTCACTTGAATTGAACATTTTTAAGACCATTTTTGTTTGTTTTCTTAATTGAAGAGAAAATCAGTGTTCTGGAATTTAGTGATTTACATGAACGTTTTTGTAAAAAATATATAAAATTGTAAAAAATTCATATGAACATGATTTTTATATTTTTGGAAAGCTACTGATGGACAAAATCAGTTTTGCACAACAAAGTTGTATGATTTTTAATTAACTGTACAAAATCCGTTTATCAGAAATTTCTAAGCCCGGTTTATGAAAACATCTTGATCTTCATAGAAAAAACATTACATCCTATAAACTATTATGATAATACATACGAAATATGAAATGAAGTACGAATTTAAAACTGACCATAATCACAGCATCACATTTTCTTTTTATGGAGAAGTTTATGCACTGCTCTTCTTGAATTTTTTTATGAAAAAATGTTTTTGGTTATGAATAACAACTTGATTAACAAAAATCACATAAGCACATATTTCCTAAGAGTCTCTCCATTAGAGTTGATTATTCTAGGTGGGGTGAATTAAGGTTGGCAGCCTATTAGGACTTCCACATACCCACATCACTCCAAAAATTAAAAAATGATAAGAAGAAACAAAGAGAAAGTTAGTAGGTTATTAAGAAGGATTAAGAAAAATAACAAGAACTTGAACTTTACCTTGCTAGCTCCATGATGCACTTCTTTTTTGCAAATTTTTCTACTTTTTTGTGATTTTCTTAATTTCTAAGTGAGTTTCTAAAGTCACTTAATTACTAACTTAAACCCCTTTTTTGTGTTTTTATTTTGATGAACTTCTTTACTTACTAATTATAACCTTTGCTTAGATGGAGAAATTAAGGAGGAGGAGAGTAGTATTGAGATTTCTTAGAAGTTAGAAGTTGTAGAGGTAAGGGAAGTTGTGGTTTTTTTTTAGAAGTTGTTGTTGTTAAGTAAAAAAAAAAAGGGGAGTATTTATAGGGAAATGAAGTGGTGAACTAGGGTTTGAAGAAGGTAACACAAAAATCTGATTTTTCACCCAAAAATATGATTTTTATCAACCCAAATTATCTTAATGACATCACCTTAAAGACATCACCAAATCCTCCTACATCATCAAATTTATAGGAAATGCCGATATTCTTATTCTCTTTAGATTTGATTTTGATTTTTACACTAATGAAGCAAAATCCAAATTTCAACACATCCTAATACGTAGAAATGCATCCAAAAACGTGAAAAAAATGATGACAGGACCACTGCGCCAAACGCCACCATGCGCTAGGCGCACAGTCCTGCGTCTTGATCATGTGCCTAGCGCACAACTCGATTTTTCGAAAAAAATCCGGATTCTTGGCTCTTACACTTTGGATTCGATTCTTATTCTCACTCCTTTTCATGATTCTTATTCCTTAACTAATGGATAAAGGATGTGATTAGTGAGTAAAGAATATATTCTTATTCTTTATCCAATGAACAATGACTTGACCATCAAGAAAACTGATTATCACCGGTTTTGGGAGACGATTAAAATTCTGACGCCTAATTGCGACTCGTTTTTTTGTTTTTCAAAATACTAACTTAAAACAATTAACAAAAACTCGTCAAATTAGTAAAGACGAGCATGATTATACAACAAATCATTTAAATGGTGGCTGTAGTTATTGACTACGAATCACGGAAAATTATATTTCTAAGCCGGAATTGTATAACTAAAACGCGAAAAAAAGGAAAACCATACGATGGAATGAAACTCGCGTTCCCGGATGAAACATGCCTTTGACGTGGCGCGTGCTCCACTATACTTGACGATTTTCGTTATTTTTATTTCTTTTCAAAATCTTTATTTTAAAATTTTATATGCAAAAGGTGTTTAAAATTTGGTATCTACAGAATGCTCTACATTGGTCGAATTTTGGATAAAATGATGATCAAGGTTTGAAAAGACACAAAATTTTGACAAAAAATCTCTTTTGAAATAACATATTCTCCATAGAAAATAGTTATCATCAGTGATATTCTGAAAACATGATTTGCGACTTCTGATGACGCTTTATGCAGAAAATCCCAATTAATTTTCTAAAATTGAAAATACGACTTTATCGTTGTCTTGGATAGAAAATCCCAATTAATTTTCTGAAATTTGAAAATGCGACTTTAACGTCATTTTAGATAGAAAATCCCAATTAATTTTCTAAAATTGAAAATGCGACTTTATTGTCGTCTTAGATAGAAAATCCCAATTAATTTTTGAAATACGACTTTAACGTCGTCTTAGATAGAAAATCCCCGTTAATTTTTTGAAATGCGACTTTAATGTCGTCTTAGAGTTATTACCCTCTAGACAAACTATGGTGAACCAAATCATCATATGGAAAAAAAAATTATCTGTTTTTCCAAAAATCTTTCAGGAAATTTTTCATGCATAATGCTTATTCGCTTTATCGGAAAATGATGATCAGTATATAAAATAGATTGATCAAGGTCATTATTTTTGATGACTATTAGGAAAATGGATTGTATCAATGTTCTTGATTCATCATTGACACTGTTGATCGATGTTCGGCTCTAGCAAAAATTGTCATACCACAAATGCTTGGTCATTAACCATTGTTAGGGATGCTCCTTATTACTCCATGGACAATACTCAAGCTTATTATCCAAGGCATGGATGATAATCTTTTTTCATCTATAAAAGGACATGGTTTTTCATTTCCAAATGCACCATCTTCATTACTACAACATTTTCTGTAGTTTTTCTTCTTTCACAAAAAATGGCTCCTAATTATGGAGAAACTAATGAAATGGGGAGTGGTGATAAAAAACAACTCTCATGGATCACAAAAAAGTTGGAGCAACCAAGGCAGTCTTCTTCTTCTTCCCGTTTTACAAAGGCTCTTATGCCTTTGCTTTCTCGTTCTATATGTTATGAAATGATTCATGCTGCTTCCCAATTTAGTGATTTACATGAACGTTTTTGTAAAAATAATATAAAATTGTAAAAATTCATTTGAACATGATTTTTATATTTTTGGAAAGCTACAGATGTCTACTTTAAAGTTGATGTTATTAGTTTTGTCTGAATGATTTCATTTTAAACTTTATTGACAGAACAAGCTTATGTGGTACTGGACAAAATCAGTTTTGCACAACAAAGTTGTATGATTTTTAATTATCTGTACAAAATCCATTTTTTAGAAATTCCAAAGCCTAGTTTTTGGAAACATCTTCATCTTCATAGAAAAAATATTACATCCTTTAAACTATTCTGATAATACAGACGAAAAATGAAATGAAGTACGAAATTAAAACTGACCATAATTATAGCATCACATTTTCTTTTTATCACTAGTGGAAAAAACTCCTTGTGCTACTTGTCAAGTGCTTCGATTGACTAATCAACCTAAGCACTTGTGAAAATTTTAATATAGACAATGCACAAGTGCTTCGATTGAATAGTCAACCGAAGCACTTGGTGTCAAGTGCTTCACTTGTGAATAAGTGCTCCGTAGTTAACCCAAGCCCTTGCAAAAGTTTTCCTCCAAATAATTAATCTACTTTTTAAAATAATTTTCAACTATAGACTTCTCTCACTTTAATTTTCCCTCCCTCCTCCCTCTCGTTCCTCAAGAAAAGAAACCCTCCTCCCTCTCGTTCTACTGCGCTCGTTCCGTCCCTCCCTCCCTCCTTCGAACCTCCTCCATCGTCCTTCGCTTTCGTCGTCCTCTCAAGAAGCTCTCAATTGGTTTCTTCAATACTTCAAGTCTTCAACTGCTGCGCACAAGGCACTTGATAAGCGGAGCTGGAACACAACCTACCAATCGAGGACGACGAACTCGAACTGAGATGCCTCCGCCGGTTACCGCGCCGCTGTCTGCTACTTAGGGTATCTTGCACTTTTCATTTTTTTCTTATTTTGGCTAAATGTCGATGTTTTTGGCTTGAAATCTTGAATTGAATGTATATTAGGTTAATATGTTGAGACTTTGTGAAACGGTTCGACCTCTTTCTCTCTACTCCTTCCTCTTCATCTTCTTCACTCTTATTATTCAACACCAGCATAATATGCCTCACTTTTCTCTCACCTAGGGTTTTCAATTGAAGTTTTTCGCTGTAATTTTCGGGGTTTTTTGGTTCATTCTTGGTTTCCCCTTTTCTGTGACTTTCTTCTATCTGATTTCTTTATGTTTCTGTTTTTCGTTTTGTATGTTGATTTAAATTTTTAGTTTAATTCTTTGGATTTCATGTTAGTCTACTATTTTGTTATGGTTTGGATCTTGAGTTATGTGATTTTTGATTTTGTTTTGCGAATTTGTTTTGGTGTATGCATTTTAATTATATAGTTGTTTTCTTTTTTCATATTATGACTTTAGATCTGATGCCTTGATGCTGATTTTGTTATATTTAATCAAAGTTTTGAATTTCTTCTATTTTATGTGCCTGGAATTGTTTGTGTTTGCGATCTCTTTGATTACAATGAGGTTCTGATGCATGCCTTGATGCTGAAATTAATTTAATCCATGAAAGTATTTTAGCTCACATCCACATTCCACAAAAACATCAGGCAAAGTTTGATATCTCTGCAACATTCGAAAAAGTAATAGAACACCTTGATGTGCACCCAAACATAGATATACTTGAGAATACAAGTGTAGATATGAATATTGGGCATGTAGTAGAATTGAGAAGCATGATCAAAGGGATGCTTGCCCTGTTACCCATATGTGCAATAGTGCTCCCGTAGTTGATTGAGCAGATCAATTATATTCCTTGATTTAATCCTAATATGTTTGTGTCACAATCTAACTATATTTTCCTAAGTATGCAGATATTGGATGGTTGAGGAGTTTTATTCTCCTAACCTTTGTGAGTTGCAGAAGTATTTGACAGATGTGGAGTACAGGTAGATTACATTTTACTTGTCATATGCCAGTAATGTTGTATTAATATTTGGTTGCAATCTCAATGTATATAGAAAAAGGCAGGAATCTGTGTCGAGATCACTTTGACTTGGTTGTTAATGTGGGCAAACTGCTTCACCATCTAAATACTGGTAGGGTTAGTATCATGTCTATGAGTGCTATAGACATGGCTACTGGTTAAGATGTAGTGTGGTAGTTGCATTAGTGGTTGTTATATAAACCTTGACGATGAGACAAGAAGGAAAAATAACTAATGAGATTTTACGAGATCCTGCACAACCATTTTGATAAAATTGGATTGCTGAGATTGGTTTGATGTTAGACTCGTGAACATGTTTCTATGTGATAGATTTTCATTTTTGCTCAGTATGCCATTTCAGGTCAAGTTTTTTAGTAGTTACTTCTCCATGCTGGCTTGGATGCTTTTTATTTCATATCCTCTATTGATTTGATGATGGATCTCTAGTTGGTTTATCTTAATTTATGAACGAGTCGCATCAACATTAAGTTCTATAATGTACCTTGTCTTTTACATATAAGAGATTTTTGTTAATCCATACGATTTTTTGCCCTTTCCTTAATACAATGGTTTCTTTCACTTGTCTCACTCTTATACATGCTAGGTTCCAGTGTACAGATAGCCAACACGTAAGGTACATAGAATCGCAGCTACTTTGCAGCATGAGATATTGAATAACAGAAGGCATGTGATTACCAAGGCATATGATCATCATAGTGTCATATGTCTTTTCTGGAGATTATGCATGCCTCATCGTCAATACAATCTGCTTGTGACAGCATTAGAGCAGGCTAATATTCGTCTATTTTGAATGGCATGATATAGCTGGTTGTTTGAAGCTATGGGAGATCACAAGGGGTATTGTAATTGAGGATTATGGCAAGGTGATGCGACTTTATTTGCTATGCTGTTAAAGTGTGATACCTTGTGAAGCTTTCTTACTTACTTAGGTTCCCTTGGCATATCATCACATGACTTATTCATTGAAAGAATTAAAACAATATTTGTTGTGCTCTTATTAAAGAACTTAACCAGTTGGCCAATGACCGAACTTACCCCATGCTATCTACAATTTGATCTTAGTTCGTTTTCTAGTTTTTTATTCAATGGAATACGATATGAACTGAATATTATGTTAAATGGAAGTTTTATTTTCTCCATTTCATTCCTTGATAGTAAAGTTAATAAGAAGATAGAAGATTGGAGGGAAAAAGGACGAAAAGGTGGGTTGAAGGAGGAGAGATAAACATGGCATTCTTTTTAATACGGAAGGAAAATAATTCCTATCCTTCGGGAAACTTTTTAGACTTGAAAGTTAAATTGCTTTTACCCTTCATGACCAGACGACAGAGGAATGTCATGGAAAATGATTTATACTCAACTAAACACTCCCATGATTCGATTTTCGCTTTTGCTCTTCTAACACCCCTAATATTGTTTTGGGAAGTTGGAGCTTTGCGGGAGACGTATCTTTAGTTTACCTCTTATAATTTGTATTTCTTATATATACATAGTGCAAGACCATATTTCTATTCATGCTTATCTAGCATTATAGCAGAATATACCATGTCTCTCAACGAGTCCTATGCACCATTTTTATGTTGTTTTAGAATTAAGAAGAATGTTTATACTAGATTGATATGGTTGCATTGCAGATCATATTCGTGTTGGATTATTGGTAGTTGCTACATAAAGATAGGCGTTCCATTCTGGATTGAATTTATAAGTAAATTATATCAAAAAAGCTAGCTTCTTTTTAATCACTTTTTCCTACTCTAGTGAGCAATAAAGCTTTGTAAGTGGATTCTGTTTTCTTTATTTCCTGCTTTTATGTTCCTTACCACGACGAGGACTGTGTTAGATAGTGTATAGGTGTTGTATGTTGCAGTTTAGGATAGTTAAGAATGAAGTATTAGTGGACATTATCACATAAAAGATACTGTATTTAGGATACTATGTTAGACTATGTTAGACTAATGAAGAAATATATATTAAGGATTTAGCATCTGCTGTTATGAATTAATTTGCTAAGGTAGCTATAAACTTATAATTTGTATATTTTCTGCTGCAGTTCACTTGCAGTTACATCCTGATGGTGATCATGTGGATATGGAGCTTGAAGCAGAGGAGAGACAAAAAAGTCAGACTTGAAGGTTTAGAGATTAACTATCATAATAATTAGATATGCTTTTTCTTTCTCTTAGTCATTTCTAAATCTGATAGTGCCTTGTATGATAATTTGAGTGTGTTTAATTTTGATGAAGTGGTAGATTTTCAGATGTATGGTATCTAGTACTAGTTTTTAGTTGATTACTTTATTTAGCAATGGGTATGAAATTGTTTAAGTAGTGACACATGGGAAGTTATTGATTGGAACTAGCTTATTTATTATCATGTTTGTGATGCTGTTTTCATGAGAATTTAGGCAGGTATTGTAACCAGCGTGAATTATTTTTTTTTAAAAAAAATATGTCAAGTGCCCCGGTTGATAGGAAAAAACCGGAGCACTTGATTCACAAGTGCTCCGGTTTTCTCTAATCAACGGGACCACTTAACATACTTTGAGCATATAAAATTCACAAGTGCTTCGGTTTTTAATACAACCGGAGCACTTGTGAATCTAAGTGCTCCGGTTTTCAACCGGAGCACTTGAGAAATGCTCAAGTGCTCGTATAGCGTCTGCTACGGGTGAAATACGGAGCACTTGTACGGTTTTTAACCGGAGCACGTGATGTTTTTTCCACTAGTGTATGGAGATGTTTATGCAAAACTCTTCTTGAATTTTTTTATGAAAACATGTTTTTGGTTATGAATAACAACTTGATTAACAAAAATCACATAAGCACATATTTCCTAAGAGTCTCCCCATTAGAGTTGACTATTCTAGGTGGGGTGATTTAAGGTTGGAAACCTATAGGACTTCCACATAACCAAATCACTCCAAAAAGTAAAAAATGATAAGAAGAAACAAAGAGAAAGTTAATAGGTGATTAAGAAGGATTAAGAAAAATAATAAGAACTTGAACTTTACCTTGCTAGCTCAATGATGCATTTTCCTTTTTGCAAATTTTTCTACTTTTTTGTGATTTTCTTAATTTCTAAGTGAGTTTCTAAATCCACTTAATTACTAACTTAAACCCCTTTTTTGTGTTTTTCTTTTGATGAATTTCTTTACTTACTAATTATAACTTTTGCTTAGATGGAGAAATTAAGGAGGAGGAGTGTACTATTGAGATTTCTTAGAATTTAGAAGTTGTAGAGTTAAGTGAAGTTGTGGTGTTTTTTTTTTTGAAGTTGTTGTTGTTAAGTGAAAAAAAAATGGGGAGTATTTATAGGGAAATGAAGTGGTGAACTAGGATTTAGCCTAGAAATCTTAAATCATGGGGAGATCGAGGCAAGGTTGAGTGTTTTGTCATTGGGGTTGTCAGTATTCGATGAGATCAAAGAAGGTCAAGTTGGAGATGAGCACCTAGATAAGATTAAGGAAAAGATGAGGCAAGGTAAGGAAATCGATTTTAGGATCCATGATGATGGAAGTTTGAGGTTCAAGGGAAGGTGGTACGTAGCACAAAAATGTGAGGAGCTTAAGAGACGTCTTATGGATGAGGGGCATAATACTCCATATTCTGTACATCTTAAGGAAAGCTATTAGTGGCCGAATATGAAGTGTGAGGTCACTGAATTCGTCTCAAAATGTCTAGCATGTTAGAAAGTGAAGATAGATCATAAGATACCAATGGGGAAAGTTCAATGGAATTTGAGAAAATGCACAATGTGTTTCATATTTCCCAACTCAAGAGATATATTCCTGATGAGAGCCATGTTTTGGAGCCTGAAAGAATCCAAATCGGTAGTAGCCTCACATATGAGGAAAGGCCTGTGAGAATTCTTGATAAGACGGTGCGTAGTACACGCAATAAGGAAGTCAATATCGTGAAAGTATTTTGGTCTAACCATGAGTCTGAAGAGGCAATGTGGGAAGCCGAAGCTGAAATGAAGAAGAAGTATCCAGATTTATTCCCTGAGGTGAGTTACGAGGGCGTAACTCGTTTTCTTAAAGGTGGTAGAATGCGATAGAATTTCGCGCTTTTTACCTATTTTTATGATATTTTTATGCATTTTTATGCTTATTTTGGCGATTTGCACATGTTAGTGCAAAATAAATAGATTCTCAGCATGGAAAATGCGTTCATGAGTAACACAAGTGAGTCTAAAGTTGGTAAAAGTGTGCACATGAGTGGCACAAGTTTTTCTCAAATGAAAGTTGAGTTAAGAGCTTTTAAAAGGGTGGGAGTTTTCGTGTCAAGTTTCGGGACGAAACTTCTTTTAAGAGAGGTAGACTGTAATCCCCCGTAAATTTATGAATTTTATAAATATATTTTAACGTATAGTTATTTATATTTAAGTACATTTTAGTATTTAAATGATTTATTCTTCAAAGGTTGACTATTTGAAAGTCGAAGGAATTATTTTAATGATTTAAAGAAGTCAAATATTTTAGTAAGTCATGCTTTGAAAAATATTAGAAATGTCTGAAACGTTTTTGGATTTGGAAAAAGACTCCTATATGGGTTTGAGAAACCCAAACACTTTTAAATTTGGAAAAGGATTTCTAGTTTGAGCCCAATTACCTTTTCCTAAGCCCACAATGGAACCTATAAAAACCCCATAAACCCCAAATTTTTCCCACACAAGTTATTTTCTCTCTCCTCCTTCTCCCAAGAATTCGGCCCTCTCCTTCCTTTTTCTTTCTCTCTCTCATCGGTTTCCTCCTTTCTTCCCGTCGGCCGACCACCGCCGCCCAACCGGCAGCAGCGCCACCGACTACCGCCACCGGTCCTCTTGTCCGGTGCCTTAAGAAATAAAATTCAGATTTGCATATTAGGTTTGAATTGGATTTTAAAACATATCATTCAAATACGCAGAACAACAATTGTTCTTTATTGTAAATGAATAACCTTCGGAATCCAAAACAGGAATTGAGATAATGTTCTTTGTGATAGCAGGAACATAATAACAATTATTAAGTTCTAAAACTAATCCTGAAGGTAAAAGTAGACTATATACTCCCACTGCCAATGTAGCAACTCGTGCTCCATTGCCAACGCGAAGATCTACTTCTCCCTTTCACAATGTTCTACTTCTTTTGAGGCCTTGCATATTACAAATAATGTGCGAACCACAAGCGGTATCAAATACCCAAGAAGCAGAAATTGCTAAGTTAACTTCTATAACATACATATCTGAACTAGAAACTCCTTTCTTTTGATCCTTCAGATACTTGGGGCAACTACTTTTCCAATGACCAACCTTGTTACAGGTGTAACAATAGTGCTCATCAACAACTTTGGGTTTTGGTGTAGTCTTTTGCTTTTCAGAAGTTTCAGACTTGGCAACTTGTTTGCTTTCGTCCTTCTTAATAGCAATCCCAATCCTATGGAGCGATTTCCCTTTACTAACCATAAGAACATCCTCATATTCTTTTCTAGGCTGGTTAGGGATGTTTCGCTCAGTCTGAGTTAGCCTTTCATGCATCTCTTGCATCGTTGCTTCCTCTCCTTGCATGTGAAAGTCTTTGAACTTTTGTGTTCTGAGAACGATTCCCATATCACTTTCACTTGCAATGAAACGTTCAGCATTCAATTTGTCCTTCGAAAGGACGGAGCGCAAATTACAAGTAGAATTGTTGGTGTTGATATTGTTGTTACTAGACATAATTACTACAACAAATAATAAAGCAAGATTCAATCAATGTTTATCAAGAAAGCAATAATTAAACAAATTTTAATTATTACTACCCTTTATTCAAAATGAAAGTCCCCCATTGAATAAAGAAATAACCAAGATCCCCTCCCACTACAATCAAACAGACTTTGGCCCTGCCTTCAATTTTATAGTAGTTGAGGTAAGTAAACACTTTACTAATTATAACTAATTATAATTCTTGGTAAACAGGTTAACAACTCTTTGTTTGCTCCTATCTCTTAGCTTTAAAACCTAAAACTTTGTCTTTTGATGATTTTGTTGAGTTAAACCAAACATTAACATGTAAGTTTCAAAAACCTACCCTATTATCCCTGGAACTATGAGCAACACCCTGCTTTGGCAAAACCTATTACTCGTGATCTAAGGCTTTATAGGTGTTGTTTGGAAAAGCAATTGAACTCAATATTACTTTTGGGGACCTAAGTTTGCTAATATGGTCAATCAAAAGTGAACACATGAATCAATTAACCAAAAACAAACTTAGAAGCAAGCATTTAAACAAAATAAATGCAAAAAAATTATATAAGCAATAACTAAATGATCTAGTATGGCCCCTATACTTAGGAAAATAACTAATCTTCATGAATCCTCCCTTGAATCTCCATGGATCACCATCCTTGAAACTCCTTGGATACTCATGCTTGATTACATAATTTGAATTAAATAAATAACGAAAATTTAAAGTTACAAAAATACAAACGATTCGCATATCGTATTTAATTTACATTCAAATATAACGATTCGCAGATCGTATTTACTATCCTAATTTGGGTCATACTAGTCATAACATGCAAAATATAATATCATACATATTACATTAGACATACATGCATTTATAATATCAAAATAAAATAAACACAAATTATTTACTTATTAACAATTAATAAGCAAATAAAACTTTCCACAACAATTACAAAACTTAACAAATTTAAGCTAGAAGGTAATTAGGAAACTTTATTATTTTAATTCAATTACTTATTTAAATATGGCTAGAATAATCTTTATTAATCTCAATTTGCATTAACGGAAATCTTGGATCTATGCTCAAAGAAGTAAATCATATATTTGTTTCAAAAACATTTTTTTTTAATGTTGACTTGTTGACCGTTGACCAGCAGCACAAGGCTGCCAGTCAACAGCCAACACCACCTAAAAACGCACGCAAGAAAGCAACGTAGCTCGCCTACGACTCACCTTCATCACACACGCTGGTTTACACCAGCCACCGGGACACAAAACTAGCAGCCCACAGAAGACCATCGGCCATCCACTTAGCGTCTCCTAAGACCTGCCGGTAAGACCCAGCCGCGTTGTCGCCGGCAGCACAAGGCCACCAACACTCGCGAACATCTTCCATGGCACCAGCCAGCAGTGAAAATCGCCGGCCAGCCCTGATGTGTCGTGCATCCCTCCGTCGACCTCGCCGGTCTGGCAGCCGCCAGCAGGCGCTGGCAACAAGAGCGACCAGCACCGCCAGCAGCAGCACGCGGCAGCACGTCAAACGTGCACGGCCTCCACCTGCTTTGCCGCCGGGTCCGACACCCATTCTCCACTTTTTCCGGTCCAGTTACGCCAGCCACCGTGGCTTCACCGTCACCGGTGGGCCACCCAGCCATGGTTGACTTTCCTTTTTAATATATGTAACAATTTACATAAAATTAAACTAATCTTTATTCAACGATTGTTTAAAGATTAAGGATTTAATTAGGTTATAAAAATTCGAAAATGTGGGCGAAATTTTTTTAATTAATCAACAAATCTCAAACAAATTTTTATGTTTGTTGAGATTAGATTTGAATGAATAATCTCTATTAAACATTAAATCTAACAAGAATTAAAAATTAGGGAAAAATTCAAATTAATTCCAAAAATTCAGAAAATTAACAATTAAAATCTAAAAAATTCGAAATTAATTTTTAGGGTGATCTACTGAATTATCATAACAAATAAATTCAAATATATTAATTGTTATCCTTAAAATTTATGAATAATCAAATTAAACATAAAATTTAACCAAAATTCATAAATAATATGATTAAAATCCAAAAATTAGTGGAAAAAATAATCAAATCATTTTCAGCTATCATATTATTCTAGATCTATGTGGGTGATGAATATTAGATTTATTTACCAAGTAAAAAATCAAATCTTTTAATTGTTAACAAATTATTTCAATGATTAATCAAATTAATCATTATATAATTTTAAATCTAACAAATATATTTATAAAATTTCGAAAATTTTAGAGTGAATTAAAAAATTTATTTCGTCCCTAATATAAAAAATTCGGACCTTTATAAAATTATTTGAGCATAAATCACAAATAAATCAACTATTTACAATTTCCAATCAATTAATATCAAATATCAATCATGCAAATTCAAGCCATAAATAAATCCTCCCTTAATTGAATAAAAATAATAACTTTGCATACATTTACATGATCATATGAATATTATGAATTAGGCAAAACTGATACCACTGTATGAATATATAGATGCATATAGCGGAATTTCAGAAAACAATTTTCTAACATCTATCATAGGATCGCAAACATAATCAAACATATGAATCATTCAATAGGGATTAAATATCAAACCTTTGTAGCGTGATTTCCCTGTTGTATGCAAGCTTTGAAGAACCGAGAGCCCCAAGTGTTGCTCCTCTAATCAGTCCACAAGCACCAATTGAACACCAACGTCTGCTAGAACGTAAGAGAAAAGATCCCTTGCTTTTTGGTGGTATAGGCGCCGGTTAGAGGGAATAGATTTGGGTTTCTATTCTCTCTCTCTTGTGAAAAGAAACTGATTAATGAATTGATCACCTAAACCCTAATATTATATCCTATATATAATAGAAGAGTCATAGGATAGTTAGGAAAACAAATTCTCCTCCTATTCCCCTTTGGACCGGCCCAACCGTAATCCTAAATGGATTTGAATTGCTTTGTCCAACTTGTGCTACAATGTGTGACCTCATAGGATTAATCTATTTTAGTTATAGGCCCAATCAATATTGTCCTATTAATCATATTTATTCTCTAGCAAGAAAATACGATTACTAAAATAATTAAATTTATTATCTTCATAATATAAATCCTATTTATATTTAGTAATTGCCGGAATGTCTAAGGACATACTCCTTCAATCTCCCACTTGTCCGAAAACAAGAGCGCAATGTTAAATTCCTTAAGTCACTTAATGCCAAATTTGATAACACCATGTTATTCTCAAATTTATGTTCCTTGATCGCCGAGTTCGAACTGCTCAAATAAGGATTAACTCTTTAATCGTATTCCGCATGGCCATGCAATTTTTCAGTTCTCGCTCATCAAGAGGCCCAGACACCATTCCTATTTAATAGGAGGACTTATCCACTCTTGTATGACCATAACTTCCACTCAATTCTTAGCCCACCTGATCACTGCCTTTATAACCTCCTTTTACGGCGTGGCGTTTAACAGTGTCAAATTTTGTTAAACTAGAATCAGAATCATCGATATAATTGACACCATCACGCAACCACTTCATATAATCATCAACAACTTTCATGCCAGCTTGCAAAATCAGATTCAAAACATGGGCACAACATCTGGCATGGAAATAATTACCATTTGAAGGTCAACCAGAATAAGAATGTAAATCAGATTTCAACCTAGTTATCATGACATCCATGGAAACGACATTATCACATGTCATAGAAAACGTCTTTCCCTCTAACTTCCAATCCTTAATCAACCCCAAAACAAACATATATATCAACCCCTTTATGTAGTGGGGGAAAGTACTTAAAATTGAGAATGTGGGATTCCAATTTCCAGTTATTATCAACATGATGCGCAGTCAAGGTAAGATAACCACGAGACGATACCCCAAAAGACCAGCAATCACATGTAAAACAGGCCTTGTTGTTAACCAAAGACAGAGCAGTACGCAAAGAAGACTTCATTTGTTCATGTTGTAAAATACAATATTTCAGTATTGTATTTCTAGTAATGTGTCTAACACTTGGGTTAAGCTAAGAATGCAATTGTCTAAGCGGCTCATGCTCAACGAACCTAGGCGAATATGCATGACACATAATGGCATCAACAAACATTGTACAATAGGTCTTTTGAACATAATTAGAACACACATAAGGATTTTTGGCAATGTGCTTAATATAAACATGGAATTTTTGAATGTGACTGATAGCATTAGAAGTGTCATAAGAAGGATTACAACAATATTTGGCTATTTGGTAATACTTACATGTTGCCTCAGGCATGACCTTACCATCCTTATCTTCGCTCATGCTGAAAGTATAATAGGCCCATATTGGAGCCCTTCTTTTACCTTCTGGTGGTGACTGTAACTTCTTCCTTTTAGGTTTGCTGGACAAAATAGGCAAAGTCTCTGTTACAGGCCTGTTGGACCCAATGGTCTCAATCTCCTCATCTATAAACATAAACGAAAACACAATAATATTAGTAAATAAACATAAATTAGAAATAAGCTGAAAAAAAGAAACTTATGTTGTAAAATTACCTTCAGAAAACCCAGGAGGTCCAATAAATTAACTTATCGACTTGTATCAATAAATTGATCTTATGCAATATCAACATACATTAGTCTTATGCAATAACAAATTGTTTCAATTTGTTCATATGTTTAGATGTATTCACATAACTTTCATCTAATCGAATAATTTAATAACAACTTCACTAATCAACTTTTTTAAAATATGTAGAACAATAATGATTTTCAAAATAGATAAAGCTTAATCAAGGTTAACTTGGACGGATCATTGCTATTTTCAATTACCTTATCAGCTTACATTGATACATTATATAATTTAGTATCACCTTGTTTTAGTTCAATTAGATATTCGAGTTTCAAAAAAATGTTAACTTATAAACGATTAACTAAATTGGAGTGTTCTTATCTTGATTTAGGTTATTGATTCACATTGATACAATAATAATCTAATAATCCGATAATAACTTGTTTCACTTCAATATTATGTTTCGAATTCAAAACGAAGCATTATCATCTTCAATTATCTTACCGGCTTATATTGATATATTCATTTAGTTTAAAATCTATTTTTTTTTCCAGTTTTGCTTAGATGTATGAGTCTAAAAAAATGATTATAACTTGTTAACAATTAACTTAAATGGAGTATTCTTATCTTGATTTAGCTTATCGATTAACATTGATACATTGATTTAATAATCCAATATCAATATGTTTCACTCAAATATTATGTTTTAAAATCAAAATGGATATAACTTAACTATACTTTAAATGGAGCACAATTATTTTCCATTACTTTACCGGCTTACGTTGATATAATCATCTAATCTAATATCAATTTCTTTTAGTTTGGCTAATATGTATGAGTTTCAAATTGAATATAACTTGTTAACGATTAACTTAAATGGAGTATTATTATCTTGATTTAACTTAACGACTCACATAGATACCTTGATCTAATCCAATATTAACTTATTTTACGTCGATTATATGTTTTCAGTTTTCAAATGCATATAGCTTAATGATTAGTATAGTTATATTAATCCATTGATCTAATATAGTTATAGTAAGGCATTGATCTAATTGGCTTTTTAAAAATGTCTAACTCGTCTTTCGAGGAAGTTTTTAAGAATTTATACGGATATGAGACATCCTTTTTAACCAAACATGATGTGATTTGCATACAACTAAAAGTTTGAATATTGACTTATATAAAATTGTCTTATTTCAAATTGTCGACTATATCAGTAAAGTACACATATATCGATGTCACTTTCATACACGTTTTTGGGATGTACAACTGGTTTTTTTCGAGGCAAGTACCAGACTACACTTATTTGCTACGTTAATTTCAACTGAATCCCAAAAAACATTTGGCCAAAACTCGACATGAAGTTCAATTTATCCCGAACAAATATAAGAACGTCACCAACTTCTACCCGAACCGATGCGATTATAGGCGAATTTAGGTGATTTTTGTCAATAACTAAAATAAACTGAAAATAATTACAACATGTTTTAACTGCTATGGATTCAACCGTTGGTTGGTTTAAGTATTCGGGGTAAAAACTGGTTTAAACTGCAATTGAACTGAATTGAAACTGGAAAAAAATAAGTGAATTTAATTGAACTCGAAAGTTTGCTAAATGAAATGAACTGTTAATAATTTTAATTATTGTAAACTGAACTGATATAAACTAAACTGTTTGGATATAACAATAATTGAATTGTTGAACTAATTAAGATACCATGTACACGTTTCGCTAAATTTGACAATTCTTCTCTAATCCAATACTGGTTTTTATTTTTTTTGAAAAAACTGTTAACTCCTGTGTCATGTCATTTGGGAGGAACCCTAAAAATTATACACTTCCAAGTTCCAGACTCTTAGTAGCAGAGAACTAATTCCAGGACAAAAATGGCGGGATCAGAAGCAGCGGCGCCCAATACAGGAGGAGGTGAAGTATCCCTCAAAGATCAAGGCAATGAATACTTCAAAGCTGGTAATTTCCTCAAAGCCGCTGCCATATATACTCAAGCCATCAAGCAAGACCCTAAAAACGCTACTCTTTATAGGTTAATTTCTTTTTTTTCTCCTCTTTATTCTGCTTTTTTTTTTTTTTCTTTGTGCGTTAAAATTTTAGTACTTTTGGCTATATAATTGCTGATTATATGTGAAGTTTATCGATAATGAGTTTAATTTAATCAAATAGTGGTTCAGTTGGTTAGTACATTTTCTTTTGGAGTATTTATTTGGACTTGCGAATGTGTTCTGTAATAACATTGAGACTTTGGTCGATTCGAGGTTGGTGTTTGCAGTGAATTGTGCTACTATTGTTGTAAGACCTGACAGATGATTTCTTGTACTGTTTTTTTTGATCCTTAGCACTGTAGGATTTATGCCTTGAATTCTGATCAGAGACGTTTTTGTCGGACCGCCCGACCGGATCGGGCAGGCTCGCCCGATCGGGCGGGGCAGCGACCAAGCAGAAGTTGTGATAGTGGGGCGCCCGATGTCATCGGGCTTGTCCGCCCGATCGGGCGGCATCGCGAACTACGACTCGGGCCGTGTTCGCCCGATCGGGCCCGCGACTGGTTTTGGCTGGGCAATTACCGCCCGACCCGATCGGGCGGCAGTTTAATGACGCGGGTTGGCGATTTTTCGGGGTTTGCATATAAATAGGTTTTTTTAACCTAGTTTATTAGTGACGATTTTCCCATTAATCATCTCTGTAATTCTGATTATTCTCTCATCAATAATATTATTCTCTCCCCTGCCCGTGGACGTAGCCAACACTCCGTTGGTGAACCACGTTAAATACGTGTCTTTTTTATTTTCAATTTTGCATTCAATATTTGTTCTTTCTCACATCTGTCATAACAAATTGGTATCAAGAGCTTTGTGTTCGATCCGGGTGAGAAAGATGTCTGGGATGAATGTGAAAATTGATAAATTTACTGGGAGAAATAGTTTCGATGCAGTGGCGATCAAGATGCGTGCTTTGCGGAAGCAACAAGGGTTGTGGGCACCGTTGGCAAAGAAGTCATCGGATTCAGAAACCGCTGAGATGACCATTCTGGAGGAGAAGGCGCATTCAACAATTATGCTATGTCTTTCTGACGACATAATTACTGAAGTTGCGGAGCAGGAAACTGCTGCTGGTCTGTGGTTGAAGTTAGAGAGTTTATACATGACAAAATCACTAACCAACAAGTTGCTTTTGAAGCAACGTCTGTTCAGCCTACGGATGCAGGAAGGTATGTCTCTGAGGGATCATCTAGATAAATTGAGGGTGCGTTCTCTTCACCTTAAAAATTTAAGTTTCAGGTCCAATAAGTTCAGTTCAGATAAGTTCAGTTCAGTTCAGATAAGTTTCAATCAGGTCCAATCAGGGCAATAAGTTCCAATCAGGTCTAATAAGGTCCAATAAGTTCCAATCAGGTGCAATAAGTTCCAATCAGGTCTAATAAGGTCCAATAAGTTCTAATCAGGTGCAATAAGTTTCAATCAGGTCTAATCAGGTCCAATAAGTTTCAATAGTCAATTATCAATAAATATTTGTATTATTGTCCATTATTTTATTATTCATATCACTATTAGCTGATTATGTTATTATTAGAATTTTAATTAAAGTACCACAATGATTATATCGTATTATACTTGTATTATTGTCTATTATTTTATTATTCATATTACTATTAGCTGATTATATTATTATTAAAAAATATTATAATCACGGTTAAATAAGGTTAATAATAATAATCATCATAATTACAATATTTTGCAATTCGTCTTTAATAACTAGAGAACATGTTTTCGAAACTAATAACAATGAAAGATATAAATGTTATCAATGGATTGCTTCATTATCATCACCGATGTATCTTTCTTAGATATATTAGTGGTGAAAATTATGTATAGGCAAGTATATAAATAGTATTTTTTTTTGTTAAATTGTTTATCATAAGACATAATAAATAATTATTATTTTTTAAAGGGCGAATTTTAATAATTATTACTTCATAATAAATTTTGAGGGGTAGTATTTACGTTAGGGGTAATATTTATGTTATTACTCATTAATTTTTTTGTCTAATAAGGGCAAATAAGTTCCAATTAGGTCCAATAAGGTCTAATAAGTTTCAATCAGGTCTAATAAGTTTCAATCAGGTCCAAAAAGGTCTAATAAGTTTCAATAAGGGCCAATAAGGTCTAATAAGTTCCAATCAGGTCAATAAGTTTCAATCAGGTCCAATAAGTTCCAATCAGGTTCAATCAGGTCCAATAAGTTGAATCAGGTCCAATCAGGTCTAATAAGTTCCAATCAGTTCAGTTCAGGTCCAATAAGTTCAGTTCAGATAAGTTCAGTTCAGTTCAGGTCCAATAAGTTGAAGAGAACGCACCCTGAATACTATCTTGCTAGATCTTCGTAATATTGATGTTAAAGTAGATGATGAGGATGCTGCTTTAATTCTGTTAGTATCTTTGCCTTTATCGTATGAGAATTTTGTGGATTATTTTATTGTTGGGAAAGATAGTCTGTCTTTAGAAGAAGTAAGATCTCGCTCTTCATACTAGAGAAGTCCGTCATCGGGCATCCGGTTCTAGTACGTAAAATCGGACATCCGGATTAGTTGTCACTTGGGGGTAAGGGACGGGGAAAATGCGGTAAAAAGAAATCGAACCATAAAAATTCGAATTCTAAGGGTCCTAAACCTAATGATGTCCGTAATTACTGTAAAGAGAAGGGGCATTGGAAAAATGAGTGTCCTAAGAAAAAGAAGCGACGGGACAAGAATGAAGGTTCTCTGGCTGCTCTGCGAACCGATGGTAATTCGAGGAAGATCCGGCCCTACTTGTTAATAACCGGTCACATTATAGGGATGTGTGGGTTCTTGATTACGGGGGCATCGTATCATATTAGTCCCTGCAGGGAGTGGTTTTCAACTTATGAGCGAGATAGATGGAGCGGTGTTTCTATGGCCAACAGTCTTTGCTCGCAAAGTAGTTGGAATAGGCTCTATAAGATTGAGGACTCATGATGGTACATTATGTACCTTGAACGAAGTTAGGCATGTTCCACTCGATGACAAATAATCGATATCTTTGAGTCTTCTTGACGGTAGAGGTTTCGGTTTTGAGGTGAAGGTGGAGTTATGAGTGTCTGCAAGGGTTCGAAGGTAATTACGAAAGGTATTAAAAAGGGTACCTTATATTTTCTTCAAGGTTCTACTTGTGACGGAGTTACTGCTGTCATGTTGCATCATCCGAGGTTCCCAGGGGAAGACATGACGAGTTATGGCATAGGAGACTTGGGCATATGGGTGAAAGGGGGATGCAAATTACAGCCAAAAGGGATCTTACGTGTGGGCACAAGGTGCGGGACTTAGAGTTACGTGAGCATTGTGTGTTTGGGAAGCTTCATCGCAATAAGTTTCCAAAGGTCGTGCATACTACAAAGGGCACACTTGATTATATTCACTCGATTGTTGGGGACCTTCCCGAGTTGAGTCTCTTGGAGGTTACGGGTATTTTGTGTCGATGATCGATGATTATTCAAGGATGACTTGGGTAATTATGATGAAGCATAAGAGTGAAGCTTTCATGAAATTGAGCAAGTGGAAGGCTTTGGTGGAAAATCGAGTTGGAGGGAAGATCAAAAGACTGCGAACCGATAATGGTGCGGAATTTTGTTGGTGCGAGTTTAATGAGTTACGCAAGAATGAAGGAATTGCTCGCCATCATACTTGTCGGGAATACTCCACAGCAAAATGGGGTAGCCAAACGCATGAATCGGACACTTGTTGGAGAGAGCGAGGTGCATGCTCTCTAATCTTTGGGTTACCTAGAAGATTTTGGGCGAAGGCGTAAGCACGGCTTGCTATCGATCAACCGTGGACCTCACACTTGGTATTGGTGGTAAAACACCTTATGAGGTGTGGTGCGGTAAGCCTGCGAGATTATTCTCTGTTGAGAGTTTTTTGGTTCTACTGTTTATTATCATGTAAGTGAGGGTAAATTAGAACCTAGAGCTAAGAAGGGTGTATTTGTGGGTTTTGGTAATGGAGTTAAGGGCTATAGAATCTGGTCACCTTCTGAGAGTCGAGTAATACTTAGCAGAAATGCAATATTTGATGAAAATTCTATGCTTAACCCCACCGTGAAGTCTATGGTAGTGTCTGTTGGTAGTGATGTTGATAAACGGGTGGAGCCGGAAGTCACTTATGATGGGAGTGAATTACGGCACCAAGGTGGAGAAGATCAACATGGTGCTACTGAATCTGAATCTTCTAGTCATTCATCTGCCTCATCTGAAGCACATCGAACAAGTATAGCACTTGATAGAGCTATAAGAGTTGGTGTGGGACCTCTTAGGAGGTATGGTTGCTTATGCACTGCAGGTTGCTAAGGAGGTGGAGGTAGATACTCATGAACCATCCACCTACAAAGAAGCGGTCTCAGGTAGTGAGTCTGCTCAATGGCTCGGCTGCTATGGGAGATGAAATGGAGTCTCCGGATAAGAATCGAGACTTGGGAGCTAGTCAAGCGTCCTAAGGAGAGAAAAATTGTCACCCGCAAATGGGTTTTCAAGAAGAAGGAAGGGACCTCACTTTCCGAGGGGGTCAAGTATAAAGCTCGGGTTGTTGCAAGAGGGTTCACTCAAAGGGAAGGAGTTGATTATAATGAGATTTTCTCACTAGTGGTTAGACATACTTCCATCAGGGTGCTACTAGCAATAGTTGCACATCAGGATCTTGAACTTGAGCAACTAGATGTGAAAACAGCTTTTTCTACATGGGGAGTTGGAAGAAGAGATTTATATGACTCGACCGGATGGGTTCCAAGTTCCCGATAAAGAAGACTATGTTTGCGAGATTGAAGAAGTCCTTGTATGGGCTAAAGCGGTCTCCTAGGCGGTGGTACAAGAGGTTTGACACTATATGATTGAATTGGGTTACAACAGAGTCCGTATGATTGTTGTGTGTATCATTACAAGTTGGATGATGAATCATGGATTTATTTGGTGTTGTATGTAGATGATATGCTTATAGCTACAAAGTCCAAGTCCGATATTCGGAGGTTCAAGGGTCTTCTCGGTCTTGAGTTTGAGATGAAGGATTTGGGTCTTTGCGAAGAAGATTTTGGGGATGGAGATTTATAGGGAAAGAGATCGGAGGAAGCTTTTCTTGTCACAGAAAGGCTACATTCAGAAGATTTTGTCAAGGTTTGGCATGTCAACAGCTAAACCTATAGATACTCCAAGTGCCTCCAATAATCATTTGTCTGTTGCTTTTGCACCCAAGTCTGCCGAGGAGAAGGAGTATATGAGTAGGGTTCCTTATGCTAGTGCGGTAGGGAGTCCGATGTATGCTATGGTCCGCACTAGGCCGGATCTTGCACGTGCGATCGGTGTTGTTAGTAGGTTCATGGGTGATCCTGGTAAGGAGCATTGGCGGGCGATCAGAGGATTTTTCGTTACCTTCGAGGTACGTCGATGTTGGTCTCATTTATGGGAATGATGCTCGGTGTTTGAGTTCTTGGTTATTCGATTCGATTATCTTTGGAGATGTAGACAATAGAAGGTCTATGACTGGTTATGTATTTACTCTTGGTGGCTCTGTTGTTAGTTGGAAGCCAACTTTGCAGGCTACATTTACTTTGTCTACTACTGAAGCAGAGTACATGACATTGACAGCAGCTGCTAAAGAGGGAATATGGTTAAAGGGGCTAGTTAGTGATCTTGTTTTGCATCACGATCAGGCCATTGTGTATTGTGACAGTTTGAGTGCAATATGCTTAGCCAAGGATCAAGTCCATCATGAAAGGACTAAGCACATTGATGTGAGATATCATTTTCTGAGGAGTGAGAAGAGGGTTAAGGTGAAGAAAGTAGGTACTGGCGATAATCCTGGCGATATGTTCACTAAGCTTTGTTCCACGAGTAAGTTTCAACATTGTTTGAACTTGCTCAATGTTCGTGATTGTTGATTGCCCTTGTTGGGGGCGAAGCCTGGAGCCTTTAGGGGCTAATCTGGTGTCCTTAAGGGACAAATGCATTACAGTTGTCTTTCGGGGCAAATCTGGTTGTAGGGAGGATCTGTGCATTGTGTTCAATGCGTCTGTTATCTGTTTTTCTGGTTCATTGTGAGAGGATTCAAGTCAAGGTGGAGATTTGTAGGATTTATGCCTTGAATTCTGATCAGAGACGTTTTTGTCGGACTGCCCGACCGGATCGGGCAGGCTCGCCCGATCAGGCGGGGCAGCGACCAAGCAGAAGTTGTGATAGTGGGGCGCCCGATGTCATCGGGCTTGTCCGCCCGATCGGGCTGCATCGCGAACTACGACTCGGGCCGTGTTCGCCCGATCCGATCGGGCGGCAGTTTAGTGACGCGGGTTGGCGTTTTTTCGGGGTTTGCATATAAATAGGTTTTTTAACCTAGTTTTATTAGTGACGATTTTCCTATTAATCATCTCTGTAATTCTGATTATTCTCTCATCAATAATATTATTCTCTCCCCTGCCCGTGGACGTAGCCAACACTCCGTTGGTGAACCACGTTAAATCTGTGTCTGTTTATTTTCAATTTTGCATTCAATATTTGTTCTTTCTCACATCTGTCATAACAAGCACTTTAGTAAATTTTTTTAATAATGACTCTTAGAGGAAAGAGAACTGTGGATTGTGAAGGAGAAGTTGATTAGTCAGGAGAGAATTGTTTGCCCTACGCTACAACTACTACTAAGGGTGTGTTCTCTTAACCCTTAAAAATTTAGTTTAAAATCAAATAAGTCCAAATAGATATGTTCTATTAAGTTCTAATAACTTATAAAATAAGCATAATGAGTTCCGTAACTTCAAACAAGTTCAGATTAGTACCAATAAGTTCAGTTAAAATAAGTTGAAAATAACGTATCCTAAATTCCTAATAATGTGTAACAGATAAACACAATAACGGGAAGAAATATAAAGTACGAAAAATAAGGAAAAAAACACAAAATATTTTTACGTGGAAAACCCTCTTAAACTAGGAGAAAACCATGATCTTGATCTCGAGGGATGAAAACTTCACTATCTTATTTTGGGAGTACAAAGGTAACTACTACAACTACAATATTAGACAATCTGTGTTTAGGACAAAGTGTTACTTAGTACCCTTCACAATGGTACTTCCACTAATTAATCCTAAACACCCTCACACTTATATTGTGTTTTTGTCTTCACACCCTCATACTCCCTCACACACGTTTGTGTATTTGTGCACTCCAACCTTCTCTAGAATTGCACTTACACCTTCTCTATTTTTCTTCTTGATTGTGCTCTCATACTCCTACACCGTCTCATGGTGGAGTCTCACCCTCATCTGGTGGTGTCCTCTCACACCCTCACTTGGTGGCCTCACATCTTGCCACACTTACTTGGTGGCCTCACATTTTTACCACACATCAACATATGGCTACATGCCTCTTTAAATAGGCATAAAGGCCGTGGAGGCCAAGCTTCTCACCTTGGAGGCCAAGCTTCTCACCTTGGAGGCCAAGGCTCACCTATCACCTAATCACCTTGGAGGCCAAGCATTACCTAAACACCGTGGAGGCCAAGGCTAGCTCCAAGTTGCTGTCACTTTTGCTGATGCGTATGTGAGCATCAAAGTGTGACAATCCTAGTTCTGTTAGGATTCTTATGTAGTTTCCTAGTTCTGTTAGGAAGCTAAGTATTTTATTTGCTTAATAACTCTTTATTTTAGGTGTTTGCATGATAAAGGGGTCTTATTATGTTTAGGAGTCTAATGCCCTTAAATCATTGGAGTCTTGTTAGTGTTTGAGTTGCTTAGAAGTCTTTAAATTTTATCCTAGAGTTAGGCGTGTAAATTATTATCACAAAGGCTGGTTTGTTAGGTTGTTTATTATAGTTAGGAGTCCTAGCTTAGATAAGCTTGTTAATACTTATCTTATTTAAGCGTGTGATGCTTATTTGCATACATTAGGAGTCTTTTTGAGTTATCTTCTTAGTTGTTGGTGTGTGTTAGGACTTTGTTTAAACCGTGTACTTATATACACGAGTTACATTAATAATATTTTCAGTTTTGTTGATTTGTTTAAGATTGATTCGAATGCTTGTGCATTGAATTTTTGTTGTCATACCAAGAACACATAGATTGAGGTTTGTGTGCATCTCCTAATCGAGGTTAGTGAGAGATCCTCTAGTTCTCGAGGGAACATATAGAGTCTATCCTTATAAAGATCTAATCTTTATATTCTTTTTGTTACCAAGTGCGAACCTAATTCGTTCTAAACGTGAGATTAGAGTGTTTCTTCATATTATTCTTGTTTTAAGCTTCCGCACATACATCATCTGGTATCAGAGCTAGAGACTTTTCCCTCAAAAGTTCAATCTTGGGAGGGAAAGTCCGAATTTTTTTTTCCTTTTTTCCTTAGTGAGCAGAGGCGTGACTTAACTCGTGAAGTCACGATTTTGAAAAGCACCCCTACTGGTGGGTCTTTGTCTAATGGAGGGAGGAGAGATGAGGACATCAAACTTGGAGATCTTCCCGAGTTTAATGGTCTAAAGGGGCCAGATTCGTTTTTGATTTGGGAGAGGCGCATGACGTCTCTTTGATCACAAGAACATGGGGGACTACAAGCGATTTGATCATGCTATTTTGAGATTGACGGAGTATGCAAGTGATTGGTTTGATAGCTATCAAAATAGGCGTAGGAGAGAAGGGAAGGAAGAGTTAGCAACTTGGACAGATTTGCGTGCCAAGATGAAGAAACGTTTTGTTCCTAGAACTTACAAGCAAGAACTCTTCATTAAGTTGAATGCTTTGCAGCAAAATCACTTGAGTGTGGAGGCCTATATTTCGTAATTTGAGAGATTGTGGCTGGCGTGTGACTGTAAGGATGAATACGAGCAAAAAAACGCCAAGTTTCTCCTTGGTCTCAAGAAAAAGATTGTTGATTTGGTGGAACTCCATCCATACGAGACTTTTGATGACTTGTGTTTACTAGCCAAGAAGGTTAAAAGGCAGCAAGAACCAAAGGCTAGGGAAGGGAGTGGTGTGATGGCGCCAAGGGTTGAAGGAGTAAAGGTATTAGACGTTGCATCTAAGTCTAGTAGTGAGGGTGCTTCATCATCTACCTACGGGACTCAAGGCCAGAAAAAGGCTCCAACTTTGACACAAGGGCAACAAAATATGAAGGAGAAAATGTGCTTCAAGTGTAGGGGCTTTGGTCACTTGCAAAGGGAGTGTCCAAATCGAGTTCTAGTTTCGGTGAAGGATCATCAAGCGCTCATGGCTGTCCTCTTATCCTTGCTTCCTCTTCATGCTCCATCTATCCTCTTATCTCTCTCTTCACGTCCTGATTTTTTATGCCTTTCATATTCTTTCTTTTTCCCGGTTTGATTGTCCTGACTTTTATTAGATTTTCTTCTCATCTTTCGTTGGTTCTGATCTCTCTCATTTGAAAACCTGCTGGTTTTTCTCCCCTCTCTCTTTTCTTTTTTGTTGAAGAGTGAGGAAAAGTGCTGAAGCAAGGTTTTGCCATTGAGAAATATAAGGATTCTGGGACCTAATGTATTTCATGTGATCTGGGACCTGCTGAATGCTTTTAGCTTCCCAATATACCAGATAGGACATTCACTTTGATAACTCATCAACAGGTTACAGGGACTTTTTGTGTTGTTTATTAGAGCTTTGTACGTAGTAGAAGAAACTTCCTCTGTTTCTTTTTAAGTGACTAACTTCTCCCAAAAAGCTCTCGCATAAAAAGGAGAAGTTAGTCACTTAAAAAGAAACGGAGGAGGTATATTGCATGATAATGAGTTTGGAGTGGAATTCATAATGCAAAAATCTTATGCAAGTAGCAGGTGCTCGCCTTCTCCTTGCACCTCAGCTCCATGAACTCTTTGCGCCTTGCTCTTTCTAAAACTAAGTGCTCATTTGTTGCATTTTGGAATAAACTCTTGCATTTTATTTCGGATTTGAAACTGGATTGAATTTAGCATTAGGCACTCCCTTCACTCAAGTTTTCTAACCGTGTTTCTGTTATTAATTTGCAAAGATGAGAATATAAGTAGTGCCTCTTGTAAGCTTTTTGGTATTGCGATTGCTTGTGGAAATAGCTTAGGAAGTCATAGATTTCCACCTGTACATGGCAGGCCGTGCTATAATACATATGTAAATTATGCTTTCCCGAAAGTATCTTTGATGAGCTTCTAATTGTTGGTGTATAGAAGCATTATACCTTTTCTATGCGAGTACTACCTCTAGGTCTCTGCTTTGTCTTGGCGAGGATGGTAAGCTAATTTGATTATACATAGAAACTAAAGTGACAAGGTGGGTTGTAGTGGTCTTGGAAGTATATGAGTTCGGTGGTGAAGCAAGGAAGCTTGGGGGTTGATGGCTTGCGAGATTGCAGCAATGTGGCTTTATGAAGGAATGGTTAGACTTTCAGTTATAATGGGTGTTTGGATTTTGCTTGGTTGAGCTGGAAGCTCATGGGCTTTCATGGGGTTGTGCATAAAGGTTGGGTGGAGTTGGGAACTTGGCCATGCGGCTCTACCTTTGTCTCGAGGCAGAGAGAAAATACCACATTAATTCTGTTCCACCGTAAGGTCAAACTTTTTGAAATTGGCTAATTTAATATCATTCTGAGCTAATTTACTGGGCTACTTTCTTTATTGTTATTGAGATATCCTTAAATTATTATTACGGGATACTTACTCCGTTTCTTTACACTTGCTACACTGAGAAGTGACACAATTGTTTAAGAAAGGTAGTGAGAGAAAGAAAGGAACCACAAGAAAGATGGGAAAATCCCCCTTTTAACATAAAATTCATAGTCCCCACCATATATTTTAACATTAAAATAAATCTATAATTGTACTTGTAAGTGTGGAAATGTACCCAAAAGTAGTATATAGCTATTAATTTGATATTTCCATTTTAGGGAAATGTAGCAAGTAGATTGAAAATTATTTGATAGGTGTCGAGCGAAATGAGCCTGGTGGCCCTGGTTGTAGAACTTGTGATGTTATAAATTAGATGCAAGTTAGGGCTCGTTAGTTGTCGTTGTAAGGACTAATGTAGTTCGCTACATTGACTTGGAAGCCATAATTGATAACTGCCTACACTTCACGTGCTAAACTTTCCGCATTGGATGATGGAAAGGTTTTTTCCTTTCTTTGATAGAGCATGTATAATTTTATAGCGCTGGGAAAGGAAACTCAAAAAGACCTTGTGCCCTAAATGGCAGTTGCATATAAAATGTGTGGAATTTGCAACATTGATAAATCACATGATTAGCCTCTGTTAAAGGTGCATATAGGCAGGAGAAATAATGTTAATTACTAATGGAAATTAAATTAAAAAAATCAGGAATTTCTGATGCAATAGTTAATAGAAGTTGGTGTGTTGTGAACTTTGTCAAACCTCAGGGTACCCCAGGATATTTCACAAAATATTCTAATGCCCTTAACTGGAGCTTTGTGGAAGTTCTGGTGCTCTCTTAAGTTGCTACTTTGTGATGTTTGTATATTGATACTCCTCTTCTTTCTTTATTATCTTATTATGCATCAGCAACCGTGCTGCAGCTTTTCTTAACCTTGTCAAACTCACCAAGGCACTGGCTGATGCTGAGATGACAATCAGTCTTCGTCCGGACTGGGAGAAGGTATATCTTCATTGACTCATATCAGTGAAATGTTTTAAGTAAACTCTTAACATCTGTTTCTTCTTCATGTAGGGCTACTTTAGAAAAGCATGCATCTTGGAAGCCATGGAGAGATATGATGAGGTCTTCCTTTATCACAAATGCTCTTTATTAGTTGTCAAATCGAAGTAGTCTAATTTTCTGTCTATAATGATTTTTTTGTGCACCTTGTAGGCTTTGGATGCGTTTCAAGTAGCATTAAAGTATAATCCACAAAGTACAGAGGTATCAAAGAAAATCAAGAAACTTTCACAGTTAGCCAGAGATAAAAAGCGAGCTGAAGAAGTCGAAAGTATGAGATATAATGTTAATGTGGCTAAGCACTTGAGTACAGTGACATCTGAAATGGTAAGTCTGGCTGCTTGGAGATAATGCTTGTTTAGTGTGGAGAGATTTTCTTGAACTCCATACATAGGATAACCAATTCCTTGTGTGGACATCACCAAGCACATATCACCAGTTATTACATAGGTATAAGTTTTGTTTGTACCCCATTTCGAAATGCGTTTGTTTCCCAAAGCCCGTAAGAGCTTGTCACCCTGTCTGCTCCTCGCTTGTATCTAAATCCTTAGCTCTTTTTGAAATTGATAAAATGCACACATTTCTTAATGGCTGCTGGATAATAGGCAGGGCTCATCTCCTAAATATCTTCCTATAAGAAACTTCATGTTTTCACATTGGTGCATAACTATGCAGTGCATATATTTACCTCGTAAATAGATTGCCTTAGTTAAGGACATGTACCGGAAAGTAAAAACAAATGTGAAGACGTGTGGAGGAGTAAAGACGATTTCCCTATTAGAATAGCAGTATGACTACGTTAGGGATCACATTGAGTCCTTTCCTTTTTGTGGGAGTGAGATGAATAACATGGCCTATTCAAGATGAAATGTCATGGTGTTCATTGTTTTGTGGATGATATTGTATGGGCAAATGAGACTGATGGAGGCAAACATTAGAATATCGAGGGTTGAGGCTAAGTCGGAGCAAAAAGGAGTACATCGAGTGGAATTTTAGTAAAGAGAGGGAGTCAACTAAATGTGTAGTATTATTGGATGGATAGGAGTTGCCCATAATGAGTGTTCTAAGTAACTTGGATGAATCTTATAAAGGAATGGGGAACTGATCAAGACATGGGTACATGATTTATATGATTTTGTTAGGGGGGGCTTTAATGGAGGGAGGCAATTGGAATTTTGTGCTACCTTAGTGTACCTCTAGGGTGGCATTTAGGAATGATCAAATTTGAAAAATGAGGGCAGCACAGATGCTCATGTTGAGATGGATGGCTGGGAGCACACGAATAGTCGAATGAGGGATGGAGTTGTAGACTTCAAGGATAAGATGAGAGAAATCTGGCTATGTTGGTTTGGGCATGTAGAGGGTGCATCAATAGCTTAATGGAAGGTTGGGATAATGGAGATTTTAAAAGAAGTCGGGGGAGGCCAAAGATGCCTTTGATGTAGGGCGTTAGAAACGATATAAAGTAATTAGGTTTCTGGGAGCATTTAACACTAGATAGAAGATTATGGAGTCATAGGACCCATGTAAATGACCACACGAGATAAAAGCCCGACTCATGCAGCACACCCCATGTTAATGAACTAAGGCTTTAACATTTTTTTTGGTTGTCGTAGAAGTTGCAGTGAAAAGTTCCTTCGACTTTGTAGTCTTTGCAGTGGAACCCATCAAGAGTGGGGAGGTCCTATTTCATGTTGAAGTTATAGTGAGTTTAGAGTTTAGGTGGCTTAGTTCTTTAACCTTAATGGCTGTGACAAAAATTGCATATGAATCGGACTAAGTTTTGCTGTGTTCAGAGTTTAAGTGGGTTCTGTCATGCATGTTAGTCAGTTATAAACCCGTCCTAAGGCGTCTCGTTGTTCGGATGCCTTGCATATCTTTGGCCTCTTTGTGGCTTGGTCATTCTAGATTCTAATGAAGAATATGTCTTTGGAAATGTCTTGTTATTTCAATGCCAGATCTGTATGGCCACATGATATATGAATGCAAATATGGGCTAATAATTCATTTGATCTTCAATGCTAGGAAGACACAATGGTTGGCGCAAAGATGTGCAGCTTGTAGGCGCATTTGTTATTACATTATTCTTTTGAAGGAAATCTTGTCTAATTAGATTTTTCTTCTCCCATGTACTTTACCATTGTGATGTGTCACTACTAGAAGCTTAAGAAATGTTAAAATTTTGACTCTGAAAAAAAGTGAAATTGAAATATTTTAGAAAAGAAAACATTAGTCGAAGACACATCTTGGATATTACAAAAAGTCACTGAGGACAATCCCTATGAAAGGAGACCTCGGAAGTTTTTGTTTTTCTTGTTCTGGTTTACTCCAGCTTGTATAGAAAGTTAGCATTATAAATATCCTAATATGCCTAGATATGGTATGTTACTAGGTTTAAACTCGTGTGTACGGGTTAAGAAAATAAAGACTAAAAGTTAGGCTGTTAAGTTTCACAATTGTGTTAGGTTCTTGATTGAAAAATGGTAATTTAGTTTTGTTGTTTAATTAACTTAATTATTCCTAATTATGTCCGGTGATTAAGTTTCCTGATTTTGTAGGTTTTTTTTTTATTAGGCTAATTTAGTTCAATATTAAAATTGAATTGTTTTCCTAGGTGACGTTCTCTATGCTCCCTAAAATATTCTTTCTTAAATGCAACTACTAGAAAATAACATTACGATACGTATGGGACATTGTTATTCTCTTGTAAATTTTCTCAGTTTCAAAATACTTGCAATAATTTGATTTTTGCATTCACGTATACTAGCGTTGACTCACAGTTTTTACATATATCTAGAAAATGCCACTCCATTTTCATTTTTCTAGTTCTCCTCTCTTTTGTGTGCATAGTTTCCAATGCACAACACTGACCATGAATATTTCTAATGAAAAGCGCCTTGGAAGTCCTAGGCGAGGTGACCTAGGATGGGCGCGCGCGCGCTTTGGTCGCTTTGCGTGAGAAGGGAAGAAATTTCTTGAAAATAAGACTTACCCAGTCTTTATCCTACAAAATCGAGCAAAAGCCCTCATTTGATTGCACAGATTTACTTCATTTCAACCCACAAATTGAAATCCCTAATTTTAAAAACCCTAATTCGTGTACTGCAAACCAATACCCAAATTGGTGGTTCTCGGTTCGACAGAAGTTGCCGGCGAGCTATTTTCGGTGGCCGACGACACTTTCTGCCATCTGCGGTGGCCGGCGACGGAGGTTTTGAGGTTAGTTTCGTTTTCTCTCTCTTCCGTGGCCAGCTTCGTCCCCCTCTGCCATCTTTTCTTCTCTCTTCCTCTTCGATCTGGATTCATGTTTCGTTTTTCAAATACGTCTTCGATTCTGACATGTTTCTCCTATGTTCTACGACCTCTTTCTTCTTTTCGTCCATGCTCTTCTTTACCCTTTCTTTTTTCTCCTGTCTTTGAGCCCAATGTTGTTATATGGAGTAAAGATACAAATATATTTATTAGAAAGACTGTCATTTTTTTTATACTAATTACCTTTTTTTTATAGTAATTTTATGTTAATTACTTTTTTTTTTTTATGGAATTATGTTAATTACTTTAGTATGGGCTTTATCTACTTTAAATCTAATACCATAGAAATTAAAAAAATAGGTGCGCTTCATATACGAGATGCGTGTGCCTTCGCCTTGCGCCTTTTAAAACTATGACACTCTCTCTGTTTCATAAATATCTTCCTACTTTTGTGTAGCTACAAGTACCAAGCTATGGAGGAGCAAGAATTGAAAGTGGGTCCTTTTTGTTTACTTAAATAGAATAGAGGACGTGGTTGTAAGAGAGTATAAGATTATGTGGCTCTCACAAGTGGTCTAAGTTAGTGTGGAATGAAAACAAAACTTTACCAAATAGGGAATGCAGTAAAAATAGGAAGATCTTTGGAAAGAGGACTTAAACGGATTCTAGGAAGATCTTTAAGAAACGAAGGGAGTGCATTAGTAAAGATCATGTATATTCGATAATTTGAATATACATATCAACACGAGGTCATGCACAACCATGTTTTTTCTTATATACTGGTGGTTATTTATGGTTAAAGTTAGAAAACTTTGACCAGTGCAAAAGAAAACAGAGGGAGTATTATGAAATTGTTGGATTAGTTTTATTGTCTTGATGTAAAAGTTTAGAATTCAACTTTTTATAATTTACTTATAGAAAATTAAAGATCATAGTGGTGAAAGTAGTGCATTGGTAATTGTGAAAGTCCAAGTGATGCAAATATATTGAAACGTAGGAAGAATTCTTTGTAGGTGCAACTAGTATATGACATGTGGATCTTAATCTGTCTACTTTGAGATGTTTCTAATGATATGAAAATCCTGATAAATCTAATTCTAATTATGTAATTATATTTTGACTTACGGTTATATATGATTATCGTATCTAAGTCTTATGCCATATTACCTACTTGACATAAAACTCGCTTCATTATTTATTGTTCTTGAATAGAATTTCTTGATTGTTGGAGCCAACTTTTGACCATAAATTCCTGGCATCATATATACTCCTTCCGTCCCATATTAATCGGTACAGTTTCACTGACAGTTTTAGGATCTTTATTTGACTTATTTATTTTATCGTTGGTAGTGGAATTCTTTTTATTGTAATTAATGGAACATGGGGGCTGAACCTTTTGGAGTTTTGTCGGTGATGTTTCTTTATTATAGTTGGACCATATCATTTTAGGAAGTGTATCAATTAATGTGGGACGAATGATAATAGGAAGTGTATTGATTAATACAGTTAGGAGGGAGTATAAAAGTATTTTGTTGGGTCTTGCACGATTCGTTTCAATATGTATTTTCATTTTATCAACTTTGGATGTGTTTTTAATAACACGTAATTAGAGATTTAATGTTAATGTTGCTGCGAAAAAGTGTGAAAAGCAACCAAGAACAATAAAAAGTAACGGAGGCAGATCTATAATACTTTCCAATTAATTTCTACTTGATGCCAAATGCAATATTTTCCTAACAAAAATAATTTGCTCCTATAAATAAAATTCTTTTCAAACAATAACAATAAGCAACTCCCTGTGTTCCAAATTAATTGCGATTGGAAAAAGGGACTTACTAAAAAAGGTATGTAGTATATTACTTTGGACCTTTATAAAAGGAATATGTAGCAAGTGAATTGGGATGGAGGGAGTACTTGTATCAAATGCCTAATTGGAGATGTTTTAAATGGTGTGAAGATCATAACATTTGTAATTTCAATTATGTGATTGTACTCTCATAGGATAGCTTCTTACTTGATATCAGATACAATATTTTCCTAACAATAATATCAAACTACATTATATATCGAATACATTCTTTCTTTCTAACAGTAATAATTTCTTTCTTTTTAGTAACATGGCTCACTTAGGTGGCACAGTCTATGCTCCGGCCAAAAGTCTCATCTATATATATTCCATATACATACATATTAGATTCTGTGCTCTGCTTCCCTTTGTCAAATGAGTGTCTATTCTGGGTGGATTTCAATAATCTCTATATTCACAGGCTGAAAAGTATGGAGGTGAAGAATCTTCTAGAGTTCTGTTCTCATTTCTTGTTGAAACTATGGAGAATGCTGTCAAAACATGGCATGAAACCTCAAAAGTGGATCCAAGAGTTTACTTCCTTCTGGACAATGAGAAGACGGATACAGAGAAATATGCTCCTGTTGTAAACATTGATAAGGTTTGAGTAGTTTCCATTACATTGCATGTTCTTGTGATTTAATATGATATCGAAAGCATCTACTTGTAGAATTATGCACTACTTTATTGCTTATCTGGAGTACTTCACTTAAAGCGACTATTGCTACCCTGCTTCATCTGGTTTGGAATTGCAACTGTAAATGATGGAACATGAGGTTCATAGCTTTTTTTGACAATTACATCTATGTTCTATTTTTACTGACTGTTCTCTGTTCTTTTTTCAGGCATTCGAATCACCTCATACACACAGCAATTGCTTCTCATTTCTGAGGCAGTATGTAGTGGATTCATTCGCTAGAGCTGCTTGCTTAGTCACGCCCAAAAGTCTCATATCTTATCCTCAGGTACCTTGGAGCTTAACAGCAATTGTTTCTCATTTCTTAGGCACTCTGCCTTTATATATATATATAAACTTAACATTTTGGTAGTAATTTTTATGATTCCTTCATTAGATATGGGCCATGAATTTGATTTTAAATCATGGGATGCATTGAAGTATAATCAAGATTTCTAAGCTGTAAAATACACTCCACTAGGAAGTAGTGATGGAAAATTTGCCAGCTAGTTATCTGTTAGGTGAATACATAAATTTGCAGCAACCTAACAGTTCTATAAAAAAAGTTTAGATCCTAAACATGCTCCAAATTTGTAGGCAGCAAAGAATTTTCTAGCTTTAACAATGTTGGCTTTGGTTGTGGCTTGGAGCCTTGGACGGTGGTAGATTGCTTTTAATGGTGGTGTCTGACAATAATGTTGCTATTAGAGGTGGGCATGGGCCAGGCCAGCACGCGGGCCGGCCCAGCCCGGCACGAGCCCACTCGAGGCCTGGCCTGGCCCGTCGTCCGCTCCGTGGGCCGTGGGCCTGCCACGGTCAAGAAATTTTATTTCAGGCCCGCACCGGCATGAGCCCGCCTATATGGCCCATGGGCCGGCCCGCGGGCCGAACACCCCTTTTCTTTGTTTTTTAGCCTAAAACTGCCAATAATCCAAAAAAACAACATAAAACACGGGCCAGGTCCGCTGGAGGCACGAGCCCGGCCCGTGTGCCTGGGCCGGGCCGTGGATAAAATCTGAAAATTTCAGGCCCAGCACGGCACGGCACAACCCGCCACTCACGGGCTCTGGCCCGGCCCGCCATTTCCTCTAGCCCGCGGGCCGAGCCCGTGAACAGGCCCGGCCCATGCCTAGGTATAGCGTTGCTATAGAACGATTGGAGAGGTTATTAATGCCTACAGAACATGTGGGTGGATGCCTTTAGTTAATGAATAACTCGCTCTCATACCAAATAATTGAGTATCTCTTCATCCAAAATCCAATTGTTAACACATTCCATTGCCAATGGAGTGCAATCTAATGTTTTTACTTTTACTTTGAATAATATGTTTGCGGGTGCAATTGCTATTGAGGCAACGGTTAGCGTGTCACATTAATAAATCATCTTGTTACTTTGCGGCCGTCACGGCTTGAATTGAGAAATTACCCCTAAATATTTATTTGTTGACTTATTCTGTTAAATTTTGTAAATTTCACATCAACCTTGAACGCTATAGTGTTTTTACTGTAGTATCATGGTTTAGTATTGTTATAGATAAGGTCAAACAGGGAGGGTTTTTCTCTCTTACAGCTTATTTGATATTCTTTTTAGTAAAGGAAACAAAAAGAAAGAAAGTGAAGAGAAAAGAAAGGAAAGGAAGAAAAAAGAAAGTACGTAAAATTTTCATTGTTTTGTTTTGTTTAATGGATGGACTTGAAAAGGTCAAATGGGGAGGGTTTTTCTCTCTTACAGCTTGTTTCATATTCTTTTTAGTAAAGGAAACAAAGAGAAAGAAAGTGAAGAGAAAAGAAAGGAAAGGAAGAGAAAAGGAAGTACATAAATTTGCCATTGTTTTGTTTAATGGATAGATTTGAAGGGAATCCAATGTTTGGTTGCCTTTAATCAACCAAAGAAGGAAAGGAAAAGGAAATTGTAAGTTGAATACTTCTTAATTTGCCTTTCCTTTCAAATTCCTCCAACTTTGGTAGGAAAGGAAATTGAAGATTTTATTAGGATCCTTTCCCATTATTTCCTTTCACTTCCTATGAAATCCCATAAGAGTTATGAATCCGGCTAAATAGCGAACAGTTCGCCAGCGAATCAACCCAAAACACTCACTAAAAGACAAAAAAAAAAGCTTAACCCTGGTTAGCTTTGGGTAAAAAGAAAGTCATCTTTACTTTGTTACCTTCCTCCATACTATATGTTGTACATCTAAAATCTACTTTATACATCCATATGATTATTTTGTACATCTGGAAAACTGTATTTGCACATCCATAATAGTTTTTGTATCTTACATGAATTACATCCAAAAAATTGTGTTAGTCCATCCGTATTATATTTTGTATACATCCATAATCTATTGGATTTTTTGATTTTAATAATGCAACCTTTTAGCCATTCGCAACGAATAAGCTAACCTTTTAGTTATTCCTAAATAATGCAACTTTTAACAAAAAATTCTCTGAATGGGTAAAAACCGGATGCAACCTGATAAACAGGTTGCCTGGGACACTTGTCACAATTTCATTGGTTAGTTTTTAATTTTTGTTGGATTTAAAAAAAAAATCTTTTTTTTCTCTCTCTTCCTCATCTCCCTCCACCAGCACACTTAGCTCTTCCCCACCCACCCCCACGACCTTACCCACCGGAAAACCCCCCTCCCTTTAGTCCCCTACCTCAAAATCACCACCTCTTCCCTCCCCTACCCCCAAAAAAATGCAGACCCAAACTCTCCTCTTCTCACTTCCACCCTCCTCCACAACCCCCACCATCACCACCTTCTTAGCTTCTCCCTCTATTACGAACCACCAACACCACCTTCTTCTCTCTCTTTCACCGAAACTCACCCACCTCCTCGTTTCATGAACCACCCCACGAAACACGAACCACTTCCACGAAACCACCCCATCATCATCACCCAACGCACCACCCCGCAAAACACGAACCACCCTCACGAAACGCGAACCACCGCACCTACCATGACACACGAACCGCCCCCACAAAACTCAAACCACTGTACCGAACACACCAACGCACGAACTTTGGGTTGGATTTCAATTCAGGGGTGGGCGGGTTTCGAGATTTAAGGGTCGAGAGGGTGAGTTTCGGTGGTGGGGTGGGTGGGTTTTGGTGAGTTTCGCTGGTTTAAGGGGTAGGTGGGTGAGTTTTGGTGGTTTAAGGGCTGGGGTGGGTGGGTTTTGGTGAGTTTTGTTGGTTTAAGGGATGGGGTGGGTGGGTTTGGCTGGTTTCAAGGATGGGGTGGGTGGGTTTGGCTGGTTTCAAGGATGGGGTGGGTGGGTTTGGCTGGTTTCAGGGGTGGGGTGGGTTGTTTCGAGTGGTTAGGGTTGTTTTGGGGGCTGGGGAAGGGGAAGGAGACGGGGTGGGGCGACGGGAAGGGGAACGGGACGGGGTGGGCAGCAGGGTGAGGGAGGAGGGAGTGAGAGAATTTGCTTTTTTATTTTCGTACAAATTTTTTTTAACCTATTTCACAGGTTACCAGTCAATTTGACTTGTTGTAGGAATTTTAGTATAAAGGTTGCATTATTTAGGAATAACTAAAATGTTAGCTTATTCGTTGCGAATGGCTAAAAGGTTGCATTATTAAAATCAAAAAATCCTAATCTATTTTGTACATCCAAAAACTATATTTGTACATCCATAATGGTTTTTGTCTCTTACATTCATTAATGTATACATATTGTACTTTGTATATCCAAAATCTATTTCGTACATGCATGATTTCTTTGTGTACATCTAAAAGTTACATTTTCACATCCATAATGGTTTTCGCATCTCACATCTATTAGTTTTTCTGTACATCCAAAGAATATATTTGCACATCAATAATATTATTGTTGAACATCCAAAAACATATGTTTGTACATCTAAAGATGCCAAAAACATAATTAAGAAAAATTTTTTTAAAAAAGAAAATGAGTAACCGTGGTTTCTTTTCTTTTGTACATGTGGGTCACCTTCTTTTGTTCACCAACGAACGGTTTGGTATTTAGTGTTTCTCAAGAGTTATAGAACCAAAAATGGGAAAGTCATTTTAATGTTTTCCTTTCATCTCCATCCAAATCCTCCTAACTAAACTAGTTGTTATAGATTAATTTGGAAATTCAACACAAGCTCTTTTTTATATTATAGTATCAATACACGCAAAGATAAAAGACTTTTATGAGGATTTTAGCAATGATGTCATCAAATAATGGTTCTTCATAGTAGACATCACATGTGATTTTTAATCACATCTTTGAGAATAGTTTCTCACGAAATTGTTATTGAGAATATGCCATATATAGTTCGTGTTTTATAGATAAACATAAGCCAACTCACCACTCTCAGGTGAATGATTATCCTCCCATATTCTCTCCCCCTTCCCCTATTTTTGTACTCAGAAGGAAGATATAAACCAATTGATCCCAACTGCTCTATAAGATAGTCATCATGTAATGCAGTGACCTTGATTTGTCTCCATACTTGAAAATATATATACTTCCCTAGCTTCTTTCAGTTTTTCTATTTGAGTTTTCATGGTCTCTAAGAAGCGTCTTTGACCCGCAATATCCATATTGCTTCATATTTAAGAAAATTATAAAAAAGTTGATAATTTTGGAAATCCACATAGATATGATGCGAACAAGATCCCAAATTTTATACTATATACTAAAACAAAAGCCACTACTTTTGCTTTTTCTCTCCCAAACTACAAAAAAGCTTGCTCCTAATTTCTTGAAATTGAAACCATTTAATAGGTACAACTGCATGCAGTGGTGGATATAGAAATTTATGGATGGTGGGTCACTACCGATTACTGACCACTTTGTAAACAATCCATGAATTTTTTTTAAAAAAAAATACTTCAAAAAGCATCAATTGTCTTGTGTTGTTTCTTTATTTCTTCTTATTTTCGCATTACATTTTGCACATTTTATTTTGCCTACTATTGCAAAATGATTATCAACCCCCTCTCCAAGCAAATTAGGCCCCATAAGTTGCCCAAAACAGAACATAATATTTAAAACGTAATATATATATATAAATATATACTTTTTATGAGTGAGAAGAAGGAATTTAATTCATGTGTGGAGTGTGGACGTTTCAAAAATCAGAGAGCAAAAAACGTTATTCTAATTTTTTTTAAAGTGATAAGGCAGACTTTAATTAGTTATAAATATAGTGGGAAAATAATAAGTTATTAATAAGGAGAGAAGTGATTTCCTATCAGAAAAAAGAGAAAGAAGTGATGCTTTATAATACTTTACAGCTGTAAAGTTATTTTGAAAGATGCATCAAAATCTCGCTCCCCTGTCCCCACCCTTCAGCTTCTTCCCTCCCTCTTCTCCCTCTTTCTTTCTCACTCTGCAGCATGTGGACCCTCATTTCTCATGAACCTCCATTTTTTATTTTTTTTGATTTGTCTTTTTTGAAATGGTGCTCCATCTTTTTGATTTCTTCCGACCCCTTTCTTCCCTCATTTCTCAACACGCGTCCTTCCTTCGTTTGATTTTGTTTTTTAAAAGAAGCTCCATTTTTTTCCTTGGGAATGGTGGGTCACGTGACCCACCATGACTAACAGTGGCTCCGCCAATGTATATATAATGGTGTCATATCTCAAAAATGATAATACAGAAAAAGAGATAATTCTTTAAATTGAAATCATTTAATCGGTGCAACTACTTGCATATATAATTGTACCATTTCACTATTAGTGATAACATTGGAAACAAGAGGTTTTTTTAGTTTATAAAACTTTCATGATTTCTTGTTTTTTTAGTATAATTGTATTAGTTTTTTTATATATTAATTAAAATTCGAGCATTTCTCGGGTATGCTAGTGATAATATATTTCTTATACATATAACATATTGTAATAGTAAAAACTTTTTTGACTTTGAAAAGCTGAAACCAACAGCTAAAGACAACGGAGGACAAAATAGTAAGATTTTATAACTGAACTATTGGTCTGGTTATGACCTGGTATGCACTATATGTTGCTAAGGTGAAAGTTTAAAGGAGTGGGTGGTCTACTCATAGCATTTCTTGACGTAAATCACTTTGGAACTTGCTTTTACAGGAGAATGTGGATAATTAATTGATTGTAGGGTACTAGACCAGCACACTGCAAGGAATCAAGGGACACCTAATCTAATTACCTATGTCATGAGGGGTAAGAAAGGGAAGCCAAAGGAAAATGAGGTGAGTGGGTGGGATAGCAGAGGATATTCCTTACAGCAATGATTATTCCTTGTACCTGGTACTCGCTGAGTGAGTGTTAGTCTCATAAGAGTATAAATAAACTAGCAATAGTATTTTCCTCTTTATGGAATGTTTAGTTCAGTGATACAAGGAACGCGGGACGGAGCCACGTTTTTCGATCTGGGTTGTTCGTTCCCGATCGCGGAACAAACGCGACCTAGATCGCTCGGAGTCGCGCATCAGATCGATGATGACCTCGTTCCGATTCTTGAGTCCACACCGATAAAATTCTAAGTTTTGCTGGAGAGGAAAGATGGTGATTGGGGTAGGAGAATTGCCGGAGAGGAGAAAGGAAGCTAGAAAGAAGAAGACTCATTGCTCAAAAAGTGGTTTTAATGAGTCACGTGCTTCCTATTCTTATCCTTTTTACCACTATAACAACTGTCATTTCTTTGTTTTCTCTTTTTTTTTTTAAACTTCTTGACAGCTGGCTTCTACTACCCTTTTTCTTGTCCTTTCCTTTTACTCTGCTCACATTATTTTTTACTTTGACAAATGCTCTTATATATATATATATATATATATATATATATATATATATATATTATATTTTCGTACACATCGTACCCGATTCGCTCAAGCTAGCGTTCTGCATATCCGAATTCGTACCCCGTTTCGAATCGTACCCCGTCCCTTATAACATTGGTTTGGTTATCTTTTAGTTTTCTTTTGTGGGGAGAACTCACCTCTTGAATGTTGAGTAGTTGTATTGATTTTGAGGTCACTTGATTCGTTTAATATAACATATCCTTTACTGTTTTTCCCCTAAAGATCTTGGCTTTAATCTGATTCCTAGCAACTTGGTATCAGAGCAAGGTTAGGTCACCATGCCACCACAGTTACAAAGGCTCGAATAGCTTGAAAATGATGTCGCTGGGATTTAGACCACCCTGACCGAGGTCATGGCCAACCAGCAAACGGTGGGCGAGAGGCTCTCAGCTGATATGGACCTGAGAATCGAGGGTCGTGTCACACGCGCCCCGAGAGAACCAAGATGCCCTAATACAACAACTCCGAGAAGAACACCGGAAGGGACAAGAAGAGTTTTTTAGCCGCGTTACTGCAGAGGGGGGCAGATTCATCCGCCACCTTCAGTAACATTCCCATTCGTCGAGGGCCAAACCAGGAAGAAGAGATACCGGAAAACAACCCTTTGCGCTCTTTTGAGCAGAACAACCACAATGTTGGCGTCGACAATTGGATGTATAAAAAGCTTGACTTGCCCTATTTCGATGGTTCCAATCCCGACGGATGGATCCTTCGAGCCGAAAGGTACTGCAAATTTTATAGTTTAGAAGAGGAAGAGAAAGTGGAGGCCGCCATCGTGGCCCTAGAAGGGGATACACTATTGTGGTTCCAATGGGTGAACCGGAGGAGGGAGATAATGAGCTGGGAGGAGTTGAAGAGCTTGGTTTTGCGCCAGCTCAGGCCCGCCGCCGCCAGTACATTGCACGAGCAGTAGCTCGCTCATGAACAAGTGGGTGGAGGGGAGGAGTATAAAAAGAAATTCATCGAGCTACTGGCTCCATTAGAGGGAGTATCGGAGGAGATTGTGAGAGGAAAGTTTGTAAGTGGGCTCAAGGAAGATATTAGGGCTGAAGTAGTTTTGTTGGGCCCCAGATCTTTAGAAGTGGCCATGTATTTAGCCATAAGGGCTGAACAAAAGGTCAAATGGGCCTCACAGAAAAGAACCCACTCCACTTATACCAAAACCTAACCCTCACCAACTCAAACCCAAAACTCCAAATACACTTCCAACCCTACACCATCGGGATCTGCCTCAGCCACCAACCCGTTTTCGAAGCCCGCCCACATAAACTACCTAACCCAATCTCACAGTTCCCAAAATTCCACCACCCCGATCCGGCGACTTAGCCACAAGGAGATGCAGCACCGCCGTGAGTGCGGCCTTTGTTTCCGCTGTGATGATAAATGGAGCGCCGGGCATCGTTGACGGTGCAAGGAGCTCAGCGTGTTAATGGGGCCAGAAGAACCGGAAGTTGAGGGAGGTTCCAAAGAGGGGGATAATCCGGGAGAAGATGAGCAAAGGAGGGAAGAGATGGGGCCACCGCAACCAGAGATCTCTCTATGTTGGCATTAACAACCCAAAAACACTGAAATTGAAGGGGACGATTCAAGGGCATGAAGTAGTGGTCATGATTGACCCGGGAGTAACTCACAACTTCATTTCCCTCTTCGCCGTGCAAAGACTCGGAATTCCCATCACCACCACCGCAGGCTTTGGGGTGACACTAGGCACGGGGAAGCAGTTCAGGGTAAGGGAGAATGCAAATCCCTTCTCCTCCGGTTACAAGGTATTAATATTATTGAGAATGTTTTACCTTTAGAACTGGGCAATTCGGATTTGATTTTGGGAATACAGTGGCTGGAAAAACTTGGTACTATGACCACAAATTGGAAAACACAGACTTTAAAATTCAATGTTGGGCAAGAAACAATAACTTTGAGGGGAGATCCATCATTGGGGAGGACTTTGATTTCTCTTAAGGTCACGATGAAGACTTTGACCAAAGAGGGAGGAGGATACTTGGTTGAGCTTAATAGGTTGGAGGGCACAGAGAACCTACGGGCAACTCCGGAGATACCATCCTACCTGATCCACATACTGATCGACCACCACAAAATCTTCTCCCCACCCACCACACTACCACCCTACCGAGGCATGAGCACTCAATTGTCTTGAAGGAAGGGAGTGATCCTGTGAGTATCGGTACCCCCACATACAAAAGAGTGAGATTGAGATACTTATTGAGGACATGGTGCAGGGCTGATTAGGCCATCCACCAGTCCCTTTTCTGTGAAAAAGGACGGGAGTTGGCGATTTTGTGTTGACTATCGCGCCCTTAACAAAACCATAGTCCCGGACAAATATTCTATCCCTATGATTGATGAGCTACTTGATGAGTTTAAGGGGGCAGCCATATTCACAAAGCTTTACTTGAAATCAGGTTATCACGAAATCGGAATGAGGTCCGGGGATGAGCATAAAACCGCTTTTCGCACCCGCCAAGGGCATTATGAGTTTATGGTGATGCCTTTTGGCCTCACCAATTCCCCGGCCACCTTCCAATCTCTCATGAATGACATCTTTAAGCCCTACCTTCAAAAATTCGTCCTTGTCTTTTTTGATGACATTCTCGTTTATATCCCCAACCCCGAATTCTACAAAGAGCACCTACACGTCACCCTTACAAAATTAGCCCAAAACCACCTTTTTGCTAATCCATCCAAGTGCGAGTTTGGGAGGGAAGAAATTGCATATTTGGGGCATGTCATATCTGCCAAAGGAGTGACCGTGGACCAAGATAAAATCAAGGCAATGACTGCTTGGCCTTACCCAAAGAATCTCAAAGAGCTTAGGGGATTTTTGGGGCTTACCGGTTACTATAGGAAGTTTGTGGCCAACTATGCTTCTATAGCCTCGCCCCTCACCCAACTCCTCAAAAAAGATGCCTTCGTGTGGTCCCCTGAAGCCACCGTAGCCTGTGACACCTTAAAAAGCCACCTGACCACAGTACCTATCCTAGCCCTCCCCGACTTTACTAAAACTTTTGTGGTGGAAGCCGACGCTTCTAGATACGGCTTAGGAGCAGTACTATCTCAAGACAATCACCCCTTGGCCTTTTTCAGTCAAATTTTGGGGCCAAGAGCACGGCTCAAGTCCATCTATGGAAAAGAACTAATGGCCATAGTTCTCTCCGTCATGAAGTGGCGGCATTACTTGTTGGGAAGGAGATTCACTATCAAGACCGATCAACAAAGCCTTAAATTTCTCATGGAGCAGCGAGAAATAGGGCCCGAGTATCAAAGATGGGTGAGTAAATTGTTGGGGTTCACTTTTGATATAAGCTATAGATCGGGAGTAAGCAACGTAGTTGCCGATGCACTGTCAAGGCAACCTGATGAGACCGCGGAACTGCACAATATCAGTTCTACGTGTCAGTTTAATTGGGAGAAATGGCTCCCACAAGTGCAGCAGGACCCTTTCATAAGAACAATCAAAGAGGACCTCGAGGAAGGCAGGGCATGTCCTAAGGGATACACCCTACAGCAAGGTCAGGTAATGTATAAGGGTAGGTTGGTGATACCTAGGACCTTGGGTCTGGTTACTGCACTAATCAAGGAGTATCATGATGTCCCTAGTGGGGGGCACTCCGGGGACATGAAGACCTACCAAAGGTTAGCCACGGCTTGGTTTTGGCCTGAGATACGGAGGGACATACAAATATACGTCCAAGGCTGCCATGTTTGTCAACAAAACAAACAAACTACCCTGAGTCCAGGAGGCCTTCTCCAACCCCTCCCCATCCCCACACAGATTTGCGGAGAGGTAAGCATGGATTTTGTAGAGGGGCTTCCTACTTCCTATGGGAAGGGCACCGTGCTAGTGGTCGTCGATAGACTCTCCAAGTATGCGCATTTTATGAGCCTCAAGCACCCCTTTACGGTTCAATCTGTGGCCGAGACTTTCACCAAGGAAATTGTCAAGCTCCATGGGATTCCTATAACTATTGTGAGTGACCGAGACACAATATTCCTGAGCTTATTCTGGAAAGAGCTTTTCAAACTTCAAGGCACCTCTTTATATTATAGTACAGCATACCATCCACAGTCCGACGGTCGAACGGAGGTGGTGAACAAGGTTCTAGAAGCCTACCTAAGGTGCTACATCAATGGGAAACCCAAGTCTTGGTCCAAATGGTTGCATTGGGCCGAATACTGCTACAATACAAATTGGCACGCCTCTACATTGTGCACTCCTTTTAAAGCAGTGTATGGGAGGGATCCCCCACATCTCACTAAATACACCAAGGGTGAAACTGCAGTAGCCTCCTTAGAGGACCAACTCCTTGAGCGAGATGCCATGTTAGATGACATTAAGGCACACTTGCTGGGCGCACAACAGAGAATGAGGATTTATGAAGATGGTAAGAGGAGAAATCAAGTTTGAAGTGGGAGATTTGGTGTATTTAAAACTGCAGCCACACCGACAGCATTCTCTCTCTAAGCGGCCTAATGACAAGCTAGCAGCAAGGTATTACGGGCCATTTGAAGTTCTGCAAAAAATAGGTCCAGTAGCCTATAAACTCAATCTGCCAGCTCATGCAAGGATCCACCCCGTGTTCCACGTTTCACAACTCAAAGCATCAGTGGGACCTCAACCTGCAAACCCCACCATTCCCCCTGGGATCAGCACTGAACTAGTTCTGGAAACTGAACCAGAGCAACTCTTAGACATAAGGTCTCACTCACCCTCTTCTGTCAACTCAACTGAGGTGTTCTCATCAAATGGAAGAATCTCCCAGAGTATGAGGCCACATGGGAAGATTTTGCAGCAGTGAACCAACATTTTCCTCTCTTTCACCTTGAGGACAAGGTGGCTCTTTGGGCCCGGGGTAATGCAAGGAATCAAGAGACACCTAATGTAATTACCTACGTCAGGAGGGGTAAGAAAGGGAAGCCAAAGGAAAATGAGGTGAATGCCACCTAAGGCAAATTAGTACAAGGGATAGCAGAGGAGAGCAGAGGATATTCCTTACAGCAATGATTATTCCTTGTACCTGGTACTCGCTGAGTGAGTGGGAAAAGTAGACGTTGGGATTAGGGCAACCTCAGGAGCTCAGTCTCATAGGAGTATAGATAAACTAGCAGTAGTATTTTCCTCTTTATGGAATGTTTGGTTATCTTTTAGTTTTCTTTTGTGGAGAGAACTCTCCTCTTGAATGTTGAGTAGTTGTATTGATTTTGAGGTCACTTGATCCGATTAATATAACATATCCTTTACTGTTTTTCTCCGAAAGATCTTGGCTTTAATCTGATTCCTAGCACACACCTGGGAAAGTAATGCTGCCCCTGAGAGTTTTATGAGCATTATCCATTCTCCAAGCCCAAGTTAGTGATGCTTGGGTAAGAGTTAATAGATGAGGTTTCCGGGAGTTAAAGAGAGAGAATGCTGGTGATTGTAATGGGTAACGCTGTAATTATAGTTTCAGAATGATGAGATGTTGACATGTGTGCAGTGCGAAATTATTTGGTATATAATTCCCCCCCTCGAAAGGCTGCTGTCAGCCTGTTAGTATTTGAAACTGGAGAGATAGCCATCACTACTGATTTTCAGCCTATCACTTATCTTGTTGACAGCCTCCTTTCCATCTTCAGTGGTAGATAAGGAGGCTGAGAGGGGTGATTGTTAGCTTGTGCTTAACGGAGGATAGTTCTAGCTGATGGGTGCATGGACGATCGTGTCCAGTCGTATTGGATGGCCTAGCAATAGAGTTCTTTCTTTGATGACCATCATCTATCTGGCCTTGCATGCGCACATGACTTAAACTATGAAGGCCACGTGGAGTCATATGCCTTCTAGTACTACAGATATTATGTTAACAAAGTGATTCTTCTAATCATAAACCTTCAAATATGATGTTGAACAACGAAGTCTTTCATATTTCATCTTTTTTGCATCAAACATTAAGAACTTATTGGGTAATGTATTATCCCAACACGGGGCTCTGTTGTACAGAAGTTCTGGTTCTTTAGCCATTAGCGACAAAGCAGAGATTTTGACAGTCATTATCATAGACTTTATTCTTCGACTGCAAATATTATACCATAGGTAAATAACAAAGCTGATATCCTAAAGTTGAAGAACAAATTAATTTGGTTAATTTTGACTCTGTTACATCCTTTCTCTGGTACTTGGGAGTCTCTACTACACTTCAAGTACCGGTGTTAGAATATTCTTGTTGGGAATAGCTTGAATCAGTTTGCTAAGTGTTATTGAGCTTTCACCAAATTTGGCCGCTGTTGTTGCTTGGAATGTTAGGCATTTTGAATGGCCAGCATTCTTGAAAGGTATTGTGCATAATGGCTCTAATACTATTAGAATGTGTGGGTATTGGTGCTGGGAAGCTTATGTATCTAACCAAGTACTGAAGATAGGATATGCTACGGCACAAAATCCTTAATGTCAGCTTCCATGCCAATTCCACCAATTTAAATGCCAATTCCACCAATTTAAAAACTCCGACAGGATCCTCTGGCAAAGTCAAGAACGAATTGTTTTAATCTGTAATTTATGGAAACCGTGGTTTCACTTTGTATTATTCAATACCAACAGTTATGGCTAGATACTCTCTTCGTCCGTTTATGGACTTCTAATTTGCTTATTGCACAGCTTACAAACACATCTATGAGTGCTCGTATTTTTAGTTATGCATTATTAGAAATTATAGAAAGGTAATACTTTGAATGAGCAGATTGAAACAAATCTAACAAGGTTCCACATGACTTTGTTTTTATTATATATTGGTGACAAGTTATAGTCGAAGTTTACAAAGTTTGACTTTGTAAAAGGTCAGATGGAAAGTCATCTATTGGAAAAATACTATTAAGGGAATGAGGTTGTATCTAGATGTTTTCCTCGAAGAGCAAACTGGGGTTGTAATGAGGGAGTTGTTGACCTTGAAGATTCAATATAGAGATGCTTAAATTTTGTTGTATGTTTAAGTTAGAAGCTCCTCAAGTCTTGTTTGTTTTAGGGTTCCATATCTATAATTACGTATTAAATAAAATAACAAAGTCGATTTTGAAATACACATTGTGACGAATCTAACAAGATTGCACATGTTAATTTTCTTTTTACAGTCAAATTTTATAAAGTTTGAGCCCCCAAGAAAACAAATGTTGCAACTGAAATGAAACAAAAGTATTATTACGACATTTGGAGTTGGTCTAATCAAGCGAAAGCTCTAGATAGGACGTTGTTTGTTAAGTGCTGAGGGGAAATGTTGGAGGTCTTTTTCTCTTTTTGCTCGATTTTGGTAGACATCTTGTCCTCCTAGTATCCCATATTTCTTCAAATGAGATTTTCTTATATAGAATAATGCAGCATTAATTTTGGTTACCTCTGATGGTAGAAGGTATGTGATGCATATGCAGGTCTGGAAAGGCCAAGGATTTAGGAAATGGAAGCATGGGCATAATGATGGATTCTTTGTCCAATTTGAGTCTCCCTATGTACGAAAGCTATGGTTCATCCCTTGCAACAGTGAGAAAGGAATGGCCTTGTGCAGGTGATGCTTTTAGTTCTTTTTTAAAATTTTATCTATAGTTTTTATCACTTATTTTTTCTATTAGCTACAGCACCTGCATTGTTTTTATTAAGGCTTTAGATCTTTGTGGCTCAGACCAGAAGAAACTGCCAGTATATATTTATCTTGTTAGTGAGGTCCCAGCCTTTTTGTTTTCCCCTTTCTTTTCCCTAGCCTAGGGCTGGTATGCAGAAAAAAATTAGAAGTAGCATAATAAATGCTTCTATTGTTTCTCCTTACCTTTCTATTTGTGTGATGGTAGCTATATTGCTATTTGACACTAGATAAGTTTAGGATTTTCTCTTTGAAGGCAGTCCATTTGTTTCTTTCATTGAAAGCTGGGGCAGCTAGTTGCATGATGCTGTATATGAAGTGACTCGAGATTCTACGGTTTACAACTGTGTTTTATCTTAACGCCTATTGATTATCATCAGTCCTAGCTCTAAACATTGTACGAACAGAGAGAGATCTCTTGTTCTTTCTGTACATGGATATGATGGATTCCAACTATTGATGTCGTACAAGATATTTGTCTAACGATGTAAAATTTGCTCTATCTAGCTTTTTTTAATACAAATATTGTATCATGTTGAAGTATCATGCATAGAATCTCATGTAGTTGAATGCTAACTAATTTTCAGGGATCCCGAGGCTTTGGACATTGGTGCCCATGAACTGCTTCCACGTCTATTTAAGTAATCTTCAGCAACTCGTGACAGCTCTATTGTCTTGGCTTGATAATCTCTCGTAAGATTGTTGTGGGTGCAACTGTCAGCCTTTTCATGTTCTAGATTCAGATGACTGCAAAAACTGTTCAAGTGTCATAATTCCATTTCAGGTGTCTGTTTTGTCATGCCAGCTGTGTACGATTTTGCTAATAGCTCGATGGACGAGAGCTTCACTTTGAGTGATTGCTTGATCTTTACTATCTTTGGTGGATCTCCCCCAACTTAAGATACTTTTTAGGTGCACATCTAAGTGAGGTAAGCTGAGGATACAGTTCAGGTCCCCAACTGATCGGTGTTTTTAAGGTTGTGGCGAAATGGGGTTCAGAGCTGATGATATTCTTGTTACTTGTATTCTTTTTGCTGGGACTTTGTTGCCAAACTTCTTGTATATTTTTAGTGTCACATTAGAATTTATATGCTTGATGACAAGCGATTACTTTTTGTCACAGGTCTTAACCGGAGGAGTTTTAGTTGTCAAAAGTTTTGTTTGCTGTGTTTAGGGGTGTTTATAACTGGGTACCCGGCCGCATATCCGGGTACTTGAAAAGCCGGCCCATGACCCGACCCAGGAAAACCGGGTACCCGGTTTTCCCGGGTCGGGTCATTGGGTACCCGGTTCGCTGATCCCCTTTTTTTTTAAAAAAAAAAAAAAGTTGGCACTTGGCCGTTAGTACTTAGTAACTTAATATTTACTATTTACTTTAGGTAGGCATTACATTTAGGCTTTAGCCCACTGGCCACTGCAATGCAATATTGCTGGATTGTACTCCCTCCGTCTTTTAATTGTTGCTACATTTACTTTTTCACACAGACCAAGGAAATGGTGGGTCCCATTGTGCAGAGGGAGAGTTAAGGGGGAAATCAGGGGACTAATTAATTGGGGAAAAGTTGGATTAAAAGGCATAAAAAAGAGGAGTTGGCCCATACAATGAAAGTTGGCGGAATATTTTGGGGGATTTTGAAGCCTTTTTTTCCCTCCAAAAAAATCAGAACATATTTGATTGAATTTCAGTTACAACATGGACTAAATATACAGCCAAGGAATGAAATTTTTTTCCCTCCAAAATTTCAGAGGACTCCATACACAACAGGGGTATTCAAATTTCCCCAAAAAAAAAATGTCAACTGAACCAAGACTATATATACGCATAGTTATTTTTCCCCAAAAAAAATCCAAGTACTTTAATTTCATCTTTGAGAGCAATCACTACAAAAATTGCACCTTTGAGCATTTCATCGCAAGGTCATCAACCAACCAAGCAGGCAATTTGGGGGGGGGGTTGGGGTAGATTCACTCTCAGGATAATCATCATTGAGTGATTTTTAGTGTCATTTTTTTTAGTGCTTCACTTGAGGAAAGTGTTGAAGCATTCTCAGGTTGAACATGTCTGGCATCCATAGCTTAGCTAAGGCCCCCCTAGACAGTTCTACTGATAAAACCTCAACACCATCCACATCAGCTCAACCAACTCCATAAAATCAGCCAACATTTGATTTAAATGATCCACTGCCAGAAGCAGAACCACAACCAGAAGCAGAGGTCTTTAATCTGAATAGACTCCTAACAGATGCATCTCCAGATCAACAAGATGAATTCTTCACTGAAAGGCAAGGAAATGAAGAAGATGAATTAGTTGCTGAATGGTTAGATAATGACTCAGATGTCCAAGTCACAGAATACGACTGGACAGAAAGTGAATCAGAGGATGAACAACAACCACCACCAGAAGTGTTAAATGCAAAAAGGAAGAGCTATGTGTTGGACAATGCCTCTAGAGCAAATGTTGTAGACAAGCTACAGCAGATGGTACAAAAAAAATCAATATGGAGAGTACAAATTACCCCATGGAGCTCTCAACAAATTAGCTATTGATTTCAAGACTTCAAGGTGGACATTGGCTAGAATATGGAAGCATGTTGCACAACAACTCCAAAACAATGCAAATATTGAGGTCAATCACAACAGAACTGGCAGAGTTGGAAGAAAGAGAATCCAGTTGGATCCTCAACAATTAATGTCAATTCCACTAAGGAAGAGGACAAGTATAAGAGCAACAGCAGCAACATTAGGAATTCACAAGTCAACTTTGCACAGATTGGTTAGAAGGGGGGCCATAAAGAAACATACTAATGCCATAAAACCTCACCTGACCCCAGCACACAAGGTTGCTAGGGTCTTCTGGTGTTTGAATTCCATCATACCAAACACTATAAGAACAATACCAAAATTCAGCAACATGTACAATGTTGTTCATGTGGATGAGAAATGGTTTTGTATGAGCAAAATCAGTCAAAGGTACTACCTAGCCCCAGGTGAAACAGAGCCATATAGAAGATGTAAAAGCAAAAGATTCATAGTGAAGATCATGTTTATGGGTGCACTAGCAAGACCCATTATTTCAATTAATGGGGAGGTCATTTTTGATGGAAAGATAGGCATCTTCCCATTCATTGAAGAGGTGGCAGCAAAGAGGTGGAGTTTAAATAGAGATGCAGGAGTGGTGGAAACCAAACCTCTACTTTGCATTACAAAAGAGGTCATAATAGAGAAGCTCATAAAGCACATACTGCCTGCCATAAGGGAGAAATGGCCAGAGAATGGATGCAAGCAAATCTGGATAGTCCAAGACAATGGAAGGCCACACATAGCAAGTGATGATGCTGAATTCAACATAGAGGCAAGCAAATTGGGGTTTGACATAAGTTTGATAAATCAGCCAGCACAATCTCCTGACATGAATGTCTTGGATCTAGGTTTTTTTCAATGCAATTCAAACATTAAAAGACAGAATTGCACCAAGATCAGTCAAGCACTTAGTGAAGGCAGTCAAGAGAGCATATGACAAATATGATCCTAAGCTATGCAATCACATATGGTTGACTCTACAACAATGCATGAAAGAGACTCTAATAGTGAAGGGTGGTAACAATTACCACACACCTCATATGGGCAAAAAAGCACTTGAAAGGAGAGGGGAGTTACCAATTTCAATTACACTCACTCCACAACTAGTACAAGAGAGCAAACAATGGGCAGAGGAAGGCCATTTTTAAGAAGAATATCAAGAACCAAACTATGCATCAAGTGGGGAATCTAATTCAGATGATGGAATTGGCATTATATGAAACATAATCAGCAAAGAATGGGAGCATGAAGGCCAATATTTTGGGCATTGTAGTGCAAAATCAGTAAACTTTTTGTAAGTAAAATACACCACAATATAGGTTGGTTAAACATTTTGTATATGTACATTAAAACATTTTGTATTTAAGCTTTGAATATATAGTATAAAAACATTTTGGGTATATGTACATGAAAACACTTAGCATGAAACTAACAAGTAAAACAAGTCACCTAATAGAGGCATAACTGAATAATGTCATGATTAGATGAAGTCAACAAGTAAAAAGAGAGGCTTAAATCACAAAAACATGAAACTAACAAGTAAAACAAGTACAACACAGAATCATTTAATCAAACAAATGAGTGAAAAAAAGAGAAAATCAAATTGAACATGCACAAGATATATTGTTGCAAGAAAAATTCAATCAGATTTCATCTTCTTCTCACTCATATTTAAGACAAAATGATTATCAGTTTCAACAATTTGATCAAACAAGTTAGGCATGATTAACAGTCCTCTCAGGGAGTCCTCACTCATCCATATAACTCAACACATGCATTCAAACATGAGGGATAATTGAAAAGGAGAGCACAAAATTCTGGTGGCAATATGAGGTTTAGGGTGTCAAAAGGCATAATGGCCAAGATATAAATCAGCAGACCTCATTCATCATTGAGGATTAGGGTATTCCTCTCATGTAAACATATTTGAATTCATTAATACCCTTTTGGACAACCTATATAACACCACAACTAACATTCACATGCCTCATCAGTAAATCATACTACAATCCTATTCAATCTACCACTGATTAAATGCAAAATGGAGTACATTTTTGGATGTATCATCCCATATCATCATTGAGGTTCACACCCACACACACACACACAAACAGAGCCAAACAGAGGCAAAAATGCAACACACCAAGTACACAACAGAGCCAAACAGAGCCAAAGATGCATCAAACAAAGTACACAACAGAGCCAAACACAGCCAAAGATGCATCAAACAAAGTACACAACAGAGCCAAACAGAGCAAAAGATGCATCAAACAAAGTACACAACAGAGCCAAACAGAGCCAAAGATGCATCAAACAAAGTACACAATAGAGCCAAACAGAGCCAAACACAGCCAAAGATGCATCAAACAAAGTACACAACAGAGCCAAAGATGCATCAAACAAAGTACACAACAGAGCCAAAGATGCATCATACCAAGAACACAAGAGAGCCAAACAAACCCAAAGATGCATCAAACATGATTTAAACCAAGTTATTTCATTCAAGCCTCTTCTTCCCGACTGAATTGAACAAAGTGTGCAACACAATTTGTTCAGTTCAGTCGACAAGAAGAGCTTGAAACATGATTAAATGAACTTACCAAAAGCAAATGTAGCAACATTTAAAAGACAGAGGCAAACATGAATAGAGGCAAACCAAGATGATCTACTAACATGACTATAAACATTGTTAACAACAATATGAAATCACCTAACTCAAATCAACTACAAAGGAACTCAAACCAACTCAAATCAACAGAAATCAATGGCTTTTCAAGCAACATCAACAAAAATGACATGCATATCATAAATTTTGAAGAATAACATGAAATCACCTAAAATGATCTAAGATCCGAACCCTAAAAGTCACCTCAATTGAACTAACATCAACCCAAATTACACAAAATCAATCAACTCAAATAAGATCAAGCAATATTTAACCTAAAACAAATGGAATCAACTCAAATCAACTACAAATGAACTCAAACCAACTCAAATCAACAGAAATCAATGGCTTTTATTCACAACAGCAACAAAAATGACATGCATATCATAAATTTTGAAGAATAACATGAAATCACCTGAAATGAACTAAGATCCGAACCCTAAAAGTCACCTCAATTGAACTAACATCAACCCAAATTACATAAAAGCAACCAACTCAAATCAGATCAAGCAATATCCAACAAAATCAACTCAGATGAACCAATATTCAATATAATTTAACTAAAATCAATAAAATAGAAGGAAAATCAAGCAAATAAACATAATTCACCCCTCAATAAACTTAAATCAACAAAATCTCCCCAAATCAACTCAAATCAGTGAAATAACCTTTAATTCAACTCAAATCAGTCGCAAAATAAACTTAAATCATAACCCTAAACATGCAACCTAAAACGCAAACAAGATCATGCTTCCAAACGCAATCCCACAGGTAGTTTATTCAAAAAAAGACAAAAATAATTACAAACAGAGAATAAAGTTAAGGAGTGGACCGATCTGCCGCAAAATAAGTTAGGGGACGTTCAAAAACCATTTCTTGATGGTTTTTATACCATACAAGGTAAGATCGCCATGAATCGAAGCCTTCTGGTGGGGGATCTTCATTTTTTTGCAATTTTTTTTGCATTTTTAGACCACCAACGTCAAGATCTGATGGTTTCTTTGAAGGAGCACCGCAAGACGAACAAAAATTCCCAAAATCGAGCTCCTTTTTCGAAACCCTAGCCTTTTTTGCCTCAGCATCAAACTCATCAAGCAAAGAAAACAATCGTTTCTTCGAGTTTGGAGTTAAATCGTCCATGGAAAACCCTAAAATACAGGGGACTCAAAAAATTAACTCACTCAAAAAACCCTAAAATTGGTTTAAGATGAATCGTAGTAATGCGTAGATTATTAATCTACGTTTTTTTTGGAGAAATCCGAAGTAAGAAACCCTAATCTGATGATTTCAGGAGGAACAAGAGAGAGGAAAGTGAGACTGAGAGGATGAACTCATCCGTCAGAGGGAGACAAAGAGAAATGAGGGGAAAATAGGATTAGGGTTTTGGAGGGAGTATTAATAGGGCGGTTGGGAGAGTTAAGGGGGGGGAGGTGGGTAGTAAATGAGGTTAGGTAGGGGGTTTTGGTTTTATGTGGGTTTAATTAAATGGGTTGATGGGTAATAAGTGGGCCCCTATTACCATATATAGTAATTTTTGTAAATGTAGCAACTAAATTGAGACACACCAAAATGGCAAAATGTAGCAACAATTAAAAGACGGAGGGAGTAAATTACAAAATTACAAATAGTCAAATATTGCTTTAAAAACTACTCAAACTAAGTGCTAGTCAAATATGCAAATATGCACCCCTCCTGCTAGTACTCAAATATGCAATACGTAATTACAAATGGTCTAACATTTCAAAGTTACAAAATTACAAATGGTATAAATTGAAGGATTGAAGGAGAAAAGAAGAGTTAACTTACGGTGGTGGACGTGGTGCGGCGAGCCGGCGATCTACTTCGCGGCGGACGGCATTTGTTCTCCAGAAGATTTTATTCTATCTTCTTCCTCGTGAACCCATCTTATGATTCTGGATGTGTTTTTGAGCGTCAATAAATTAAATTTGGAGCTCAATCAAGCATTCATTAGCTACTCAATTACGTATATAAGCATATACCCAAGTTTCTTTTAACATAAGAAAGGATGATACCCAAGTTAAATAATGCATATTATACCTTTCTCTTAAATAGTTAGTGCAAGCAAAATTGATGGCCCCCTCAATGTGTAGGATGAGAATTCCAACAACTCTTTGGGCCAATTCATAATGTTCAATGCTTCTGTAGGACATCGTGTTTGGTATGTTTCCTAGCACCAGTGTTTTTGGCCTTGCCACCACTAGCAGAAGTCTCACTATAGATAGGCAAATCTGCACGTAGAGGAGTTTTCTTCAGCTGGTGATTTAAATTTTGTTTTTCTTTGAAATCTATAATCAAAGTATTTTATATTCCAGTCGTTTCAAATTAATAAGTCATACTAGCTTAATAAGTCACATACATCATCTTAGAACATAAGGATGAATGATAGCACATTCAGTGGCGGATCCAGGAATTGAGTCACGTGGGTTCGGAGTAGTTCGAGTATAAATTCCAAATTAAATTTTACTATTTGGAGTTACAATTTTTTAAAGAAAAGGAAAATTAAACTTTCAACTATTGTACTTAGCGGAGCTTTCATTCTTGACTACATGATTCCAAAAAAGAATCTAAGTTGACTAATATTAACAACGAATCAACACTAATAAGTTCTTTGTATTTTAGTTTGAGGGATAATGAGCTCTGCCAAAAATTCTGTTTAGAAAGTGATGTATAAAATTCTTCTATTTCAAAAATTAATATTTGCACATTTAGTTTATAAATGCACATATAAAATGTTAGAATGTATGAACATTAGTCATTTTCATTTTAACACACTTCTCATTGTAAACCATACAAATATCTGTGTAGTGAATCAAGTAATCAACAAAGTAAATTTTTAGTAACTAATTCTATTTAGAGCATGATTAGTTGATTGTTTAAGTAAGGGAAATGGGATAACATGCCTTGTGTTTTATATAACGCGTTTCCTTATTTCCCCAGTTTTCCTTGTTTTTTATCCGGATCCGCGTGGGTTCAGTTGAACCCACTAAACCCACGCTGGATCCGCCACTGAGCACATTCATACACATCATTTTAGAATGTAAGGTTATATGACAAAACGTTGTCACACACAAAATTTTAGAACATAAGCTTGTATGACAAAACGTTTTCACATACAGTTGTTATAACTCGTTTCAAAACATTGAGCAATTTTCTTAATCTAGTAAAACTAAAATTCAAAATTCCTACATTACCCTTTTTTTATCGATAAATTGGTATTTCAATTCACTATAGTACTACGACTCTACAACAATTATAAATGATGTCACATATACCACTTGGTTAGTGTTGTGAGTCCACTTGTTTTAAGTTGTGTAACTACTTGTATCAAATTTATAGTTAATGTTATGTAGACCAATTTCTGCAAGTATAAAATTGAAAATATGAAAATGCAAGTGGAGTAGGTAGGCTAGACTACATAATGAAGAAAATGGGATATAATGTAGCTAATGTAATGCTGCTGTACCTAGAGATTATGTTCACATATTTTCAGGTGATCATTTAGCAATCATTGCCATGATCACAACTAATTATTAGCCTAGAAGCTTCTAGATAGTTCTAGAAGCAGCTGCTGTCATGTGATAGATTACAACTGTATAGGCTACTTTATCTCTTTGTGGTGCTGACATTTTACAACAATTTCCAAGTGATTTCCGTTCCTAGGTTTTTGGATGGAATTCTAGGCAGTAGTAGTTGATCCCATGTAATGGAGGAGTGAAATAACACACAAAAAGGGAGAAATCTAATATGAAATTAGAATGAAGAGAATTATTCCTCGAAACAAATTTTGATCTTTTCTCATTTCTCTTTATGGTATCAAAGCAAGAGTGTATCTTCTATTAAAAAATGTTACGTTTTAATAAATCTTAAGAGAAAATGTCAGGAGCAGAAAAGGAAACATCTGCAGCTCATCTTGACTATGTAGACCTTTTTTTCTTAGCAAGCTCTGATCTTTCCACAAATCAGTTAGGTAGTATCACTTTTACAGGTGATAACTACCTAAATTGGACAAGGAGTGTCAGAATGACTTTAGGAGCCAAGAACAAACTTGGTTCAACCAATAGAGATATTGTGAAACTAAAGGAATCTGGAGCAGATTATAACAAATGGGAAAGAAATGATGCCATGGTGAGGTTTTGGTTATTTGCTTCTATGAACACTGACATAGGAGCAAGTATGATGTATGTTAAGAGTGCTAAAGACCTATGGGATGAGCTGAAGGAGAGATATGAGCAAACTAATGCTCCTATTTTCTTTTAGCTCAAGAAAGAGTTGAGTGATCACAGTCAAGATAACAAGAGTGTTGTTGAGTTTTACTGTAAACTCAAACAACTATGGGATGAAATATCATCCATTGAAGGTGTATGAGTGCACCAGTGGAATCATGTTAACCTGGACCTATGACATTCTTAAGCAACTGGAGAAAGCTGATGTGTTGAACAAGCTGATTTAGTTTCTCATGCCTCTCAATGAAGGGTATGAGAAGATGAAAAGTAATATCTTAGCTATGGAGCCTTTATTAGTTGTGAGTAGAGCATTCCACCTTGTTCAACAGCAAAAGAAGTGAAGTAGATTTCAGGGCAAATGCGAAGTGTTGGAGAGGCAAGTGCACTAACTGTAAGAGTGCAACAACAAGAAAAGTGACAACAAAAAAAGGAGATTAAAGAAGCCAAAATTATAGTAGAAGTGTGAGCACTGCTTCATGAAGGGACATGTGAAGGAAGAATGTTTTAAAATTATTACCTATCCTGAATTGTACAAAAAGCCTAGGAACAACCAGACGAATGCAATGAATGTGAGCAAGGTGTAGTAAGAAGGAAGCTCTGAGACACCTCTTGACATAAACTATGAAGTAGGAGAATCAAGTGGAACCAAGCCTAATGCTAATCTCATCAACAGATGATAAAGCTTCAAATGAAAAGCAACACAACGACAACTTTACAGGTAAAGAAAATCTTTCTAGACTTGCTTGCTATGGTGAAAATATAGCAAATAAAAGATGGATTGTAGATATTGGTGCTTCAGATCACATGATAGGTGATAGAAACTAGACGAAAAAAAGCCATTTGCTGTTGTAAAAGAGCTGCGGTTGTGTAGAAAACCACAACCCTTCCTTTAAGGGCTGCGGTTTTATACACAACCGCAGCCCTTTGTTTTATTTTTTCCCCCCAAACTAATCGCGCTCTCATTAATTTCTTCCCTCCACCCAATTTTCATTCACGATCTCCTCTCCACGCAGCAGCGAAACCTCATCCCCTGAGCCCTAGCCTTGCGAATTGAACCACCCCCTGAGCTCCACCCTCCTGTGCGCACCACCCTCCTACGCGCCATCCCCAGCGCACCACGCAGATCCACGCAGCAACGTTCTTGCATTGCTGAAAACCACCTGAGCGCCACCCTCCGTTGCGCACCAACCACCTAAGCGCCTGCCACCGGTGCGCCACTCACCTGCGCGCCACTGTTGGTCAAGAAATTAAAGGTTGCCTTTTTAATTATTTTGATTTTTATTTGCTAATATGTTTATATTCGTTTGGGAGAAGAGAATGTGTTGAGCGTTTGAGCGGGACTGAAATTGTAGAAAAGTTATACAAAAGGGTCGTGCTTCGGAACCTGAAAATATGTTAATTGAATTATTTGATTATCTACATTAGCTATTAACTTAGTTTAATGCAAACATATCTCATTTATAATTTGTTAATATTTTAAATGAGAAAAGTTAGTTGTAATGTGTTTCAATGTGGGTAAGATATGATAATTTATATATATATTAATGTATTTCTTATAATAATATGCAATTTGCATTTACTATATGCTAACAATTTTTTCGGTTTTATGTGTCTTAGATATTAGCATATTGGAAGCGGCAAATCAACTAGGAGATAGTGCAGAGTATATATAGAGATCGATCTCCATATTAGTTGTTATTGGTATGTATTTATGATAAAGACAATTCATTATATATCTTCATTTATTGTGTATATATGTAGATTCAATCTATGTGTATGTATATTTCTTGATATGAGATTGGATGAAAACAATTTAATTAAGCTATGAAATGTATAAGTTATATGAATCATCATCATCAATCATATGCCTAGATACCCATTCAAGACTTACTCATTAGGAGTAAGTCTTGAATAGTCCCTTGTTTGGGAATGTCCTTGGACGTTTGATCTCACTTAGGTGGTGAATGTATGTCTTCTTTTCAATTCTAAGGAAGTCTTGGCTTGTCGTTTCTCTACATTGTTCTCTGTGTACATATGTAGATAATCAATTATCTACATTGTGTACTTGGAGAACTGTAGGGAAATGCTGCCGGATTTTCCTTAGAATTGAAAAGTTGGCATATATTCACTAGTGAGATTAAACGTCCAAGGATGGGTTAGGTTGGAGTGATAAGGACCTTCGGATGCATGCATACATTTGCACATGTGACTCTCTTAGCCTCCATTTGTATGTGCGTGTTTTCAATATGTGATTGTCTTGCATGTGAATGTGCTTAAATGATTGATACTTATAATTGGTTGTGTTTAATTAGAGGTTTTCATGAATGAGATGGATCGTACTTGGATGTATGGTAGCCGTGAATCGATTGAGTTTGTGAATGGGGTCTCAGAATTTTGTAAATCTGCATTAGAATACCAAGCATCTTCTGGAGCAGTCGACTTTTATTGTCCTTGTTTAGATTGTGGGAATGTGAGCAAGGTTAGTAATATTCATTTGCTTAGGGAGCATGTCTTTCGTCGTGGGTTTAGGCCTCAATACCACGTATGGGTTTGGCATGGTGAGGAGGGGAGATATGCAAGAAGCTGTAGGATAATGAACGATGTATGTGAAGAGGAGAAGGATAAATTAGGTGATGATTTCGATGGTGAGTATGGGGATGATGAATATGGGGATGATGATAGAGATCGGGTAGACGAGATGATACAAGAGGTTGAAGATCAGTCTTGCAAACGACCTCGTATGTTTGAGTCTATGTCTGAGGCTGCTGAAAGGCCATTGTATCCAGGTTGTACGAAGTACACCAAACTTTCCGCTGTGATAACACTCTTCAATATTAAGTCGAAAGCAGGTTGGATGGATTGCAGTTTCACGTCGTTGTTGGAAGTTTTAGCTGATATGCTCCCTGATGGAAATGATGCTTTACTTTATTTTCTATACTAGTTTCAAACAATCACATCGGTTAGAAGAGAAGTTCATCCTTGTTCCATATATTGAAACATAAGCTTGTTACACCAAACTTGATGCTTTACTTTATTTTCTATAACTTTATTTCCTTGTTTAGGAGAGTTCATTCTTGTTCCATATATCGATAACAAAATTCACCGAATTGTTGAATAAGTAACTTTATATTATTTCCTTATATAGTCTCCATTGGACGCTCATTGTGATATGTTTGTCAAATAATCACATCTACCACTTTGATTCTCTTCGTCGACAACCACCACAAAGCTTACTAGTCAAGTCACTATTGAATAGGTAACTTAACTACAACAATATGTGTACCTAATATTACAAATATATATATATATATATATATATATATATATATATATATATATAATAAACATCTTATAATGTATTGATGTAGTGTGATGAAGCAGCATTATGGACTTGGACTTCGATTAGGAAAAGCTCCTCTTTGGATATCAGTTGAGGTAACTACTTTGGTGAATCTTATGTCGAACCATTTATTTTCATATACTCTAAATTTAACATGAATGTTTTTGGATGTTAAAATTTGGTGAATTTTAGTGTCCGCAACAAAAGAATGGTGTTGATTGTGGCTATTACGTGCTGAGGCACATGTTTGATATAGTCAACCGTTGTACTGACATCGATTATCTTCAAGAGGTATGTAACTAATTAGTTTATTTAATTTAGATTATTTTGATAGGTAAGAATTAGTTTATTTTGGAAATTGTAGCATAAATTAACAATAATCGACCCCGAAACTAACCCAAAACTTGAACTCTAATATTTTGCACCTAAATTTCACATTAACACTTCAAGTATGCATAAAGTAAGTGGTGTGTATTAGTTTTGCTTCTATATGTAACATGTAGTTAGTTTTGGGAAGTGAAATAGCTCAAATTCACAAAATTCGACCCCGAAACGAACCTACAAAATTGAACTTCTAATCTTTTGCACCTAAATATGACATTAACACTTCAACTATGCATAAAGTAAGTGGTGTGTGTTAGTTTTGCTCCTATATGTAATATGTAGCTAGTTTTGGGAAGTGAAATAGCTCAAATTCACAAAAATCGACCCCGAAACGAACCTAAAAATTGAACTTCTAATCTTTTGCACCTAAATATGACATTAACACTTCAAGTATGCATAAAGTAAGTGGTGTGTGTTAGTTTTGCTCCTATATGTAACATGTAGGTAGTTTTGGGAAGTGAAATAGCTCAAATTCACAAAAATCGACCCCGAAACGAACCTAAAAATTGAACTTCTAATCTTTTGCACCTAAATTTGATATTAACACTTCAACTATGCATAAAGTAAGTGGTGTGTGTTAGTTTTGCTCCTATATGTAACATGTACCTAGTTTTGGGAAGTGAAATAGCTCAAATTCACAAAAATCGTCCCCGAAACGAACCTAAAAATTGAACTTCTAATCTTTTGCACCTAAATATGACATTAACACTTCAAGTATGCATAAACTAAGTGGTGTGTGTTATTTTTGCTCCTATATGTAACATGTAGCTAGTTTTGGGAAGTGAAATAGCTCAAATTCACAAAAATCGACCCTGAAACAAACCTAAAAATTAATCTTTTGCACCTAAATATGACATTAACACTTCAACTATGCATAAAGTAAGTGGTGTGTGTTAGTTTTTCTCCTATATGTAACATGTAGCTAGTTTTGGGAAGTGAAATAGCTCAAATTCACAAAAATCGACTCCGAAACGAACCTAAAAATTGAACTTCTAATCTTTTGCACCTAAATATGACATTAACACTTCAACTATGCATAAAGTAAGTGGTGTGTGTTAGTTATGCTCCTATATGTAACATGTAGCTAGTTTTGGGAAGTGAAATAACTCAAATTCACAAAAATCGTCCTCGAACGAACCTAAAAATTGAACTTCTAATATTTTGCACCTAAATATGACATTAACACTTCAAGTATGCATAAAGTAAGTGGTGTGTGTTAGTTTTGCTCCTATATGTAACATGTAGCTAGTTTTTTTTTTTTTTGAAAGGACATGTAGCTAGTTTTGGGAAGTGAAATAGCTCAAATTCACAAAAATCGACCCCGAAACGAACCTAAAAATTGAACTTCTAATCTTTTGCACCTAAATATGACATTAACACTTCAACTATGCATAAAGTAAGTGGTGTGTGTTAGTTTTGCTCCTATATGTATCAAGTAGCTAGTTTTGGGAAGTGAAATAGCTCAAATTCACAAAAATCGACCCCGAAACGAACCTAAAAATTGAACTTCTAATCTTTTGCACCTAAATATGACATTAACACTTCAACTATGCATAAAGTAAGTGGTGTGTGTTACTTTTGCTCCTATATGTAACATGTAGGTAGTTTTGGGAAGTGAAATAGCTCAAATTCACAAAAATCGACCCCGAAACGAACCTAAAAATTGAACTTCTAATCTTTTGCACCTAAATTTGATATTAACACTTCAAATATGCATAAAGTAAGTGGTGTGTGTTAGTTTTGCTCCTATATGTAACATGTACGTAGTTTTGGGAAGTGAAATAGCTCAAATTCACAAAAATCGTCCACGAAACGAACCTAAAAATTGAACTTCTAATCTTTTGCACCTAAATATGACATTAACACTTCAAGTATGCATAAAGTAAGTGGTATGTGTTAGTTTTGCTCCTATATGTAAGATGTAGCTAGTTTTGGGAGTGAAATAGCTCAAATTCACAAAAATCGACCCCGAAACGAACCTAAAAATTGAACTTCTAATCTTTTACACCTAAATATGACATTAACACTTCAACTATGCATAAAGTAAGTGGTGTGTGTTAGTTTTGCTCCTATATGTAACATGTAGCTAGTTTTGGGAAGTGAAATAACTCAAATTCGCAAAAATCGACCCCGAAACGAACCTAAAAATTGAACTTCTAATCTTTTGCACCTAAATATGACATTAACACTTCAACTATGCATAAAGTAAGTGGCGTGTGTTAGTTTTGCTTCTATATGTAACATGTAGCTAGTTTTGGGAAGTGAAATAGCTCAAATTCACAAAAATCGTCCCCGAAACAAACCTAAAAACTGAACTTCTAATCTTTTGCACCTAAATATGACATTAACACTTCAAGTATGCATAAAGTACGTGGTGTGTGTTAGTTTTGCTCCTATATGTAACATGTAGCTAGTTTTGGGAAGTTAAATAGCTCAAATTCACAAAAATCATCCCCGAAACGAACCTAAAAATTGAACTTCTAATCTTTTGCACCTAAATATGACATTAACACTTCAAGTATGCATAAAGTAAGTGGTGTGTTAGTTTTGCTCCTATATGTAACATGTAGCTAGTTTTGGGAAGTGAAATAGCTCAAATTCACAAAAATCGACCCCGAAACGAACCTAAAAATTGAACTTCTAATCTTTTGCACCTAAATATGACATTAACACTTCAACTATGCATAAAGTATGTGGTGTGTGTTAGTTTTGCTTCTATATGTAACATGTAGCTAGTTTTGGGAAGTGAAATAGCTCAAATTCACAAAAATCGTCCCCGAAACGAACCTAAAAACTGAACTTCTAATCTTTTGCACCTAAATTTGATATTAACACTTCAACTATGCATAAAGTAAGTGGTGTGTGTTAGTTTTTCTCCTATATGTATCATGTAGCTAGTTTTGGGAAATGAAATAGCTCAAATTCACAAAAATCATCCCCGAAACGAACCTAAAAATTGAACTTCTAATCTTTTGCACCGAAATTTGATATTAACACTTCAACTATGCATAAAGTAAGTGGTGTGTGTTAGTTTTGCTCCTATATGTAACATGTAGCTAGTTTTGGTAAGTGAAATAGGTCAAATTCACAAAAATCGTCCCCGAAACGAACCTAAAAATTGAACTTCTAATCTTGTGCACCTAAATTTGAAATTAACACTTCAAGTATGCATAAAGTAAGTGGTGTGTTAAATTTGCCTTAGTACATTTTCGAAGGTATAATTTACTAACTCTGTTGCAAAATACATGCACCATTTGCTTTTTCACGTACTCCAACGCTCTTCTTTCGACATTGATATCATTAATTGTGTATAAGTAAAAATTATAAAAAGTTAATATTTGAAATCCTCACATTGAAACGAATTTAACAAGATCCCATTTTACTATGTTTTTTCTTTCATAATTTTGAGAGAAAGATTGTCAAAGTTGGTTGATGAATAGTGCCTAAATGAGAAATGGTGCATGTATTGTGAAACAAAGGTAGTATTAGAGAAGCATGAAAAGTGTACGACAAGAACACGCTCACGTAGAATTTCGTCAGCAGCATGTAGAAGAGAAAGCAGCAACCTAGAATTGCAGTTTGCCACCTTCACTGTAACAACAATAAAACAATTGGTTAATCAATACAATTGGTCAAGTCGAGTATGAGTACTCTCTTGTTCCGAGGATTATGGTTAAATCAAAAAGTCACATGTACAAACTAAGTATGGTTAAAAAGTACCAAATTGAGCTTATTTAGTAGATAGGAGAGAACCTTCTAATTTCAAGATGGGGTGGTGCAACCTCTACTAGGCGCGCATTAAATCAGACGATCTCGTTACCCTTTCCCCCTACTTTCAAGTTGTCTAGCCAGCTAATACGGACCTGTTCACCTACGAGAGTTCCCAGCCAGATAAAGCTCTTCATCTTACCTTGGTAACATGAAGATACTTTGCAAGTGGGCGCGGGGGGGGAATTTGGGGATCTCACTTTGTCAAGGGCAAGATTCGGATGGAAGGATCCTCCAACTAAGTAACGCAACCTTGATTCTTTCTTTCGTCTTACCTACCTTAAAAAATGTACGGCTACAAAGTTACATGTAGAGACGCTAGCAAGTCGTAATTAAAATCAATTCCTAGTATTTAATACTACTTCCGTTTCTCCATACATGCAACATTTCTTTTTGGCACAAAAAACAAGGAGGAGAGAGAATATTCCTTTTCATGTGTTGGGTATCAAAAGTAAGGGTACATAAGTCATTTAATACTTGGAAACTTATCAAATAAGAAATGTTGGATGTATTTTGAAACATCACAAAAAGGCAAATGTTGCATGTATCGAGGAACAAAGGTAGTACAATATTATTTTAGGAGAGATACTTTTGCTTCATTAAACTACTTTGGGATCTTATGCGATATATAGATCTATAATTTTAAGACTTTTATGTTTTACATGAGTTTTTAGTTCTTTTTTTTGCCACGCAAGTAATCACAATTTTATTTTTTTACTTCTTCAAATTTGAAGTTTAACAATTATTTTTTATGTGAGAGTTAATGTAAAATAAAAAAATTGCAAGTGTGTAATTAAAGTTGGTGGTTAGATGTCAAAAAAATTTATAAGTTAATTACCTCATGAGTTTGGGTGAAAATAGCTTTTAGCACCGAAATTGCATCTGATTTATGAGTGAAATGTCGTAATCCCAGAATTCCTTTCAACTGCTGAAGACAAACAGTTGTTGCAACCCCTCCCATGAAGCCCACTATGGTTGCGTGCGATAGTAGGTCCACAATAAATCCCAATCTGCATTATGGAATTTGAATTAAATGTTGAAGACAAACAATTGTTGCAACCCTTCTCATGAAATTTTATGTCAACCAAGCAACCTCTTAAACATTGACATTCGTAAATTTTTTTAAATTTTTTTAGTAGGATATTGGTCGATTACTACACTCATGTCTCACTGCATGGTTACCTTCTACTATAAGTCAACATATTAGAGATATATGGTGCGTCCTCCTCTCTTAAATTGCTGAACTAAATTTAATGAAACTATCTGAACTTACTAAAATTTATTGAATCTTATTATACAATTTATTAGATCATACTGAAATTTATCTCAACCGATTTGAGCTAAAACTTTTTATTTATGTTGAAGTGAACACCCTAATTATTTACGGGTTGTTAACGATGATCCTAAAGATTTTCTTATGAAAGATGATTAAAAGTTATAGATTATCCCTCTGTTAGAGTATTTCTAACAAATGATGGTTATGTTCAAATAGGGTCAAGAAACGTGGTTGCAAACTCTCTTTCCGTCATTAGGTTCATTCAGAAGCATATCATTGGACTTGTAAGTCTCTTGGAAACTAAGGTAAAGGCTTGTCATCTTGGTAGCCTTTATCAAAATGTGTTCAGTTCATGGTGTTTTACTTCCAATATTGGTTATCATCAAGGAGGTAGAGTGGTGGTAGCTTGGAAGCCTGGTATTTTTACAGCCAATGTTCTCAGGGGTACTGATCAGCTTATTCATTGTTATGTTCAGCTAGTTAGCGGTAGTGCTGGGTTCTTTTGCACATTCATTTATGCTTATAATGAATGTGCAAGAAGGGAGCAACTTTGGTGTGAGCTAAGAAGTCTGAAGTTTATGGAGCCTTGGATTATTCTTGGAGATTTGAATTGCGTTAGGCAGGTTGCTGAGAAAATTGGAGCCCCTGTAAGAAGTGTAGAAATGGAAGCTATTAATAGTTGTATGTTGGATTGTGAATAGACGATGTGAGAAGCTCGAGTTGCTTTTTTACTTGGAATAACAAGCAACAAGGTAGTGCTAGAGTGTATTCAAAGTTAGATAGAATAATGGCCAATGAAGCTTGGATGGATATCTATGATAATGCAGAGGGAAGATTTAGGAAGAGGAGTTTGACCATTCACCAGCTCTTTTATCAGTTTATCCAAAGACTGAATGAAGGGAAGAAGCCTTTCAAATGTGGAGGTTATCCACTGAATTCACAGCAAGAGTGAGTAGGTGTTGGAACACACCAATTGTTGGTTTTAAGATGTTTGTTGTTAGCAGGAAGCTGAAATCATGAAAGAGCTTCAAGAATTGAATAAAAGTGGGTTAAATGATATACAGGCTGCTGAAATAAAGGCTCATCATGATATGGTTAATGCTCAAACATTAATGCATGAAAATCCATGTGATCAGATCAGTTCAGATGCTGAAATTGAAGTTGTACAAGAGTATAGGTTGAAGCACAAAGCTTATCTCAAATTTCTTCAGCAAAAATCTAAGTTTAGTTGGGTGAAAAATGGTGATGAAAACTCCTCTCTGTTTCATAAGAGTATCAAGGCCAAAAGAATTCACAACAATGTCTATGCTATAAAAGACATTGATGGTGTTTGGAGAGATCAGCCGGCTGCAGTCAATGATGCATTTTTATCTTATTATCAACAGCTTCTGGGTACAGTTTAGAGTGAAAGGAAATCTGTTATTGCACAGATTGTTCAAAATGGTCCTTTGCTCACAGAAGATCATAAGTAAGCTCTCTTGGCTCGCTACATTGTTGATGAAATTAAAAAATCCTTGTTTGCCAATCCTGGAAACAAGGCTCCAGGTCCTAATGGATTTGGTGGGCATTTCTTTAGAGATGCATGGGATATAATTGGTTATGATATTACAGAGGCTATTTTAGATGTTCTAAGGGGAAGGAAGCTTCTTAAGGAGTTAAATGCCATTGTGGTAACTTTGATCCCTAAGTCTAAATGTCCCAGCAATGTGAGTGACTTTAGACCCATCTCCTGCTGTAATACAATTTATAAGTGCATCACTAAAGTTATTTGTGGTAGAATGAGGAATGTTCAAGGTGGTTTTGTCTATGGTAGATACATTGTTCACAATATCATGGTTGTTCAAGATATTGTGAAAGCTTATGGTAGGAAGAAAGCTTGCCCAGCTGTATGATAAATTTGGATCTCCAGAAAGCATATGACACATTTGATTGGAATTTTTTAAAGGAAATGTTGGAGCATTTTGGGGTTCCTAAGCATTTTATTGAACTGATTATGGAGTGTGTTACTACTCCAAAATTTTCTCTCATGATGAATGGTAGTATGCATGGCTTCTTTAGTTCTGCTAGAGGTTTAAGGCAGGGAGGCCCTATGTCTTCTCTGCTCTTTGTAGTGTGCATGAAATATCTTTCTATGGTGTTGAAGAGTGTGAGTGAGATGCCTTAATTTCTTTTTCACTCTAGATGTAAAGCAATGAAATTGTCTCACATTTGCTTTGCTGATGATTTAATCCTTTGTTGGAAAGGTGAGTTCACTTTAGAATATCTCTTGCTTCAAGCTTTTAAACTCTTTTCTGATTCCTCAGGATTAAAAGCCAATGTCTCTAAATCATCTATGTACTGTTGTCGAATGACTGATCATGAAATGCAGAGGATGGTGGATGTGTCAGGGTTAGCTAGAAGTGCTCTCCCTTTTAGGTACTTAGGTGTCCCCATTTGCTCCAAGAGGATTTCAGTAGCACAATGTGATTGTTTAGTGGAAAAAATGGCTGCAAGGATAAGAATGTGGAGCTCCAGACAGCTTTCCTACACCGCTAGAGCCCTTTTAATCAACACAGTGGTGATGAGTTGGCATATGTATTGGGCTCAGATCTATGTTCTCCCTAAATGCGTTCTTCAAAGTATAGAAAAATTATGTAGAGCCTTCTTGTGGAGTGGTGATTCCTATTGTACTAAGCCTAGCAATGTTGCGTGGGAGAATTTATGTTGTGATAAGGCTGTAGGTGGCTTGGGTTTTAGAAATATTATCAAGTGAAACATGGATAGTATGGGAAAGTATGTGTGGGCTATTGCAACTAAGCAAGATAACCTATGGGTTAAATGGGTGCACTCTGTGTATCTCAAGGATGAAGATTGGTGGGAATATAATCCTCGCACTGGTGTCAGCTGGTATTGGGAAAAGATTTGTGAAATGAAAAATTAGCTTAAAGCTCATTACTTCAGAGGAGACTTTTATGTTATGACTCAATATAAGGTTGGGAAAATTTATGATATGCTGATGGGGGAGCTTCCTCATGTGTATTGGAGTAATATGGTTTGGAATAGGCTGACCATTCCAAGACATAGATTTATTGTGTGATGGCTGTGCAGCAAAGACTACAGACTACAGAGAAGCTAGTTGGAATTGGAGAGAGTCTCTCTTCTACTTGCTTAATATGTGCTCTGACTCCTGTAACACATGGTCACTTATTTTTTGAGTGTCAGTATAGCATGATTTGTCTCTCAGAAATGAAACGATAGTTAGGTATTACTACTGTGACTCAAGATTTAAGCAGGTTGATTGTCGGGATTTCTAGAAGCAAAAAATCAAAGTTTTAAAGAGCTGTTTGGTACGCTAGCCTGTCTGCTCTGTTGTACAACTTATGGAGATGCATAAATGATGCATACTGGCACGCAGCATTATGTGACTAGACCATCTAAGATGGTAGAAAGTATTAAGAGGAGTATAAAAGAGAGAAATAGAGTTGTGCTCCATAACAAAATAGCAAGGAGAGATTATACTTGGTTTTTAGAGTTATAATTATACATAAATGTATAGTTCTCATGCTCTCTCTTAGAACTCTTTGTTCTAGTTAGAGTGTTGTTTAGGTTGTAAATATGTTTTGAATTGATGTATACATACTTACTTGCCTAGCAAAAAAAATAACTCTCTTTCCACCCAGTGAGAATTGTTCGATTTTCCCCCTTCTAAAATGGGATCTCCAATTTTCGCAAGGAAACTTCACCTTATCTTTAAAAAAATATTGTTGGAATAGATCTATAGTAAATTAACAAGAATAGTATTTATTTTTAGAGGAAAAAAGAGAGCGAATTGATTACTTGAGGAAGCCCAATGAAGCCAAGTGTAGATATAATCAATTGGATGTTGAGTAGGGTTGACAACCTTGCCCAAGATGTTAGAAAAGAGGAGGGATGCAACTCTCACTGTGCCTATTGCCAAATCTCTTGAGCTCCCCATGATTGCGTATACCAAACGTGGTACAAAGCTTGAGTCTGCGCTACCACAACATTCAGCGGTTTAAGTACCACATCAACTCCAATTGTGGAACAAATCGGAAATTAAGCATGTATTAGGCAAGACCAAGAAAGTGGTATTAGATCGTGAAATTAAGATATTAAATTCTTCTTTCGTCATTAATCTTTACACATAAATTAGTACAATAGACGGTCTAATTTCAACTTAAAATTAGATAAACCCAAACCTATATTCTCTTAACAAACCTATTTCATCTCATTCTAACCCAACACTATCCGTAGATATCTAGCACCAACCTAATCAACCCTTCTCTTCTCCTTCCTTTGTTTCCATTTGAATCTCGAACTACAACAGACAATTATAAAAAATAGGTCGTCAGTCTTACCGAATGGATTAAACTAGTCACTAAATATATTAATGAATGTGATTAGTGAATGAATTAAATTAGTTACTAAATAGATTAAACTAGTCATTATATTTAGAAAGGTGGCATGTTTCTTAATATTAGGCTTAGGTCGTACCTACTTTAAATTGAAAGTAGGATGTCTCTTACAAAACCAATTGATCTTTGTAATAACTCTAATCTGTGCTGTGTTTTCTAATGGTATTGACAATCTATATATAAGTTAATTATCGAATTTTGAGATTATTGATTAATATACTAGGGATTACTTATAATTATAAAAGGGATTACTGATCAATCTACTTCCTCTAATTTTTTTTACAATTTTCCACTTTTGGAAATTCTCTATTACTTATAAAGTTGTAACGTCTCTGTTTTTAGCATTATATTATCTCTTTTTCTCTCATAGCACATGGGGTTCCCTTTTTATCTCTCTCCTCTCCCTGGTCATTGTGCAAACCCAAACGTTGCAAATAATAAAAAAAAGGAGGAAGTATATAATAGGGTTACTTGCAATTTTTTAGGTTCCATAGATAAAATGAAGGAGTGACTTATCATTTTTTGGGTGGGTTACTTATAACTTTTTGAGATTACTTACATAAGTTGAAGGGGTTAGTTATGTCTATATATAATTTGTTTGTCTCTTATAGGTGCAATCACATGATTATTAACCGTACTGCCAAATGCAGAGAAGAATTGCTGATCTTTTTAATACAAGTTATATATACTTTAATGATACTAGCCTTATATGCACGCGATCTGTGCGAAAACATGTAGAAAATTAAATTAATTGATAATTACATCTAATGAGATTTTAGAATTTTTAATCAGTTTATCCCACTAAATCAAGGATTATTAAAAAAATTCAAAAATTTAGTTAAGAGAAATAACTAACGATGTTGTAAATTTTCACAGTTTTCTTTTTGTGGTGCCTTTTTATCCTTTTTTATTTTTATTTTTTTCCTTTTTTCTATTTTTTCGTGTCCTACCCCTGTTGCCATATATAATAGAGATCTAGCATTATTGATTTAGGCGGCCTCCACTTCACAAACTTACAGAAAATAACATTTAGTTAATTCAATTATAATTAGAAAAATTAGTTGCAATCAGTTTCAACCAGTCAAAATCAATTACGACATGCCATCAGTTATTTATGTTAAAAAAGACAATAAAGAACAAAATAATTAGTTTTAATCCGTAGAAAAATAGCAAAAAAAAGTTAGTTTCAATTAACAAAAATCAACTTTAACAAAAAAAAAAGTTTATTTTTTTTGAGGGGAAAATAGTGGAATTAAATTAAATCAAGCTCCGCCAAAGTAGTAATACTTTGAGGGAACGAGTCAAGCCACACAGTCTCCGAATTACATAAACAATCCCAACGAGCTAACAGGTGGGCAACTACATTACCCGCTCGTTTAACATGAGTGATAGAAAAAAGAACAAACTCACTACTGACTCTACTAATATCATCATAGATACGGAACAAAGGAGCAACACCATGCTGCTGCTTTTTTATAGCATTCACCACTGAGATTGCATCACCTTCCAAACCTAGGCTAGTAAACCCGAGTCTCTGCGCCAACTCAAGAGCGTAGAGAGCAGCCATTGCTTCCGCCATCGTAGCCTCCCAACGCGCTGCGACCCTTTTCACACCAAGCATCACAATCCTCCCACTCGAATCCCGCAAGACCACCCCTAAACCAACCTCCCCATTAGGACTAACATGAGCATCGAAATTAGCCTTATACACACCATAGGGGGGAGCACTCCAAGTAGCTGTTGACGTACATGTAGAATGAGATGGCATGAATACTTGTTTTGCATACTCACCATACTCCAAAACCATTTTTAAAAAATTCCCAGCAATTACCGAAGCTTCGAACTGTGTAGTCTCAAAGATATGCTTATTCCTACAAAACCATGAAGCCCACAACAGTGCACAAAAGGTGCGCAGCTCATCACGAGTAGTATGTGACACCAACCATTCAAAGAATTCAGCAAAAGAAGAGGTGGGCGCATCTAAGAAGAGGTGAACCAAATGACTGCCTTGCCATATCTCATGAGCATGTTTGCATTCAAATAAAGAGTGAATTATTGATTCACAAGGAGCACCACAATCCTCACATACAGAAGAGTCACATACATGGCGCATAAATAGCCGTTCTCGAACTGGCAGACTTCCTTTGCAAGCCCTCCAAAGAAAATGAGTGAGCTTCGGGGGTCCTTCAACATTCTACACATGGCGCCATAAATCAGTCTCCCTCTCACCATATTGCAAACGCCATGTTCGAAGGTGGCCAAGGCGACCCAGCCAATAGCAAGAGCGAACCGTATATACTCCATCACGAGATGGCCACCAATAACGACAATCATCAAGTGCAAAGCGAGACAATGGAAGATTGAGAATTAACTCCCACTCCCCTTCCTCGAACGTTTGTTGAACCAGCTCCACATTCCACCCTCCTCTCACATGGTCGATCAACTCGCAAACCCGCATCTCCAAGTCACTATCAGGCTTTGGCGTCGGCACACGACTTGCCCCCTCACCGATGATCCATGCATCCTCCCATACCTTAATATCCACACCCGAACTCACACACCATTTCAACCCCTCCAAGAGCAGTGATTTGGAGCCCCACACGCTTCGCCATGTAAAGCTAGGATTATACCCCCTTCTAGCATCAAGAAATTCAGCATGCTTGTAATATCGAGCTTTAAGAAGCCTATAGAGGAGAGATGAATCACATTGACAAAGTCTCCATGCCTGTTTAGCTAGAAGAGCTTGGTTAAAGCAATGTAAATCACGGAACCCAAGCCCTCCCATAGACTTAGGAAGGCAAAGAGAACTCCAATTATGCCAGTGCATCTTCCGTTCTCCACCATTAGAACCCCACCAAAAACGTGCCAACATCATATGAATCTCATCGAGAAGGCCACTAGGAAGGCAAAATACACTCATCATGTAAGTAGGAATAGCTTGTGCAATGGACTTAATAAGTACCTCTTTCCCGGGGCGCGACAACAGCTTCTCTTTCCACCCTTGAAGTTTCTTCCAAATACGCTCTTTGATGCAAGCAAAGGTCACCTTTTTAGAGCGGCCAATGACAGTGGGAAGCCCCAAGTATTTCTCCTGCTTATCCACCTCTTGAACCCTAAGGATACTCACAATGGCACTTCGACGATCAGCAGCCACATTTTTACTAAAGACAACTTATGTTTTGCTTAGATTGACCTTTTGACCCGATGCTCTCTCATATTTACTGATAATATCAGCTACCATAGAACATTCTTGCACAGAAGCTTTAGTAAAGAGGATGCTATCATCAGCAAAGAATAAATGAGATACCGAAGGGGCATCCCTACATATCTTTGCACCATGTATCTTCTTCTCAGTCGCTGCTTTAGAGATCATTGTAGAAAAAGCATCAGCACAGAGGAGAAATAAATAGGGGGAAATAGGATCACCTTGACGCAGTCCTCGAGTCGGCGAAAGAAAGCCCTCAACCGCCCCATTGACTTTAAAGGTGAAAGAGACACTAGCAATGCATGACATAACCATCGCAATCCAAGTATCACAAAACCCCAATTTCTTCATTACCTGCTCTAAGAAGCACCACTCAACTCGATCATAAGCCTTGCTCACATCTAATTTAAGCGCATAAACTCCATCTCTCATTCCATTCTTCTTCTTCATGGCATGGAATATCTCAAAAGCCACCAAAGCATTATCAGTAATTAAACGTCGGGGAACAAAAGCACTTTGGTTTGGGGAGATGATGGAGGGGAGGATAACTTTGAGCCGGTTTGCTAACGTCTTCGACAATATCTTATACAACACATTACACAAACTAATCGGCCTGAAATCTTTCATAGATTGCGGATTTTCACACTTTGGTATCAAAACAATACATGTCTTATTAAGAGCATTCAAATTCACCCGCCCCTCCCACCAATTCTGAACAAAAGAGATCACATCCGAACCCAGAATATGCCAGAACTTTTGAAAGAAAAGAGCATGAAATCCATCAATACCTGGAGCCTTGTTTGGGTGCATAGCAAATAAAGCCTCCCGTACCTCTACCCCCAATGGAGGTGCGATAAGAGCTGTGTTCATATCAGCAGACACACATGTTGACAAACCCACAAGAGCCTCCTCCATATTATCGGGACCATCAGTCGCAAATAGGCCCGCAAAATATCGCTCCACAATAGCACAAATATCCTCCTTACCTTTCTTCCACACCCCATTTTCATCCAAGAGACCATGAATAGCATTATAACGTTTCCGTGACTCGCCTTGTGATGAAAATACTTGGTATTTTTATCACCGTCACGGATCTCATTCGCCCGTGCCCGAGCATGCCAATAAGATTCCTCGAGCCTGTGGATTTCATCAAGGTCATTCGAGATGGCCTTGCAATGCTCTAAGATAGCAGCGTCGGGAGGACGGTTTTGGAGCTCATTGAGAGAAGCTAAATCTTCCTTCTTCCTTTTCTTGAGTTGGCCGAAAGTTTGTACAGCCCACACCGAAAGTTGATTCGACACACACTCCAGCCTTTGAGCAATATCATCACCCACCGAGCCCTTCCATGCATCTTCCACCACACGCCCACATTCCTCCTTAGACAACCATAGAGCTTCGAACTTAAAGAGCTTGTTACCCCGACGATAAGCATCATTAATACCCGTTTTCAACAGCAACGGAGCATGATCGGATCTATATCGAGGAAGATGTAGTACTTACCATGACGAGAACAAATCACACCAACCTTCATTTGCAAGCATACGATCAAGACGTTCTCGAATCAAGGTAGACGGTGAATTCCCTCTTTGCCAAGTAAATTTGCAACCCTTAAAACCCATATCCTTCACCTCACAATCATCGATAGCTTCCCTAAAAGCATCCATCAAACGCTCACTCCAAGGGACCCCCCCTTCCTTTTCTTCAATGCTTATGATCTCATTAAAATCACCAAAGAAGAGCAAAGGAAGAGTACATTGTTGCTTCACACTTCTAATGAGCTGCCAAGTTAAGTGCTTGTTAGCCGTTTCCGGCCACCCATAACTTCCCACTGCATTCCACATTGGATTCTTGTCACCATCCAACACCACCGCATGAATATGATGAGAAGAAAAAGAACAAACCTGCACATCCACGTCACTCCACCACAACCCCATGCCCCCGAATTTCCTTCACTACTCACACATAAACCATCCGTATAACCACACCTGTTGCGAACCTTTTCTAACACTTTTGTGTCAATCATTGTTTCCATGAGGAAAACAATGTTTGGCCTATCTCTCCAACACAAAGAGTGAAGAGCATTAACTGTCCAAGGGTTGGCCAAACCCTGACAGTTCCAACTTAAAAGTTTCATTGTTCTTCGCGGGGCTGGATATCACCAACCTCCGCTACTTGAATCATCATATGATCCGAAAGTTCAGCAGTTTTTGATTTTTTCCTAGTCAACAAATCATCCATCTCACCATCATAATCATCAGGCCCCTCAGATTTTCTCTTACAATGATTAGTAATTTCCATCTCAACATCATAATTTAAAGAGGCCTCCTGATTGGAGGGAATAACAACATGGGAATTATCCAGTACAGGCACGTTAACAACAGGTGACAAAACATGAGCTTTAGTGCCAGAAAGCTTTTTACGTACTTTTACCTTCCTTACTGATTGGGAGGAAACACCAACCTGAAAAAGAGGTACATTAACTCCCAAAGAACTGGGCCCCTCGTCCCCTGCAGTGGTGGTTGGAACTTCATAAACCACATTGACATCATCATTAGGGATCATCACTTTTTCTCCCTGTAACAGAACACTATCCATAGCACTATCTAGGGCAGCGTGCAATTTATGGATCATGTCCCCCTCCTGCACTACATTCCCACTCCTGCCTCCTTCATTAATACTACTCCCAACAGCCCCCGTAACATCATTTTTAGTCACAAAAAGCACCGTTTTCCGAGCTTTTATGGCCAACACCTCCTCTTTATTTCGAGCTTTCCCTTTGTGAGGGGAAGCTTTCAACCACGCACCCATCCCAGTTCTTGATCACATTCTTCCAGCATATCAGCAATACAATCTTTATCATTATGCCCCAAGACTCCACATCTAAAGCAAAAAGATGGTAGTCTCTCATACTTGTACTCAATGGTGGTCACTTCACCATCCTTCCGTCGTACCCTCTGCCTTCGTCTCAGGGGTTTGAAAATGTTCAGCATGACTTTAACCCTACAAAACCTCTCCAACCCAAAGTCATCAATATCAACCTCCATAACCGGTCCAAGACACGATGCCACTGACCAAACCTCTGTTTCGGCACGACAATTAAAGGGGAGGTTGTATATGCGGACCCAAAACGGGGAGGTATCAAGCACCACCTTGGATGGTTGCTCGTCACCTTTAATTTCATCCAAAACCAGCAGCTTCTGGTCAAAACACCAAGGCCTACCCTCTAAAATCTTCGCTTTGTCCTTCCAATGAAAGAGTTGGAAAACAAAAGTGTTTGGAGCAATGGCCCTAATCACCATGTTTCGGTGTAGAGCCCAAATCTGAGACATAGTCCTTCTTAGAGCATCTAAATTGACAGCCCTTTCCGATACCACTTTGCCCACCAACATTAGCGAAGTTTTTGCATCGGAATTATGCGATTCAGTACTACCAAGATCAACTACTTCATTCTCCTCATCTACTATGGTCAATTTCGAACAACGATCTACTAATTCATCTGCCATCATCACCGTTCACTTGGCCGCACCGGGGCGACGACAAAGGCCAGACACGCTGGGTTCACGCCCTAACTCAGAGAGAAGGGGACTAGGGTTTTTCTGCGTTATTTGTTTTTTTAATTATTACGTGGTTACCAAAAAAAAAAAAAAAAAAAAAAAAAAGAGTTTATCTACAATAATTGCTTGTTTCTAAAAATAGTATAGTGCAAAAGTATCTCTGCACACTTTTCACACTCTCAAGTCTCAACATGTATAAAAGCACACGCTGCACAGATGATACCTTATCCTCTAATTTTGCAGATTTGTTTCCATTTCTATGCAGTTCTTGTTTTTTTCTTTCTGTTTTTCTCTGAAATAAAACATCCATTTCCATTTGAACGTTATCCTGTACTGCCCAAGAAAAAAAAAAGAGTTTGTGCTCTGCGACGAAATAGCCATATATACTTTTGACTCCTTAATCCAAAATTCCAAATGACTTACGACTTATATATGTGGATGTCAATTGTCTACTAGTTTAGTTGGTTAAAGTATTGGGAGGTAGCGTTCAAGACCCGAGATCAAATCTCATCTATATTAATTGCCGTTGTGGCTCTCTCTACACCAAAAAAAACTTAGGACTTATATATATGTACATCATTAAATGAACTTGAATACAGTCAACGCTTCCTATACTAATCGGTTAATCCGCTAACTAATGTCATCTCCATGACTATTCAGTGTCTAATATGTTCAACTTATTTTAACTTATTTCATAAAAAATAAATTAAGATAAGATAAGTTTAAATAAAATAGAATATGTTCATATAAGATAAGAAATGATATAATAAAATAAGATCAGATAAGTCTAATAATACAAACATTATCAAGTTTAATAAGTTCAGATAAGCCAAGTTAAGTTCAAATAATATTTGATAAGTTCACATATGATAAGATAAGTTCATTAAACATAATATAAGTTAAGAAAAGTTGAGATAAATTAAGATAATTCAAAATAAGTTGAATATAACAAACCCTAAAATAAATTAATTGAGATATACAAGTTAGCTCTGTAATTAAATGAATTAGGATTACGAATATTACATAATATAATCAAGTTTTTTCTACAAGAAATTTTTGTGTGTATCTATATGCACACATGATTTGAGACAGAGGCATCTATACTAATATATTAAAAGGCGTTCCTAAACAAGGAACGGTGCCATGTGGCACTCTCAATTAGGATTGTCTTTTCCATGCAATTCACATACAATCAAAAAGAAAATGCTTTGTATAAGATTTGATCTCGTGACTTCAAGTTCATATATTAAAGTTTTAACCACTTAAACCAAATCATATTTAGTGTTATTATTTTAAAGTAAAAAATTAATAAATGAAAAATGTCATTACCCGGAGCGTAGCCTGCGCCTCAAAACTAGTTATATATTCAAATACATGGAAAAATCAGACCTTAGTCATCACTTTCTTTGCTCCACAAATGACACAATACTTGAATTTTCACAATTTTCTATGCATTACCTTTGACCATTGATAATTTACATATTAATAATAAAAAAAAATCTCATATTTTGTAAATACACATTGAGGCTAACATCGAGGCTAATTTAACAAGATCTCATATGACTACATTATTATTAATATTGTGGTAGAAATTTCTTGTCACAATTTATAAAATTTGACTAAAACCCTGCAAATGTTGCACTATTTTTGGAGTGCAAGATGTATAATTTAGACTTGTTATGTAAAAATCATTGGACTGCGCTACAAATATAGTATTCCCTCCGTCCCATAATATAAGTCTTGTTTCCTTATAAGGTGTCCCAAAATATAAGTCCTATTTCTATTTTCAATCAATAATTATGCCCAAAATATCCTCATGAAAATAATTTAATTTCCAAAATGTCCTCATAATTTCAGCTCCCAATACACCCATTATTAATGACAAAATGAGATCTTTTACCCCATTGAACTTCTCTACACATTAAACTGTGCAACATTAAATGTTCAGCTTTTATTTTTTGTTAAAAAGAGATGAACAATGTAAGTGCTTCTCAATAAAAATGAATCTATTTATCCAAATAAAATAAGATTCCACCACGTACCTTAATTCCCGTGTAAAACAGAACAACGACTTATATTATGGGACGGAGGGAATATCATTTATAGTTTACTATGTTGGGATTTGACCATATAATGCTAAAATAAAATTTATAGACTATATTGTATCAAGAAATTTTGCAACATAATATTAATAATCTTTGTGCTCATAAAATCTACAAGTTTATATTTCAAAGGCACGCATTATGTATTAATTAAAGTCATAAGAAGTTTATACTTTAAAGTTACACATCGAAACAAGTTTAACAAAATCAAATATATACTTTATATTCGTTTACACTTTGTAAACGATCACATGTAAAAAATGTATTAAGGGACGGGGGAAAGAAATTGAAGTACCATCATCTATCATAGGAGTATCTATCAACTTACATAGCCCAATAATGGGAGGCAAGCTCGCCAAATTTGCATAGCTTATTCCTTGAGGAACGGCAAGACTTGCTAAGTTGCTATAGTTATGCCTGCGATTACATCGGCTCTAAACAACTGCAAAGTGTAGCAAGGTGCCCATTCAAATATGGGTAAAAAGTATTGCAATCCCAGCAAAAACTTTCTGCATAATGTATTTTTTTTCAATTTTCTAAAAGGGTCATCTGGGAAAAAGGTTTCCTTGAGGTTGGATTTTAATGTTGTAATGAAAGGTTTTTGGCAAGGAATTGGCACCCCAATACTACATTCAAACTTGCTTCCATTAGCCATCGCGCGCGTATTATAGAAAATTATTTTAATTAGTGGTGTTTTATCCACTTGTCCAACAAGTAAGCTGTAGGCTTAGCTTCCTTGTCGAGCAAGTAAATTAGTATCTTGAGTGTTCTTCAGCTGGAGACTTGTGCAACGATGCCTGAATCCGCTTAGTCCTTAGTCTTGGCTTCGTTCCCGAACCTGCAAAAAGGGACCCACCCTGGAGGTTTGGGTGGTGGTTCCCCCTCCGATGCTTAAGTCAGTTATCAGGAGTAGTGAGAGAAAGTAGAGATAGAAAGAGAAAGTGAGAGAGAATTTTATCAGAGTAACTTTTCACTGTTTGCATTGAATGTGTTTTTCTCCTGATTTCAGAGGTATTTATAGTGATAGCAAGTTGACAGCTAACCTTAAAAACTGACCTACCATAGCAGCATCTGATTGGCTGAGAAATCAGATTATGACACGTGGCTGACCATGACTGGAGAATGTCTATTAACCACTCTCCTTCAGCCATTTGGCACTGCTGGGCTCTGACTGTTGGGCCAGAATTTAAACCTTTTACCTCATCTGAGTGTAGCCCAGAGATTCAAGGCTTTTCTCTTTTTTAACTAAGGTGACATGTGGACGGCTCTGATGAGCCCAAGTGTCTTAGAAAAGAGCCGTCGATGTTAGACTACAACATTTGCCCCTAAAAGGGCTTTCACTGTTGGTCCATCTGACGGTTAAGGCCCTTTTACCCTCAAGGTAGTTTGATTTGAAATGAAGTGACGCGCCTTCTTCCTTGTTCTACCGGTCATATTTGACCGTTGTATTCTCTTTTCGGTCATTCTTGACCGGCTCCGCAGGTTTCTTATCCCTCTATAAATAACCTTGGTGTGAAAACATTCAATCATTTAACACCTCGATCAAATCTTCCTAGAGAGAGAAGCTCTGCAAATTTTCTAGAGAGAGAGAGAGAGATCGTCCAGCTTCAGCACTTTTCGACGAATCGCCCAGACGTTCTTAGCAGGTATCGTTTCTTTGATCTTTTCATTCTTCTTTAATCTTTATTTTTTCTTAGAAAATCAATAAAATGGAATCATCTTCGTCAAATAATCCTAGCCGACCAAGAGCTTGTCTTGACCCTAGAACCGATGCTTCTTCTTCGGCGCATTCTAGAGTTGGGCCTCTTCTGGCCGAGTACATATATTTTCATAGTTTTGGCCGAGAAAGTCAGACGACCCAGTCTTTACCTGTGCAGGGTAATCTGGCGCGCGTCAAGCAAAAGACCCGTCTAAGACGAAAAGCAATAATCCCATCAAATAGCTCAGATATGGAGGAATCCACTGGACGGGTGCCAGATGAGGCAAGAGAGGTCCAAAGTGCTCCATCTTTGGACAGGTCTCCTGTCGACCATGATGCAGAAAACTCCGAAATAAAAACTGAGACCAGTACTTCTGGCAGGAACGCCGATACGGCGGAGATCGGCGAAGGTAATAATGGTAGCGATCCTGAGGCTGCCGAAGAATCAGACGAGGCGTCTACTACCTCGTCGGAGATTAGAAGACGTTTAGGTCCCCTTTCTGATCCTGGCTTCATTTTAGTTAACCGTAAGTGGTTAGAGAAACTAGGACCAGACCCTAATTACTTGTCGTCTTTCATGCCCATGCCGGGCTTCTCCTTTGTCATTCCTAATAACGACTCGACGATCCTGAGTGCTCCCAGGAACCATTTCGCCGTCTATAAACTGGCCTTAGATGCGGGATTGAGGTTTCCTCTCCATGACTTCGTAGAACAAGTGTTGCAGCACTACCACATCGGCCATAACCACTGGCTCCAAACGCTGGCACAACATCCCGACATTTATTGCCGTCTGTGAGCTACGCGGCCTAGCCTTTTCCCTTCAAGCCTTTACCCATATCCATTATGCGGCTAAGGTACCTGGGGCCGTGGACGGAGCATGGCTCAGCATCTGCAACCGTCCAGGCTTCATGACGGCTTGGGGAAAATCGTCGAAGATGCACGAGTGGAAGGCCGATTTTATCTTTTTACGGGCGTCCACCGACTATGTCACAGAGAGCTACATATATTATAATAGATCCGTCACAAATACTGGGCGGAAGCAGTCTTGGCTGGATTTGGAGGACAACTTTGACGAGGAGGTGGTGGAGTACTTCAGAGTGAAGGAGTACTCCAGGCCCGGCCAAAAATCTTTTAAGGGGCCATCTAAATGGATACCCTTTAAGGAAATGTTTTACCAAGACGACTTCTTGGTTGCTGCCGGCTTGCGATTGGCCGATGATAAAGGTATATATTTGAAATCACCCAAGTAAAACTCTTCGTCTATAATTCATTCGACGAACACATTTTTGTTCTTTGCAGACTCGGTCAGACAACGCCTCAAAGCATCTTGGACGGGGGAAATCAGTATGTCCCAATTTACCGACAACCTGTGGAAGGAGTATGCAAAGAGCAGTGCCGAGAAGAGGGCGGAAACATTGGTATATAAATTTTTTATTTTTTATTTTTTTTTTTTTTTTTTGCCGAGAACCATATGAGCTCGTCCGGAATTGGCATCTTGATTTTGGACGAGGATCACCCAAAAGAGGAGAACGTCCAGACTTGGACGGTCAACTCCTTGGGGCCATGCTCGTCCAAGAATTGGTGCAAAGCTCTTGGACGAGGGTTACCCAAAGAAGGAGAACGTCCAGACTTGGACGGCCACCTCCTAGGGGCCATGCTCGTCCAAGAATTGGTGTCCAATTCTTGGACGAGGGTCACCCAAAGAAGGAGATCGTCCAGACTTGGACGGTCACCTCCTTGGGGCCATGATCGTCCAAGAATTGGTGTCCAATTCTTGGACGGAGGCCACCCAAAGAAGGAGATCGTCCAGACTTGGACGGTCACCTCCTTGGGGCCAGGATCGTCCAAGAATTGGTGTCCAATTCTTGGACGAGGGCCACCCAAATAAGGAGATCGTCCAGACTTGGACGGTCACCTTCTTGGGGCCATGCTCGTCCAAGAGTTGGTGCCCAACTCTTGGTCGAGGGTCACCTAAGGAAGGAGATCGTCCAGACTTGGACGGTCACCTTCTTGGGGCCATGATCGTCCAAGAATTGGTGTCCAATTCTTGGACGAGGGTCACCTAAATAAGGAGAACATCCAGACTTGGATGGTAACCTTATTGGGGCCATACTCGTCTGGATTTTTGCATCCAATTTATGGGCGAGGGTCAGCCATAGAAGAACGTCCATACTTGGACGGTCACCTTCTTGGGGCTATACTCGTCCGGATAATTTGCAATAGTAGTTATTTTTGTTTTTTGGACGATCGATCTGATGCCTTTATTTTTTGCAGAAAAATGCTCCTACAAACAAACTTCCACCTGGGAAGTCGTCCTCATCCAAGAAGAGGCCAACTACTCGCAGTGACCGGCCTTTCAAAGAAAGAAGCCTAAGGGCTTTACAAGGAAGAAGGCGGATAAGGCGGCTCCTGCTGTCGAGAGCGGGGAGAAAAGCATGCCTCCCCCACAAGCCAAGGCTCTTAAAAGGGAGCCTTCAACTGTTGGCCCGGCCGAGGAGGGAAAGGATGCCCATGCAGCTGTTCCACTCAGCGTTTTGCCGGCCGACTCTGTTGAGGTCAACCTAGAGTCCGCCTTGGCTTTGGTTGCACCAGAATCTGGGGCTGCTGTCGAGAACTATCCAGGGTTCAGCGGCTCGGTGGCTAAGCTGGTGCCACAGATGCCTTTAGCTGTTAGGGACAAAGATCGCTTTCGTCTGGTGAGTCGTATTACCCCAATATAGTTAGGACGATGCGGGTCGGTGGACGGTCCATGAGTCCGTCCAATAGACAAGCCATCGTCTTTCCTATCAAGATTACTGACTCTCCCCCCTCTTCAGATAAGGGTAAAGGCCCTGCTATTCCCCCAACTCCTCCCCTCGCTGATTCGGACGAGGAGTCTTCTCCTGCTTTCGCCAAAATGTCAAGGCTGGAGAAAGAGCGTCTGAAGCAGGAGCTCTTCAAGTGCTACCCTGAATCCTATATCAAAGGGTTAAGGGGAGCTTCTGCCGGGCATGTGGGCTACATGTCCCAGCTTGCTGCCGAGGTATTATTTTATGCCGGTTTTGTTTTATACTTGTTCAAATTTTGACTCTTTAACCCGTCTAATAACTTGATTTGTTTTCATTGTTCCAGCTTCTGGCTCGCAGCATGCTAACTGAAGAATGGGCGAAGGAGCTGAGAAAAGAGAATAAACAGCTCGTCCATATGGCGACTACGGCAGGCGACAAGGCCATCCATGATATTGAGATGGCTAATATACTCCATCGTCAATCCCTGGAGGCTTTGGAGAAAAGATCAGCTCATCTGGAGTCAGAAAACAAGAATTATCTTGTTACTATTAATGACATGTTCAAGGAACAAGACCGTCTGAAGATGGTAATTGATGCTGTGTCCACTGAACTAAGAGATGAAAGAAATGCCGCCCTTCTCGTCGCCGCGCAGCTAAGGAAGGAGAATATTCTTCTGAGGGCGAGAACTGCCCGTCTAGAGAGCCAGGCGGCCAAGGCCTTCGATGACGCCAAGGAAGGGTTGGCACAAGTCATCGAAACGTCTAAAGGCTGGGCTGTCAAGGCCTTCGAGATGCTGGCTGAATCTGATGAGGTTCCCAGCTTTGTGCGTCGTCTAGAGTACCAACAGAGTGTCCATCAGGCTATGGTATGTGCCGAGGAACCTCCGGAATTCTTAGAGTCTGACGACGAGGCTGCAGCCGATGGTGAGTGGCCTGAAGACGAAGGCGAGGATGAGAAGCCTGAGGACAACCAAGAAACACGCGCTGGAGATGAAGCCTAGCTTTAGGTTTATTTTTCTAAGTTTCTTGGCTTGTCTGCCGTTGTAGTCTTAGCTCTTCAGTAGCCTTAAGTTGTAAAGTTTTGCTGTTGATATATATGAAGAAACTTTTGCCAATTGCCGGTCTTCTTTTTTTTTTTTTTTTTTTTACAATTGCAATTTGGCTAAGTGTAACTTTAACTTCGTCATGATCGTTGAACATCCTGCTCGGATTCTTAACCTTTAAAACTTGTCTCCAAATGCCAAAAGGGACTCGTCTGAGACTGTTTGCAAAGTGGCCATACGAGAAGATTGTCCCCCTTGCCCTTGGACGATTATTTGTTATTTTATGAAATATCCAAGTACAAGAATTGACTCGTCTTGAACTTCTTGGACGATCATTCTTGGCATTGGACGATTTCCAATCTTTATTAAGTGCCCAAGCATTTTGCTTGATTTTCCCTAGATTGTTGGACGGTCTGCTTATTCAGACGAGTCTCGCCCAATGAGAGGTTGCGGCCAAGACCTGTTTGACTCAAGCTACCAACTTTTTTGGACGAGGGTCACCTTCTTTGGACCATACTCGTCCAAAAATTAGCGTCGATTTTTGTACGATGGTCATCCACAGTAGGACGTCCATTCTCAGACGGTCACCTTCTTTGGGCCGTACTCGTCTGGGATGGTTTCAAACCATCAGAAAGGCATCTATAGCCTAGGTATTAGTTTTTTGGACGACCTTGTTTTCTATGGCTCGTCCTTGTTTTTACATGGCTTGTCCTTTTTTAGCTCAACCGTGCGTGGAGGGAGAGCCAAAGTCCAAGAAGGAGAGCAGCCAGCCGTGGCTGAGCCTGCTGAAGTTGATGGACGAGCTTGAGATACCTGTTCAAAGCGTGTTTTAGCCGGTTTCCTTGAGGGGGCAACACTCGTCATTAAGTAGCGATCCCTTAGGTCCGGACTACTTAGGCGTCCGTGATTTTGAAAGTAAGTATCCTTTACTAAGGTCTTATTTCGAGCCGCCTTTCTCTCGAGAGACTTTGACGTTACTCTTACTAGAGTTTTTGTCAATTTGACGGCCATGTATGCATTATATTTTTGGCCGGTCTCTTTGAGGGAGTGATGTTCGGCGTAAATGCGAGTAATTTTGACGTTCTGCTTTTGTTTGTATTTTGTCCAAGTTATTGTCACTTTTTTAGACGAGTAACTGATTTAATGCCCCAAAGTGAATTAACTTGGTGAAAACATACAAAGAGATAAGAAAGTAAGAATTGTATTATATGGATTTTGCTTGGCTGAATGCCAAGATACCTGTATACAATTCTTTTCTTACTAACATGTGCCGTGGCACTTTGGAGTAACTACAAATTACCCTACAGGTATCCGACGAAGATCCGAGTTAGACGTGGTACTTCTTTAAGTTGTCCGAATTCCAAGTACGCCGAATAGGTCGTCCATCTAGATCTTGTAGACGAAAAGTCCCACCTGCGTACCTCCCGGACAATCGAGATAAGGGCCTTCCCGGTTTGGTGTTAGCTTCCCCAACTCTTTAGCGCGTCCAACCGCTTCCATCTTTCTTAGGACGAGATCCCCCACCTTGAGTGGTCATCTAACAACTCTTTTGTTAAACTCCCGAGCCATTCGCAGTTTGTACAATTGCATTCTTAGCAAGGCATTGCCCCTGACTTCTGGGACTTGGTCCAAAGCCGTGCGCAATACGGCCCAATTGGCATCTTCTGTGTATAACATGACTCGTAGGGTGGGCTCTTCAACCTCAATGGGCAAGACGGCTTCAGTGCCATAGACTAACATGAAAGGTGTCTCGCCTGTGGAATTCTTAGCGGTTGTTGTAATGGACCATAACACCAATTGCAGTTCTTCAACCCTTTGTCATCTGGCGTTATCCAGCTTCTTCTTGATTCCATTTGATAGAATCTTGTTGAAGGACTCAACTTGCCCATTGGCTTGTGGGTGGGCGACTGCCGCAAAGTGAGCTTTGATTTCTCTTTCTGACAACCACTCTTTCAGCTTAGGCGTTTCGAACTGTGGACCATTATCAAAGACGATTGACTGAGGCATGCCAAATCGTGTTTTTCCAGATGAAGCCCTTGACGTCTGATAAGTGGCTTTTAAGGCCGCTGTTATGGCCTCTTTCCACCCTAATTAAGCCCTTGTTTAGCCCATTTTTATGCTTATTTAGCTTAGTTTTGTTCAATGTTAGTGATTCTACTAGTTTCATGCAATTTGAGTCCTTTTTGGGAGTTATAGGTTGTTTTCTCTTCATGTGAAGAATGAATGTTGTGAACACCCTATGCTATGACTTGCTCTTAACTTCTTTCAGGTTCTGTAGCGGCCTAATCAAGGTTGTCGAAGCTTGGAATTGGAAAAGGGAACCTTTGGATGAAGAGAGGGAGCTTCAAATTGCAAAGAAGAGTAGAAGCAGAGTCAAAGCTCGCGCTCCAACCTCATGGAGCGGGAGCTCCAAAATCCCTTGCATACAAGAGGATTTGCCGAGAAATCGAAGCTGGCGCTCCAACCTCTGGAGCGGGAGCTCCAAAATCCCTTGCATACAAGAGGGTTTGCCGAGAAATCAAAGCTGGCGCTCCAACCTTTGGAGCGGGAGCTTCAATCCGCGGCGGAACTCTCACCTTAGGCTCAGAGCTGGCGCTCCAACCTCGTGGAGCGGGAGCTCCGACCTGCTGTTGAAATCTCTCCATTAAGTTCAGAGCTGGCGCTCCACGCATGGAGCGGCAGCTCTGAATGGTCAGCTCCCGATTTTTTTCGCTGTCTGCCCTTACTCTAAGCTGTATTTGTGAGGGGTATAAATACCCTCTCTTAAGACATTTTAGGGAGCTTTTGAATTCCAGAAAAAAGGATTGAAAGCAAGAGCACACTATTCTAGGTTAATTAGAGAGAGAAAAACACATTCTTAGGAGAGAGAAAGTTGTAACTCAACCTTTGTTCTTCATTTTTATCAATCAAAGCATCAATCTTTTGGTAATTTCTAGTCACTAATCCTTATTTCCTCGCTTATTTTTGGTTATTTGTTTATTTTTATGCTTGTTTAAATTAGTTTATACTTGCCTTGACTAGTCTTAGTAGTCTATTGTTCAAAGGTTCAATCTTTCTCGTTTTCACTAATCATGCTTAGTAGTATTAGTATGTTTGCTCCTTTTATTGTTGCTTTTACTAGTCTTACTATGTTCTCCTCCTTCCTAGGCTAGATTTCTAGCTAGGGAAGGGGGATAATGGGACTTTGTGATGATTTTGAATGATGTTTGGTTGGCTTTGGTGATTGTTCTTTTGATACTCGAATCAAGGTATTTTATTGTAAAAGTATGAAACTTGATCACCTTTATGCTTAAATCTTGTGCTAATGTTGGGTTATGTGAGAGCAAGCTCGATATTAGTGATGACTTGATGATGGGTAGACCACGACCTCAAAGGCGGGGTTGGGTAGGCGGTGTTGAGGGGTGTGCGAGAGTGACCTCTTGATGTTGGACCAAGGCCCTCAATAGATTTGATTCATTGCCCACCAAATGTTGTCGAAATCGTTGTTGTGAGTTCCACGATTCCCCCTCTCCCTAGTGTTTGCCTTATTGATTAATCACTCTTGTTTTATCTTCCTTAGGTAGTCTAGTTGATAACCCAAACCCATTTTCTTTTACTCCCGTCAATTGATTGCATCTCGAACTAAGTTAAAACCCCTTGCTTCTCCGTGGATACGACCCCTTACTAAGCTATACTACCTTATTAGGCTAGTTAGTTAGACTAGGGAGATTTTATTCTTGACCCGGAACCATAGGAAGTAACGACACCTAGGGGACCGATCAAGTTTTGGCGCCGTTGCCGGGGAAGCAACGTGTTGTTTAAACTTAGTTTATTGCCCATCAATTGTTTTTTTTTTTTTTTTTTTCATTTTTATTATTGTGTTGTCATTACTAACCGTGTGCTTAGCTTTGTTGAATGATAAGGAGATCTCAAGGTATTCCTACCACTCCTCTTGACCCGGAAATTGACCGTACTTTGAGGCAAGTTCGGAGGTTATTTGAACATCAAACCGAGGAGGAGGAAACATTTTTGACTCCTCAAGTGAGGCAAGTGAAGCCATGGCCGAAGATGACAACCCTCTATTTCAAGACTTTGGTAATCCGGAGGACTATGAGCTCACCGGTGGCATTTTGCTCCCCACCACCACTACAAACTTCACTATTCATCCACAATATACACAAATGGTGCTTAGGGAGCAATTTTCCGGAGCCGCGCATGAGAATCCCAATGAGCATCTTGATAGATTCCTTGAGTTGTGCGCCATGGTCCAAACGAACCAAGTCACTCAAGAATACATTCGTATGCATCTCTTCCGGCAATCCTTAGGGGGAAAAGCTTATAGGTGGCTTAAGAATCTCAAACCAAACTCCTTGACTACTTGGAGGGCGGTGGCTAAAGCCTTCCTAAAGAAGTTTATATCGGAGGAGAAGACCGCGGAAATGAGAAGGAAGATCTCCAACTTCCAACAAGAATCGGATGAGTCTCTAGGTGAAGCTTGGGAACGATTCAATGAGTACGTTAGAGCTTGCCCCCATCATGAGTATAGCGAGCCTCTACTTATTAGATTCTTCTATGATGCTCTTGATCCCATTAGTAGAGCCAATCTTGATGCGGGAGCCGGAGGCCAATTAAGGAAAGTTCCTCAAGCTCAACTTAAAGATACAATTGAGGATGTGGTTCGCAACTATTCATGGGGTGGTAAGAGAAGAAGTCAAGGAAAAGCTAGTGGAAAATTCGAGCTTGACCAAGAGTCACTCAAAGCCTTCATGGAACAACTTCTTGACAAGAAGCTAGGGAAAGAACAAGCTTCTTCTTCCTCATCTCGGCAAGTAAACTCATTCTCATGTGAAATTTGTGGGGGTACCAACCACGACACCTCTTATTGTGGTGGTAAGGACCCCGAGCATGTAGCGGCTATGGGTTATCTCAATAATCAAAGAGATCAAAGGGATAATTGGAGAGGCCCTAACTCCAATCTTAATCCGAGGTTCAATGACTATGGTGGACCAACCAATTTCAACAATCAAGCGAACCAAGGAGCTCCCTACTTACATCCAAATGCTAGAAACAACTTCAACAAGCCCCATCCACAAAATCAATTCGCAAATCAACCCCCAACCACCTTCCCAAACACCTCAAACCCTCAAGGTGGTCCATCTCCGGACACCCTTCTTATCCTAGACAACATCAAAAACTTTTCCCAACAATTTGAACAAAAGTTGAGTAACCTTGATCGAAAGGTTGACCAAAAATTCCAAGAAACCACTTCTCACCAAAAGATCCTTGATAATCAAGTTGCCCAACTAGCCGAGAGAGTTTCTCAACTCTCAAATGAGAAGTTTCCCGGTCAACCTACTCCGAACCCCGCAAATTCCCACCATGTGAAGGCCATCTCCCTAAGATCCGGAAGATCATACCAAGTACCTAAAAGCGGTGCAACAAGAGGATGATAAGGAGAAGGAAGAACAAGTGGTTGGAAAAGGAGAAAATGAAACCGAAGAGGGTGTGGAGAAGGATAAAGAGTTTGAGGTAGAAAAACAAGCATCAACGAATGTCCAACCATCAAGATTCGATCCTCCCCCACCATTTCCGGAAAGGATAGTTGAGAGAAAGTTGAATGACAAGTACAACAAGTTCATGAGCATGTTGAAAGGTCTTGAAATCAACATTCCCTTCCTTGAGGCCATGTCACAAATGCCATCCTATGCAAAGTTCCTCAAAGAACTTCTTTCCAACAAGAAAAAGCTCAATGAACAATGCATCACTCTTCCACATCAAGTGAGTGCGCTTGTGCAACGCCAAATGCCACCCAAGCAACGAGATCCGGGTAGTTTCACTCTCCCGGTGAAATTGGGAGATCTCGAGACCAAAGGAGCATTAGCCGATTTGGGAGCAAGTGTGAGCTTAATGCCCTTGTCCATTGGAAAGTTGCTCAAATTCGAGATGGTGCCTTCACGGAAGACAATTCAATTAGCCGACCGCTCGATTAAGCTACCTTGTGGAGAACTTGAGGATATACCGATTCGAGTTGGTAATATCTTTGTGCCTTGTGATTTTGTTGTAATGGATATGGAGGAGGACCCTCATACTCCTCTTATCCTTGGAAGAGAGGCTCTTAAAACAATGGGAGCCGTGATTAATTGCAAGAACAACACGATTACTTGTGAGGTGGCCGATGAAAGAGTTGTGTTTGAGTTTTCGAAAACCTTGAAACAACCTATGGTGGAGAAGGTGTGGCGAGTAGACTTGGTGGAGTCGGAGATAGCTGTTTATGAGAGGATACAAAGCATGAGACATGATACGCTTTTTGAGGCCCTCCAAGATAATGAGGGGATGGAAAAATCAAGAGAGGCCATGGAGATTGAGGCTCACCTTAATGAAGCTCATACGGATGCCCAAGAAAGCAAAGATGAGCTCCCATTGATCCAAACCGCGGCCAAGGGGGGAGAGTTCTAAGCCTCCCCCCAAGGTAGACTTGAAACCCCTTCCCCCTCTCTCAAATATGCTTTTCTTGAGAATGATAGCGAATATCCTTTTATTGTCAATGCTAACCTTGATGACATCTCCTTGCAAAAATTGATTGAGTTGTTGAGAAAATATAAGGGTGTCATAGGGTATAGTATTGATGATATCAAGGGTATTAACCCTAGCTTGTGTATGCATCGCATCCACCTTGAGGATGATCATGCCACCTCTATTGAGCCTCAAAGGCGGTTGAATCCGACTTTGAAGGAAGTTGTGAAACAAGAGGTTCTTAAGCTCCGTGAAGCGGGCATCATCTATGCTATCTCGGATAGCAAATGGGTGAGTCCGGTTCATGTGGTGCCTAAGAAAGGTGGCATGACTATTGTCAAGGATGACAAGGGAAATGACATCTCCACCCGTGCCGTGACGGGGTGGAGGATGTGCATTGACTATAGGCGGCTAAACAAAGCCACTAGGAAGGATCATTTCCCTTTGCCATTCATAGACCAAATGTTGGAGAGGTTGGTAAAGCATTCTCATTATTGTTTTCTTGATGGTTACTCCGGATTCTTCCAAATTCCTATTCATCCGGATGACCAACATAAAACAACCTTTACATGCCCTTATGGAACATTTGCATACCGAAGAATGCCCTTCGGTTTATGCAATGCTCCATCTACCTTCCAAAGGTGCATGACCTCCACCTTTTCCGACATGCTTGAGGATGTCATTGAGGTTTTCATGGATGATTTTAGTGTTTGCGGTTCGTCTTTTGACAAGTGCTTAAAAAATCTCGAGAAAGTCTTAAAAAGATGTCAAGAGACGAACCTTGTGCTAAATTGGGAAAAGTGTCATTTTATGGTTGAGGAGGGCATTGTCCTTGGCCATAAGATTTCAAAGAATGGAATTGAAGTTGACCCGGCAAAGGTTGCGGTGATTGAAAAGCTACCCCCACCCACTTCGGTGACCGGGGTGCGTGCCTTCTTGGGCCATGCCGGCTTTTATCGCCGTTTCATCAAAGATTTTTCACAAATTGCAAGACCTTTGACGAGGCTACTTCAAAAAGAAGTGGAGTTCCGATTTGATGAAGCTTGCACAAAGGCATTTGAGACCTTGAAAAATGCTTTAGTGAATGCGCCTATTGTGCAAGCTCCGGATTGGGAGCTCCCATTTGAACTAATGTGTGATGCGAGTGATTATGCAGTTGGTGTTGTACTTGGACAAAGGAAGGATAAGAAATTGAATGTGCTCTCATATGCAAGCCGAACGCTAGATGATGCGCAAAAGAATTACTCGACCACGGAGAAAGAGATGTTGGCCGTGGTGTTTGCATTTGACAAATTCCGGCTCTATCTCGTTTGCAACAAGGCCATCGTCTACACCGATCATGCCGCGGTCAAGTACTTAATGAGCAAGAAGGATGTCAAGCCACGACTAATTCGATGGGTTCTTCTCCTTCAAGAATTTGACATGGCAATTCTTGATAAAAAGGGGAGTGAAAATCTAGTGGCAGACCACCTCTCTCGGTTGCCATTAGACCATCCTTCCTATAGTGAGGTGGAGAAACCAATTAATGATGAGCTTCGTGATGACACTCTCATGGCAATCATCTCCAACACAATCCCCTGGTACGCCGATATTGCTAATTATTTGGCGAGCGAAATAGTGCCTCATGACTACAACTCTCATCAAAGAAAAAGGTTTTTCAAGGAGGTCAAGAGGTATTTTTGGGATGATCCGCATTTGTACAAGAGGTGTAGTGATGGTGTATTTCGAAAATGTGTGCCTACTCACGAGATTGAAAGAGTTTTGGAGCATTGTCACTCACTTGCATGTGGAGGCCATGGTGGTGTTGGTAAAACGGTGGCAAAGATCCTTGATTGTCTCCTTTGGTGGCCAACATTGCATAAAGACGCTCACACATTCATCCTTCATTGTGACCGATGCCAAAGAATGGGGGGGATAACCAAACGGAATGAAATGCCCCAACAATTTATTCTTGAAGTTGAGCCTTTTGACGTATGGGGTGTCGACTTTATGGGTCCTTTCGTTTCCTCTTGTGGAAACCAATATATTTTGGTGGCCGTAGACTATGTGACTAAGTGGATAGAAGCCATCCCTTCACCTACCAATGACCATAAGGTAGTGATGAAGTTGCTCAAAAAGTTCATCTTCCCTCGATTTGGGGTGCCACGATGTCTCATTAGTGATGGAGGGTCTCATTTCGCTAAGAAGCAATTTGAAGCTCTCTTGAAAAAGTATGATGTGCACCATAAGGTCGGTTTGCCCTACCATCCTCAAACTCAAGGGCAAGTGGAGGTCTCAAATCGCGAAATTAAGAATTTGCTCGAAAGGATGGTAAATAAATCAAGGAAAGATTGGTCTCTTCGTTTGGATGACACTCTTTGGGCTTTAAGGACCGCTTACAAGACCCCGATTGGCACTACTCCTTATCGGCTTGTCTATGGAAAGGGGTGCCATCTACCGGTTGAGCTTGAGTACAAAGCATGGTGGGCCGTGAAAATGCTCAATATGGACCCCGACTTGGCCGGAAAGAAGAGGTTGCTTAAGCTCAATGAGTTGGAAGAACTAAGGTTCGATGCATATGAGAGCTCTAGGCTTTACAAAGAGCAAACCAAGAAGTGGCATGACAAAAGAATCAAAGATCGTGACTTCAAGGTCGGTGACAAAGTTCTCCTATTCAACTCACGGCTCCGTCTTTTCCCCGGAAAGTTGAAGTCTAAGTGGTCCGGTCCATTCTCTATCACCAAGGTCACTCCTTATGGCTCGTTTGAATTGGAAAGTGAAGATGGAGCTAGGTTCATGGTAAATGGCCAAAGAATCAAGAAGTATTTCGATAAGGAGCAAATTGGAAAACTTGGTTGTTTGATGCTCGAGTCGGTCTCAACCGACTCGTCCCCCGAAGCCTCTTGAGGAAGATGAAGGGGTCTAGCTTAAGACCATAAATCAAGCGCCTTTGTATATATTGTTTATATTTTGTTATTGTTGAACTTTGATTTTTGATTTTGTTTAGGTAGATTGTAAAATCCGGAGGATTTTTCCCCAAGGGAGGGGGTGACATTTTAGTTTGATTGAGAAATACGAGGCACGGCCTCTCGGCTCATCTAACCAATAGTTGAGTTGAGTTTTAAGCTAAGTCCGACATCTCACTTTGGGCTAATTTAAACCCCCATAGGGTATGGTTTGTTGTGTATGTGTGCAGGAAAAGAGAAAAAAAGGAAATCGGCTAAGTATTGGGATCAGAGCTCCCGCTCCAATCCCATGGAGCGCCCGCTCTAAATATCACCCCTCAATATGAAGAAAGCCGAAAACTTGAAGCCCCCGCTCCAGACATATGGAGCGCCCGCCCCAGCGAAAAGAGGAAAAAATTGATCAAGTGCTGGATTCAGAGCTCCCGCTCCAAATATTGGAGCGCCCGCTCCGAGTGGTGGAGGCAAATGCCGAGGTTTTGAAGCTCCCGCTCCAAGAATTGGAGCGCCCGCTTTGATGCTAAAGGCAATGCAATTGCCGAGATTTTGAAGCGCCCGCTCCACACGATTGGAGCGCCCGCTCCACACGATTGGAGCGCCCGCTCTGGTCAAAGCGCCCGCTCTGAATGGTGGAGCGGGAGCTTCGAGCGATTTTATGAAAAAAAAAAATGACCCAGCGCCTGTCAGAGCGCCCGCTCTGAATGGTGGAGCGGGAGCTTCGAAGGCCAGTTCTAAAAAAAAAAAAAATTTGAAGACGCATAACGCCCTTCCTCTTTCTCCCACTCTCTCCCTCATACCCTCAAACCCTCACTCTCCCCTCAAACCACTCTCACTCCTCCCAAACCCTCCACAAATCACCCTCATTCACCTCAAAAACACTCAAAACATTCCCCATTCTCACTTCTATTCCAAATCCCCCCCCCAAACTCAACTCTTAGCATCAATTCGGGGTTTTTGCTCGGGCCACTTTGAATTTCACTCGGGTTTGCTTTCCTTTGCACAGCAAGAAGAAGGATTTGGTTCTAACTGTGGTAAAATCTCTCTTAATCAAGTTCATTTTGCTTATCTTTGAGAATTTGTGCTTGATTTTGTTAGAGTTTCCTTTGGAATTTTTGTGTTTAGATGAAATTAGGTGTTTTGGCTTGAGTTTGTGCTTGAAGTTGATTAATTGGTGATTGTGGTGGTGTTATTGTTGATTATTTGTGCAAATTTTTGGAGGCATTGTGGAGTTTTTGTGGTTGTTGAGGAATATCCTTGGATTCTACAACCCTTGGGTATTGTTGGTCATTTTTGTTGGTAGACTTTGTTGTTGTTGGTGATTCTTGTTGTTGACTATTGTGTTGTATACCGGTGTAATGGGTTCAAAAAGACCTCGCACTACCTCCTCACCTTCCTACAAGTGTGAACCTTACCAAACCCGAACACAAAGCCAAGTTTCGTGAGCTTGAGAAGAGGGAGGTGAAACAAACCCTTTTCTATGATCATATAACTTGTTTTCACCTCAGGATAGATGATAAAGTGTGCGACCTCGCCCGTACACTCGGTTTTGCCCCGTTCCTTAAAAACCAAATCCCAAATGATTGGATCACCACAGATAAGACCTACAACCACCCCACACAACCTCCCCTCACCTACCGCACTCTAACTCTAGAATTCTTAGCTAGCTTTGAATTCAAGAGAACATCTACGAGGCGGGGATGCCTTTGAGATTAAATTCGAGATTGTTCAACCACCAACACACCATGAGCCTCGCTGAGTTTAATGAGTGTTTTTTGTGGGATCCTAGAGCAGAGGTGTATGATTGTTCTGGGGATGGTATTGAAGGCTATGACATGCAAGCCTGGTGGAAGAGGATAACTGATGGGTCTAGGGACTTCCTCTCTAACTCATCAAAAGCCTCGAAATCCATCATGGCGCATTGAGGTATTTCCATAGGATGTTGGTGTATTGTTTCTTCTCCCGGCAAGATCTTGGAAAAATGAGCGACCAAGAACTTCATTTGCTATGGAGAGCAAGTGAAGGAAGAAGGTTGCTAGATCAAAATAACCCGGCCGATAAAGTCAACTTGGGTTTCTTGCTTGCTACGAGGATGCTCACCATCAAGCAAGACACAAGAATGAAAGGGCCCATCCAATTGGGAGGGATGGTGACATGGATTGCATATAGGCTCGGGTACAAAGAGCAACTTGTCAAGATGGAGCCGGAGTGCTATGGGTCGGCTCTAAACTTTGATCACCTCAAGAATATGAAATTCACAAAAGAGACATCAAAAGCTACCTTTTGGTTGATCAAGGGAGCAATATGGTGCAAGATCCCAAACAGATTCATGACCGAACCCCCAGCAAACACCCAAAATCCATGGAGAGTCCCATTTGAGGAGATTGATGCTTCGGAGCTTGATCCGAATGAGATCGAAAGAAGAAACCGAACACGGCAACAACATCAACAACAACATCAACAACAACATCAACAACATCAACAACAACAACAACGCCAACCAAGGCCGCAACGAGTGGAGCACGAACGTCACCCCTCCCATGAGGAGGGAGGTATGAGTCACTCTTACCCTTCTAGTTTTAACATCGAACATGCTTTTCATAACTTAAGTTTGCAAGTGGGCCATTTGGAGGCCAACAACCAGGGGATGGCGCTCCAAAATTCTTTGCTTTTCAACCACTTTGTGGAGCAAGGGCAAATCGCCCCGCCAGTTAACCATCCCTATTGGCCTCCACAGCTGGGGCCAGTGCCAAGTTGGAGAGGGGAGCACATTGATGGCACTCCTCGTGAGCCTGTCTACCCCTATTGGCAGGGCCCATCCTCCCAAGTTAGGGAGCGGCGCACCTTTCCCCCATATGACTATACCCAGCCCGGGGGGTGTGACTATTTCGGCGATCCCGCCTATAGATACATCCCACCGGAGCATAGCCATGACCCATCCTTTACGGGGTACTCGGGTTTCCCTCCTAACTTTTACGGCGGTTGGGAACCCCATGGTCCCCCCTTGCGTGAGGATGGGACCCCGATCGATCTTGCTTACGATTGGCGCCGCCCCGATGAGGGCGGGCCAAGTGGATCTTAGATCGCTCCATGAATAGCCCCTCCTCCCCTCTTTTTCTCTATTCCTTGGTCTCACCGAGGTCGGTTTTCCATTCAAGTTGGGGGGGTGTACTTTACATTGTTTTTGATAAAGGGGCACAATTTTAGGGGTCATGGCTCGGGGGAATTGCAATCTTAAGGAATTGTTGAGCTATGTGTTAAGCTAGATTTGTTTTTCTTTGCCCTTTGTATATACTTTTGTTGGAACTAATCTCTCTTTTGAGTTGATGAACTTCATAGCAAGTATCCGGAGATGAAGTCAAGGTTTGAAGATGCTCTTTTGCTTCGGATATTGCATTTGGCCTTTATTGCTTCAATGATGGGTGAGATCGTTCCAACTCCCTTTTAGTTACTTGTTTGCTTAGTTTTAGGATAGTTTAGGAAAGAAGATGATCGTTCGAGGTTGCTTGGCTTTAATTATACATTGGTGGTTATGAACACCACCTGGGTTTAAGTGCAAAATTTGATTGATAGTGTTGGTTATGTGCCATTACCTACTTACTTTCATCTCTTGAAAAAAAAAAAAAAAAAAAAAAACGTATGAATCAAGGCAAATTTTTCTTTTAATTATTTCTTTTGCTCTTGAGTTGAGAACAATATCATTGAAGCTCCACTCTTTTGAATGCTTTTATTCCTAGATGTTAGAAGTCTGCATGCTTAGAGATGTTTATGGTTGATTTTAGTATACGCTATGTTAAGGTAGCGGTTAGAACTTTTTTAGAGCACAAGACCTTAATTCTTGGATTGTGGTACGAAGGTGTTGCTCTCTCTAGTGATTTGAAACCTTAAAGGTAGCATTTGCTTGATAACCCCATGTGAGGACTTTCAAAAAAACCCCAACATCCATTTTGAGTGCATGGATCCTCGACATCGCATACTTCTATCGAGAACTTGACTCTAATCTATCTTAGATCGCGACCGAGCCACTCTAGGGAAAGATAAAGGCGTTCATTTCGGTGACTATTTTCACTTTTATAGTTTTAGGCCTTTTATTCTTGTTTTTCTCTTTTTCTTGGTTTTATTTTTGTTTGCATATGCCCTTCCTCTCAACCCTTTGAGCCTTATCCTTTCTTTGATTACCTCAATACAAGCCAATTGCCTCCTTGTTTTATTTTTCACGCTCGTAGTGAATAGTGAAGTTAGAGCGATTGTCTTGAGTGATATTTGAAACAAATAAGGGGAAAGGAAAATGATGAGATTCTTGAGGTATAGTGGAAATTTTGTGTATATTCTTGAATAAATGCAATTGCAACTTCATAGAAAAAGCCACCCAAAATCAAAAAAGGTGGGAAAAATAATAAAAAAAAAAAAAAAAAAAAAAAAAAGGAGAAAAAGAAAGAAAATCCAAAATGATTCTTTTATTGTTATGTTTTCGAATAAGTTTGGGGGAACCTTATCCCTAAATGGTTGAATATGTTTTGTGAGCATGGTTATTTAGCTCTTTCGCTCCTACTAAAGCTTCACTATATTAGGATTGAGCACCACTATCCAAATTTATTCACACCCTTTACCCCTAGCCTCCGTTTCCACCCTTAAAAAGTCCTTTTGACCTTAGAGGGTTGAGTCATTGTCGGTGGTGGAAGATTGGAATCAAGCCTATTGAGCGAGTATGCTATGTCGAGATGTCGAGTAACCTTCTCCTATTCTATTTCTTATTACATTTGACGGCTCCATTCTTCGGAGTTTAGAGAAGCTACCATGAATGGCGAATTTGAAACTAGTTGAGAGAACGCGGCATGTATGGTTGTAGAATCTGAGGAATTGTGCTCTATCTAGTTCTCTATGCTTAGTGTACGGTATGTTTTAATCAACCTATGGACATCTTTGAGCATGTTTACTTTTAATGTCTAGAAATTCTTGCATTCATTTGCGCCTTGCTTCTCGTCAAAATCTCACTTAAGAGCACCATTTTATTCTCTTTGGTTTATTTATTTTTGATTTGCCTTGGAATCTAGAGTTATGGGTCAAACTCTTAGGAAACCCTTACGAGAGCACACTCGTCCTCCTTGGCGACTTTGAGGTTTAAAGGGCTTGTCATTTACGCTAAAATTGACCGTGATTCCTACGAAAGTGAGTTAGTGTACAGACTTTACTTTTTTCTCTTTATTCGAGGACGAACAAAGGAATTAGTCTGGGGGAGTTTGATAAGTGGCTTTTAAGGCCGCTTTTATGGCCACTTTCCACCCTAATTAAGCCCTTGTTTAGCCCATTTTTATGCTTATTTAGCTTAGTTTTGTTCAATGTTAGTGATTCTACTAGTTTCATGCAATTTGAGTCCTTTTTGGGAGTTATAGGTTGTTTTCTCTTCATGTGAAGAATGAATGTTGTGAACACCCTATGCTATGACTTGCTCTTAACTTCTTTCAGGTTCTGTAGCGGCCTAATCAAGGTTGTCGAAGCTTGGAATTGGAAAAGGGAACCTTTGGATGAAGAGAGGGAGCTTCAAATTGCAAAGAAGAGTAGAAGCAGAGTCAAAGCTCGCGCTCCAACCTCATGGAGCGGGAGCTCCAAAATCCCTTGCATACAAGAGGATTTGCCGAGAAATCGAAGCTGGCGCTCCAACCTCTGGAGCGGGAGCTCCAAAATCCCTTGCATACAAGAGGGTTTGCCGAGAAATCAAAGCTGGCGCTCCAACCTTTGGAGCGGGAGCTTCAATCCGCGGCGGAACTCTCACCTTAGGCTCAGAGCTGGCGCTCCAACCTCGTGGAGCGGGAGCTCCGACCTGCTGTTGAAATCTCTCCATTAAGTTCAGAGCTGGCGCTCCACGCATGGAGCGGCAGCTCTGAATGGTCAGCTCCCGATTTTTTTCGCTGTCTGCCCTTACTCTAAGCTGTATTTGTGAGGGGTATAAATACCCTCTCTTAAGACATTTTAGGGAGCTTTTGAATTCCAGAAAAAAGGATTGAAAGCAAGAGCACACTATTCTAGGTTAATTAGAGAGAGAAAAACACATTCTTAGGAGAGAGAAAGTTGTAACTCAACCTTTGTTCTTCATTTTTATCAATCAAAGCATCAATCTTTTGGTAATTTCTAGTCACTAATCCTTATTTCCTCGCTTATTTTTGGTTATTTGTTTATTTTTATGCTTGTTTAAATTAGTTTATACTTGCCTTGACTAGTCTTAGTAGTCTATTGTTCAAAGGTTCAATCTTTCTCGTTTTCACTAATCATGCTTAGTAGTATTAGTATGTTTGCTCCTTTTATTGTTGCTTTTACTAGTCTTACTATGTTCTCCTCCTTCCTAGGCTAGATTTCTAGCTAGGGAAGGGGGATAATGGGACTTTGTGATGATTTTGAATGATGTTTGGTTGGCTTTGGTGATTGTTCTTTTGATACTCGAATCAAGGTATTTTATTGTAAAAGTATGAAACTTGATCACCTTTATGCTTAAATCTTGTGCTAATGTTGGGTTATGTGAGAGCAAGCTCGATATTAGTGATGACTTGATGATGGGTAGACCACGACCTCAAAGGCGGGGTTGGGTAGGCGGTGTTGAGGGGTGTGCGAGAGTGACCTCTTGATGTTGGACCAAGGCCCTCAATAGATTTGATTCATTGCCCACCAAATGTTGTCGAAATCGTTGTTGTGAGTTCCACGATTCCCCCTCTCCCTAGTGTTTGCCTTATTGATTAATCACTCTTGTTTTATCTTCCTTAGGTAGTCTAGTTGATAACCCAAACCCATTTTCTTTTACTCCCGTCAATTGATTGCATCTCGAACTAAGTTAAAACCCCTTGCTTCTCCGTGGATACGACCCCTTACTAAGCTATACTACCTTATTAGGCTAGTTAGTTAGACTAGGGAGATTTTATTCTTGACCCGGAACCATAGGAAGTAACGACACCTAGGGGACCGATCAACGTCGTTCGTTGTTATTCCTCTCATGGCTTCTGCCTCTATCCATTTAGTGAAGTAGTCAACTGCCACTATCACAAACTTCTTTTGCCCAGCGGCCACAGGGAAAGGTCCTAGGATATCCATGCCCCATTTGGCAAAAGGCAGAGGGAACAAGATGGGGGTTAAGTAGTTGGACGGCTTCTAATGCACATTTCCATGCTTCTGACAACTGTCACACTTCTTTGCATAGAGTAAAGCATCCTCTTTTAAGGTAGGCTAGTAGTACCCCGTCCTTAAAGCCTTTTCCCCTAAAGCTCTTCCCCCAATGTGAGAAGCACAAGCTCCTTCATGGAGTTCTTTCAGGACCTCCAGACCATCTTCTCTGGTGACGCACTTGAGCAGGGGCCGGTTGAATGACTTCTTGTAAAGTGTCTCGTCCCATAATTCAAACCACTTGTCTCTAGCCTTTACATACTTAGCCTCTACAGGATCTGAAGGCAATCGTCCCGTCTTCTTATATTCTATGATCGGCTCCATCCAGACAGTCCCTCGGCTGAGAAACATAATCTGTTCTTGGTCGATGCTCTTTTTGGGTTTAACTTCCCAAAAAACTGTTCTTGGCACATCACCTTCAGCCGAGCTGGCTAATTTTGAGAGAGCATCGGCTTGATGATTTTCTGACCTTGGTACTTGGTCGAGGACAAATCGTTTTAATGGCTCTATCTCATCTTTGATCAGTAGCATGTATTTGCTCATTGATACTTCTTTGCATTCAAAATCTCCATTAACCTGACTGACAACTAAGAGGGAGTTCGATTTGGCCTCGATCTCAACAACTCCAGCCGCCTTGCACATTTTGATTCCAGCTAAGAGTGCTTCATATTCAGCTTCATTATTGGACGCTCTGAACTGGAATCTCAATGCATATTCAAACTTATCTCCTTCAGGAGATTGACAAATGATTCCTACCCCACATCCATTGACTGTGGACGATCCATCAACCATGAGCGTCCAATGCTTCCTTCCTCTAGCTGGATCAGATATTGGTTCTATGGTTGGCCGAGTAAGCTCAACTATAAAATCTGCCAAGGCTTGCCCTTTAATGGCTTTCCTTGGTTCAAATGATATGTCAAACATGTTAAGCTCAACCGCCCATTTTAGCATTCGTCCAGCAGCTTCCATCTTCTGTAGAACTTGCTTCAAGGGCTGGTCAGTGTAGACAATTATACTGTGCGCCAAGAAATATGGCCTCAACTTTCTGCTGGCCATGACTAGGGCTAATCCAAACTTCTCGACTGGAGTATACCTGTTTTCCGCATCTTTGAGCACGTGACTCACAAAGTATATGGAAACTTGGACGGACTCTCGTTCAGCCAACAGGACGACACTCACAGCTTGAGTGGATACAGCCAAGCATACAAACAACTTTTCCCCCTCTGTGGGACTGACCAACCTAGGCAAGTTGACAAGTTGAAGGGCTTGCTCCGCCTCTGCTGTCCATTCGAACTTGGCTTTTTTCTTGATCGTGGCAAAGAAGTGATGGCACTTGTCGCCTGACTTAGACAAAAATCGTCCAAGGGCAGCCAAGCAACCCGTCAGCCGCTGTACCTCTTTTACCTTTGAAGGAGACTTCATGTCTAAAATAGCTTGAATCTTTTCAGGGTTGGCTTCTATTCCCCTCTAATCCACCAAGAAGCCTAAAAACTTCACCGACAATACCCCAAAGACACATTTGCTGGGATTCAGCTTCAACTTGTATTTCCTGAGAGTTTCAAAAGTTTCTCTCAAATCACCAACATGACTTTCTTCTTGACGGCTCTTGACTATCATATCGTCAATATATGCCTCCATATTTCGTCCCAACTGTGGCTGAAAAACGTTATTGATCAATCTTTGGAAAGTGGCCGGGGCATTGCGCAGGCCGAATGGCATCCTCACCCAGCCATACAGCCCTTTTTCAGTAATGAAGGACATTTTGTCCTGATCCTCTGGCCACATTGGGATTTGATGAAAACCTGAATAAGCGTCCATGAAGCTCAGCAAAGCATGGCCAGCTGTGGAGTCTACCAGACGATCCAACTTAGGCAAAGGGAAACTGTCCTTAGGACAAGCCTTGTTGAGGTCAGTGTAGTCCACACACATTCTCCAGGTGCCATTGGGCTTTGGCACCATAACTACATTTGCTATCCAGTCAGGGGATAATAGGTTTCTTTGATGAACTTGGATTCCAACAACTTCTGAACTTCTTGGTCGACCGCCTGGTTTCTAGCCGGTCCCAAATGCCTCTTCTTCTGACGAACCGGTTTCAAATTTGGATCAACATTCAACCGGTGGACGGCTACTTCCGGATCAATTCCAGGCATTTCCTCAACGCAATAGGCAAACACATCTTGAAACTCTTTCAGCAAGTGGACTAGATGACCCTTCAAACCAGGACTGAGTGAAGATCCGATTTTAAGGGTCCTTTCTGGACGAGCTTCATCCAGACGTACCTCTTCAGGGGCTTCTACTGGCTCTGGACGTTCTACTGCTAGTCCCATGATGGCCATGACCTCTTCAGATGAGGAGGGTTCTTCCTTGATGACTTCATATTTCCTCTTCTTGCTGGGGACGTGCTCAGACGCTTTCCTTGAGGGAGCAAGAGGTCTGAGGGCTCTCCATGGTCGGCTTTAACGAGGCGACTTGGTCTTTGACAAATCCAGACGTTTTCCTCTCGTTAGCCATCCTCGTCTGATCTTTCTCTATTCCAGATGTTCTCCTTTCGTTGGCAACCTTCGTCTGATCTTTCTCTATTTCAGACGTTTTCCTTCCGCCAGCAACCTTTGTATGGTCTTGCTTATCTGCCTTCCATGATGATGGTTTCAGAGTAGTTAGGTAACATTCCCTAGCCGCCTGTTGGTCTCCATACAAGGAGCCAATCTTGCCGTCATCCCACTCATACTTCATCAACATCAGGTGAGTTACTATTACCGCTTTGATATGATTCAGAGTTGGTCGTCCAAGAATGACATTGTAGGCTGTCAAGTCTCGGACCACCAAGAACTTGATAAACAGAGTTCTTGAGGCTTCCTTCTCTTCCACTCGAGCGGGCAAAGTCACAGTTCCCATGGGATGGATGACTCCTCCCCCAAACCCTATGATGGGATGGTGAACGGGAACTAAGTTCTTCTCCTCAAACTTTAGTCTGGACAGGCAATCAGCACTAATGATGTCCGTCGAACTTTCGGTGTCGATCAGAATCCTTCTTACTCTCAAGTTTGCTATTTTCATTTCTACAACCAAGGGATCATCATGGGGAGTCCTCAACCTGCCCCGATCTGGTTCACTAACTACCACCCTTGGGAAGGGCTCAGCCTTTGTCTGATCAGCTAATAAAACTTGGCCGAGCTCCCTAAGGTAGTTTATGTGCCCTCTATTGGTTGGTCCCCCAGCAGCAAACCCACCTGAGATTACGAGAACAACATCTTCGTCTGTGCTTGCACTCTCCTTCTTCTTGTTATGCCAATCATCTTTCCTTGGAAACTTCCTTCCCCCTTGATTCATATAGGAATTCATCTTTCCTTTTCGGGCTAACTCTTCCAAAGCTCTCTTGAGGTGCTTACATTCATTGGTCTCATGACCACAATCTTTGTGGAAGTGGCAATACTTGCTCTTATCCCTATTTCTATAAGGAGTTTTCATTTCAGCTGGGGCCTTCAACTCATACTGATCCTTAATCTCCATGAGGATGGAGTATTGGTCTTTGTTAAACTCAACAGGATTGGATGAGGATGGCTCGGCCTCCTTTCTCTTGTTCTTTCTAGCCGGAGTGGTGTTGGAGGTTATTGCCCAAGTTTCGGCCTTCTTGGGGTTGCTCTTTTTTGGCTGAGCAACCTCTTCAGGCTTCTTAGACTCGGGATGCTTTGCCTCAGCACATACTTCGGTGGCATGAATAAATGCTTCGGCTTCCCTCAAAGCCTCAGCAAGAGTGGAGATTTTCTTCTTAACAAGGTCAAATTTGAAACTTCCTGGCCTTAGTCCCCTAATGAAAGCGTCAAAAGCCACTCCAGCATTAAGATCTTGGATCTGAAGTGCTTCTAGGTTGAATCTCTTAACGAAGCTTCTAAGAGCCTCCTTAGGTCCTTGAATGACCTTGCCTAGGTGCATGCTCGTCTTTTTGCTCTTGTTTGTTGGCAACAAAATGACTAGTGAATAAGAAGCTGAGTTCAGTAAAGTTGTTGACTGAATTGGGGGGGAAGATTGTTAAACCACTTCTGCGCTACTCCTTTCAAAGTAGCTGGAAAATTCTTACACCAAGTAGCGTCGTCCACTCCTTGGACGTACATCTGATGCTTGTAAGCAGACAGGTGATCGTCTGGATCAGTAGTTCCATCGAAAGGCTCAATGGTTGGGAGTTTTACCTTTGGGAAGGGGGGTGTCTCCATAATCCTAGCCGAGAATGGAGTAGGCCAGTTGATTTGGAGAGCTCCCAGCTGTCCCTCAATGGGTATGAACTCCTTGCGATATTCTTTCATTACTGGGTTGGATGAAGTGTTGGCTGGTTTTGGACGCCTGTAGACCATGGGCTGAGCCACGGTCTTCTCCTGTCGTGGATGAACAAGAGAGTGGCTTAAACTTCGGCCTTCCCCTCTGGACGACAACCTCAAAGGAGGGTCTCTCAGGTATGGGGTAGATCCTGTAGCTGAACATTGCAAAGCCGCAGCCCTCTTTGCCTCTAAGTAATCCCTGGCGTCGGTTTCCATTCGGTGCCCACTAGGATGGACATGGTCCTGGGTCCTCACCACCAGATTCCAGTCCATCTTTCTTCTCTGATCAGTATCTCTGGCTGCTTTCCTCTCGCTGTCCTCCTAGAGGGTTCCTGACGAACAAGTCGACTAGGACCTGGACGATCTACTTGAGAACGTCCTCTAGGACGAGATGGATTGTTAGCAGCTGGCTCCGAGTTGTGATGGAAAAACAACATATTGCTTTTAATCTGTTCCTGGACGACCTCCGCCATCCTGGTGCGGAAATCATTCAAAACATTCTCCAGGTGGGCGGCGATCCCTGGACGATCTAGATTAACTTGGATGACCGGTTCTTTGGCTTGGTCCAGGGAACATTGACGATGGATGGAGGTCTATCTCTTCCTCGAGGTGGGCTTTCATGCTCCACCGTATCTTCGACATTAACTTGAAGGCTTCGATTTCTGGCAATGTTGGATGATTGACAATCAGTCATCGTTGCGTCTCCCCACAGACGGCGCCAAATGTTTTATCCACTTGTCCAACAAGTAAGCTGTAGGCTTAGCTTCCTTGTCGAGCAAGTAAATTAGTATCTTGAGTGTTCTTCAGCTGGAGACTTGTGCAACGATGCCTGAATCCGCTTAGTCCTTAGCCTTGGCTTCGTTCCCGAACCTGCAAAAAGGGACCCACCCTGGAGGTTTGGGTGGTGGTTCCCCCTCCGATGCTTAAGTCAGTTATCAGGAGTAGTGAGAGAAAGTAGAGATAGAAAGAGAAAGTGAGAGAGAATATTATCAGAGTAACTTTTCACTGTTTGCATTGAATGTGTTTTTCTCCTGATTTCAGGGGTATTTATAGTGATAGCAAGTTGACAGCTAACCTTAAAAACTGACCTACCATAGCAAGACTCGATTGGGCCGAGAAATCGATTATGACACGTGGCTGACCATGACTGGTGAATGTCTATTAACCACTCTCCTTCAGCCATTTGGCACTGCTGGGCTCTGACTGTTGGGCCAGAATTTAAACCTTTTACCTCATCTGAGTGTAGCCCAAGGATTCAAGGCTTTTCTCTTTTTTAACTAAGGTGACACGTGGACGGCTCTGATGAGCCCAAGTGTCTTAGAAAAGAGCCGTCGATGTTAGACTACAACAAGTGGCTACTTGGGATATTCATAGAATTGACAAATTTATATGTACATATACTGAAGAATAGAAGATGGCAAAAGAATAGGGCCCAAACTGGAGGATTTAGCTTTGCTAATAATATGGGTGACAAAAATTGTGCTAGGCTAGCTACTTGTTTATTTATAGAAGTGGATGACAAAAGGGACAGGCTAAGTTATAATGGATAGGTTATGCCAACGGGAAATAGACAATAATAGTGTTTTTGGGTAACCATTGTTTTTTTTTTTGGTGGGGGGAGGGGTCCGGATCCTCTAGAGTTTTATGAAAACTCTACAAAGTAGAGTTGAATCCTAACCATATATTATAAAATCAAGGGCTCATATTTAGTGTGAAAGGAAAAGATATGGGCAGGATATTCGGGAGAAAAATAGGGGGATCTTTGGGAAAGAAAATACAAGCCTTTGATTTCTAATCAACGACTGATATTTAATGAACTCTACCGTATAGAGTTATTTTGAAATTTTAGAGGATCTCAACACAAAGAGGGGTGGGGTGGGGGAATTACCTTATCAATTATCTGAAATTTTATTTCAATTAACAAAATAGATTGTAGTTGATGATGACGGAGTAAACCTAGTTTTTCATGATTTATGTTGTATTTTTTTATTGAATACAATTGATTTGCAAGTTAAAAAAAACCGGACCACATACATTAAATATTGATAAATTCAATGAAGCTTATAAATACAATAACTACCTTATACTTATGATTGGTTTTATTTTAAATTGCCACCATTTAACAAATTTCAGAAATCGCTAATTTTAACACAAAATATTTCATTTTTTTTAAAAGTGTTCAAAAGGTGGTTATCTAATAAAACTAATAAGCATCCCTGGGGCGTTAGATAAGATAACTAAAAACGGAAATATCAAATGAATCTAAACGTTAATTATACCGATTGACTCGTGATTTTGGAATGCAAAAGCTTATCCAACGCCCTAAGACCTCCGTTAGCAAGATCCTTAAAATTAAATAATTCATAAAAAAACTATATTATCATATTTTTTGTCATGAAGTAGAAGTAAGAAAATTATTTTGTTGCAGAGAAAGTTGATTGTTGATAAATTACCAAAGGGAACAACGTATCTGGCTTATTTTGGACGAATCATGATACTGTTTAGGAATAGTATCACAAATGATTCTGCCACATCATATAGACGTCTATTCATAATCCAAGAGAAAAGAAGAGGAGAGAAATTAGAGTTTGGATAGGAGTCTCATCGTGAGAGGCCAAACAGGGGCACACTTGACATTTCGCGTAAAAAGACAAAAAACAAACGCTGAACTTTTGTGCCAACTTATACCAAAGTTCAGTAAAATTGGTACCAGTACCAAAATAACTCTTATTTTGGTACCTAGTGTAAGTGAACTTTGGTATCAATTTTGAGTTTTGGTATCAATTATACTTACTTTGGCACCAATTATACTTACTTTGGTATCAACTTTGAACTTTAGTATCACTAATACCTCCTTTGGTACAGTAATTTGGTATCAATTTTTAATTTTGGTATCACTAATACCTCCTTTGGTACAGTAACTCTTACTTTGGTACCTATGAGACACCATTTTTTACTTTGGTACCTATGAGACGCCATTTTGGCCTCTCACGATGAGATGCCAAGAGCTTGTCGAGAAATTATAGCTTTTTCAACCATGAGTCTACAGCAAATGACATGTATTGCAATGTGTATTTAAGTTTAAATTTCAAACTAATGAATTAATTTATCAAGTTTATTTACATAAAATCGAAACAATGAGCCCCTCAAGATGGTTCAAAATTTATTTAAACATACTCATGTCTCTTTTTCTCTCACGCCTCAGCAGTCAGCCCCTCAATTTGGTTCAAAATTTTCTTTCGTGATGTATCATTGTTCTATTTTCCTCCTCATTTTAATTTTTTTAATAAAACAAAATTGGCAAAGACTCAATCACTATCAACAAACATGAAACATGAAACTAGCTTGATCACATATTATGATACTAGGCTTATATGCACGCTATACGTGCAAAATCGTTGTCAAAGTAAAATTAATTGCATAATTACATCAAATAATAATTTGTTTGAAAAATTATTTACAATAAATACATATATATGTACCTATCTAATTCGATCTATTTAATTTTTACTATCATTAACTAACATACTAAATTTAACCCAATTATTTTATTTTTTTGATATTATTTCACCTAATTATATAGTTTTTTATTTGCAATTTTTTCAATATCATTACCTGTATATAGCAATAAGTATTAATAAACATTTCAATTTGCAACATTTTAATTAAATTACTTATATTTTTAATAATTTTTCTAAATGATTAACCCATTTCAATGGGCATATTTTTTTAATAATTTTTATATTTTTATTAATTGCATTTATAAGTGCATATTTTAGGCGTATCTTTATTGCTTATGCGGGATAAATGCATATATGACTACGTCATTGTAATGATTTTACTGAAAACATTTTGAAGTCGCCAACAAGTCTTTAAAGGAAGACTCATAACCTAACTGGATGTTGGGAAATCGTAGGGACAACTTAGGGACATATCCAATGTAGAAATTCCCCGTCATGACTCCATTAATGATCAATGAACCATGTATTGAGTTCGGGGGTGAGGGTACAAATAAGATCAAGAATCAAATTCTCTCATTGCTGGCGTCTACCATGTAATATGTTAATGCAATTTATAAATTAATCTATGTCGGTTTATTGAATAAACAGAATACTAATTTATGGTGATATGTTATTATGCAATCAAATTATTAGGATCCTAAAAGGTTGTCCAATTATCTTATTAGGCATTAGAACATTCCTTTAGGTCTTGATTAGCAATAATAAGCATGGGAGGTAATGAAAGAAATTAAAACTTTCAATCATGCATATGAATATATAATATAGAATTAAAGAAATATAAAAAAGAAGGGAGATTAAAGAAGAATGCATAGTAGAGCGTTAATTCTTTGAAGTTCTACAACATGACAAGTATATTGTTAGGAAAACAAGAATTGAATCGGAATTGACCCTCAGGAATTATACCTTTGTCGCCTAAGTCTTATGCAACAATCTTCAGGATCAGCAGTCTTGAAGCCTGAAATAGGAAATTCGAAGTTATGAATGTGTTTGAATGTATTTGAATGTGAGTTTGAAAGTTTAAATATGGCTAAATATATGAAGAAGTCGTAGGGAAAAGTTTTGTAAAGCATTGTGAAAAATCGTTCGAAGAAATAAGCTATTTATAGGCAAAGGAAACTAAAAACGAAGCGAAAAGATAAAGAAAAAGCGTGGGTGTGACACACAGCCTGTGCGCTTGACGCACAGCTTGTGCACTTGATGCACAATCTTTGCGCTAGACGCACTGGCTTTCTGGCCGATGTTTGATTGTTTTAAGATTGTGTGTTTATCCTTTGGTAAAATCTATCCTATGAAGTCCGAAATCAGCTATTTTTAGGAAAAACAATCTGATTTCTGAAATATCATTTAGAAATTAATTATCAAGAATAATCAATATTAAAATAATAAAATTATAATTAATTATCAGGAATAATTAATTGGGCCTTTGTAATTGGGCTTGGATTTAATAAATAGACTTTATATTTTCGAAATGTTTTTGGGCTTAGCTCGTTCGATTGCTCTTACATTGGACTGGACTAATTAGGACGACGATATGTTTCATCATTGGGTATTCAATGGGGAGACACAATTTTATGTCAACAGAAGCCCTCACTTTGAGTGAGGTTGAGGAAACCGAAAGTCAAAGTATTATACGGTATCAGGACAAAGAGCATGTCTAGAACTAATCTATATATCACCGGTTTTTGCAAAATAAAGTTAGTTTGCAAGACGATAACTAGAAGTAATCTGATTATCTGCAGGAAAAGATGTTAGCAGATAGATGCAAACTATTTTGGCAATGAATCGAGATCTGCAAGTGACATTCGCAAATTACAACTTTGCGAGAGTTTGATTTGAAGGAACCACCACATATATAGGAAGCTCCCACTTTGGGTAAGCTTGTGTTGAATTAGGCACTCTAAGCCTAGATTTAGAAGATGCTTGATTTGTATTGAGCATTTAGAGTTCTTCAGTAGGGATTATTCTTCGGGGAATTGCTACAGGCAAAGTCATATATCGCCAAAGACCATTATCAGAGAGTCCTTCAGGAAAAAGAAAGAGTTTGAATTGAAAATAAAAAGGATTAAATTTGTGACTCATATAGATGTAGGTAGGAAAAGGCTTTGACCTAGCTAGGATCAAACTTGAGTCTATGTCGCGATCTAGAAAGAGTATGCTTCTAAATTCTAGAAAGTCAAATCATTAGACCTTGACTAATTTATTTTATTTTAGCGGTCGGACCTCGACATGAGGATTCTTACGTATCCTTACAGAATCAGTCCATTTATAAACCTAGATCTGATTATTATTATTATTATTATTATTATTATTATTATTATTATTATTATTATTATTATTATTATTATTATTATTACTATTATGATTATTTTGATTATTATTATTATTATTATTATTATTATTATTATTATTATTATTATTATTATTATTATTATTATTATTATTATTATTATTATTATTATTTTCTTTTGTGCCATAACTTTTGCATAAGCCACCCTTTCGGGTTTTCAACCTAGCTGGCTTGGAGTACCTTGGAGAAGGAGTTAGAGTTGATGAAAGGTTGAATGGTTAGAGGTTTGAAGAAGGTTTAGTTGGTTGGGCTAAGGTAAGGATTAAGGATTTGGATTGTATGGGTTTAGATTGTGATGGATCAAAGGGATTTTGGAATATGGAGTAGAACTTGTGTGCAAGCCCCCTAGCTTTTCTTTGCCTTTGGCTTTTTCCTTCTTTTTTCTTTTGCATTTGATTTGTGCGTTTTCTTTTGCTTTTGTTTTTTTTTTCGCACTTTGATTTTTTCACTTTTTTTTTTGCATGTCAATGATTTTTTTTAATGTAGTGAGACTTGCACACAAGTTTATATGGTTAGGGTGCGGTATTGGAAGGTTTAAATACTATTTGTGGAACATCGAAAGGTTATTTGGATACGAGGACCGTGGAGATGATGGTCATTTATTTTTCTTTGGTTGCATGAAGATGGTTTAGGGATGATGGCTTTTGGAATGATGGCGGGAGAAGGAAGGAGCTCATAATCTTCTATGTCCATTATTTATTTATTTTATTTTATATATTTATTAGTCAAGGTCATTAGAGACACTTTGATTTAGGTTCATCATCGAATTCGAAGCATAAATGGTGGTGAAAGGCCAATGAAGATAAAAAGAAAAATAAAAGGAAATGATAATAAAAAGGCTATAATAAATGAAGTCCTAAAGTGACACTCGATGGGAAAGGACATAAACGACTTAGGGTAAGGACGTTTTGACTAAACCTAGAAAACCATAAATAAAAGACTATGCCCTATTGAATTGTTGATGCAATGCGCAAAATGGTTACTTGTGATGAGGGTTCTCGTTGTGGCAAGTATTAGAAGTCTATTGTCATCGACCATGTTTCGCAACTCATTGATGGTGTTTGACACTAGATGTCATGTGCAATTTGTAGTAGAAGTTTAGTATTCATCGTTTGGATTTTTTCTTTCACGTGTAGGGTTCAAAGTAAACCTTATACAAGTGATCATGCCTCTATTGTGAAGGCGTTCAAAAATGATCTTCACGACTCTATATGAAGTCGGGGTGGTGATAGTGCGCTTAATGAGTTGTAGAGTGGGCTCACCATTTTGTTCCTCCATTAGGCGTTCCTAAGTTGTAATCTCTCGATCGGTAATGAGCAGAATCGAGTGGACCTCGCTTGTAAGTATTAAGAAATGATTTTCTAAAAGAGAAATGGAAATGATAAATGGAAATGGGAAATGAAAATGGGAAATGGAAATGAATGGAAAATGATTCAGGAAGTGGAAATGGGAAATGGGAAATGGGAAATGGAAATGGAAATGGAGGTTTTGAAATAGATGGGTTTTGGAATAGTATGGGTGTAACACCAAGGATTTTTGCTCATAATTTCTTCGAGTTATTTTCCCTTATTATTATTGTCCGTTAAAATTAGATTATCTTGCTTCTTTAAATTATTATATCTTATATTATTTGTTTTTGAACATTTAAAATGTTTTATCTATAAAATTTATTTGATAAGAAATTATATATTTTCTAGTATTTAGAAATACGAGTTTGAGCTAGTATTTTTTTGCCGATTTGAGCGAGTTTGGACCGTCGCACGACTTTTTAATGTGAAGTTTTAATTAGCTCCTAAATACTATCCACAAAAGCAACATATTGGAAGCAATGGAGAGGCTTTTGAACACCTTGTAACCCCCTTACAACATCCCTTTTAATTCACCATAATTATCCAAATTAAAACCCCATCATTAGTCTTTATAACCCCCCTTTTAACTTCATTTGTACTGCTAAAATTCTGCCAGAAAAATTCAGTTTCTAATCCACCTTGTTGACGCCATTTGAAGATAGAAAGAGATGAAAAGTTTATCCCGGTTTTTCTTGCCACACCTTAACGAAAAATGACTATCGCCGGTGATCTAACCGTTTGATCTTTCTCAAATTCGGGTAGCACGTTGAGGACAACTGGGACTTCATTTTGACTAGAGAAATTCTGAATCCGATCTTCCGATTGTCGTGAATCTGAGTCGGAACAGAACAACATGTAATGGAATTTTATAATGATCAAGAAGAAGAATGTAAGCCATTGGAGGTCTTCAAAATAACTAACGGTTTTCCAAGAACGGTTAGAATTCGTATAGGAATTTTTTCAGTTTTAATATTTAAGTTGGGTTAGTATCATGTTAGGAAATTGGGTGGAATTACTTTTACGTTGTGTGTTTGTTCCTTTAGTTTTCACGAAAGTATTGCTTAATTGAGTTATGTTTAAGCATGAAATGTTGTGTTGAGCATCAATTATGGGATTGTTTTGGAAGTCAATAGATGTAGTATTGTTGTAAGTTGTACCTCAGCTGCGGTTGAAGCTTTGCTTAACAAAACATGGTTGGCTAAGGTAGGTGCTGTGTTGCTTGTTCTACGTGAATAAATTACTGGGTCTGATAGCTTATATTGCTACCATGATAGTGTTTTGTCGACTTGTTAACATCTAACAATGAACTACTAACTGCACTTTTTAAGACATATGTAGCATGCTCCTTTCATTTGTAGTGGATTTCATAATCCTATAACGACGATATGTGGTTGTTTTGTGATTTTGGTTTTCAATAGATTTTCATATTTTCATTGTAGTGTGCTATCTAATGCATGAATCATTGTTTTGTTTCTTTTTATGAGTTATATATAGATGTGTTTCTAGTCATGTATTGGAAAAATTGATAGGAATAATCCCACTTTTTTGTGGTCTACTCTAAACAGTCCCACCTTCTATTAATCTCAAAATAATCCCACCTTTGCAACTCTCATTTTTAAAATGGTCCTAACTTGTTGGTAACCAGTTTCATAGGTAAAACTTGATACATGTCGTTCATGTCGTTTTTCCATAGGTCTAGAGTTTTAAATTAAATTTTTATGATTAAAAAAAAAAATTCTCTTATACCCCCTTCCCCTCAACTGTGTCTCTCTCTCTCATCCACCATTTCTCTCTCCTCCCATTCTGTCACCAACGCTCCTCCATCGTCCTTTCTCTCTCACCCCTTACAAACACCCTAGATGGCCATTAACACTCCTTTCACCGTCCTTTCTCTCTCCCCCTGTCCACCACCCTTTCTCTCTCTACCCTTATTGATACCCTTGCACCAACCCGACAACCCCCATTCTCTTCCTCGTTTTTTATCACCACTGCCACTACCATCTATAGTGGGTCAATCACTAATAGGGACAAAATAGGGGTGCAAACCTTGCCTCGAGAAAGGATGCGAAGCCATTTATTGTAGTCAATGGTTCATCACCAAGACACCAACCCCATTCTCTCTCCTCGTTTTCTCCATCACACCCAATTTCTTTTACCTGATCCGAGTCGACTGTGTTGCTTTTCAAAAAAAAATTTTGTTTTATGTGATTGTAATTACAGAATTAGCTATATTGGTGATGAAAAGTTTTGTAGGATTGGTTTTTCGTGGATTTGGGTTGCTTCTTAAATATGGATGTTTTGATTTTTGTTGTTGTTGTGGTAATTTGTGAATTGTGATGTAGAGATTATTAACGACAATGTCAATGATTTTAGTTAGTTGTTGAATGGAAAATATAAGCAGGTTTTTGGTAGGGTAGGGTGGGGTTTGTGGTGGTGGATGAGTAGTTTTGGTGTGGGGTTGGGTGGATTTCGAAGGGTGGTGGTGGGTAGTTCGTGTAGGTCTGGGTGGGATTTTGGGGTGGAGTAGTGGCGTGGGTCAGTCACTTAGTTTGGGGTGCTGCCGTGCTGGTTGTGGAGTTAAGTAGAGGAGAGCAAAAAAATGTTGTTGAGGGGTTGAGTATAGGGCAAAGAGAGAAGGAGCTTATTAAAAAAATAAAAAGAAAAAAGTGCTTTGAACCTATTCAACAAGTTTCAGGTAAAAAAGCCCAATTAAAGAAGATAAGGGGCAAAGGTAGGATTATTTTAAGATTAATAAAAGGTGGAACTATTTAGAAAATACCACGAAAAGGTTGGATTATTTCTATAAAGTTTTCCTATAAAGTTGTTTCATGAGTTAGTTATGGGGTGCAGTAAGAAGTTTTATGACTTAAATGTTTTACGAATTGAATATTTAGATTATTATTACCGGGAAGAGCTTTAGATACAAGACTCTTGACTTTATTTCCTTATTATAAGTATCATTTTTATATTTATGATCGAGTTATGTTTTACTTTCATAATTATGTCTTTTTTGTGTTTGTCATATTTAATAAATTATTAATATGGCTATGCTTCCATGAGTTGATTTATACAATGAGTAATTTAGTAATTTTATGATGGTTTATCTTAAATTGTTGTTGTTATTGTTGTTTGAAAATGAAATTTGATGGTTTGAGTCCCTAAAATTCTTGCAGCTTGGAATTTGTGGGTTAATGCCCTATATTGTTGCAGTTTGATGTAAGACCTTGAATGACATTCTGCAAACGATGAAATTATATTATTTATTATATGTTTTTGTTTGAGGATGATGATTAGTGAGGCGGCATGGTCTCCTAGGAATGAACAATCACTATGCATTGAGCAGGGTATATAGTTTATACTTACGTAGTGAGCAGGGTATGTAGGTCCGTCTTGGTTATTAGTTGTCGTCTAAGAGATCGAGAAGCACGGAGTAGCGTACTATCTCGTGTCAGAGTGTGGCCATACTAGACATAAGCGAGCAGGGTCCTAATACTATAACCAAATAGGAAAAGTGGGTTGCGATCCAGTTACGTTCAGTTCCTCCTCAATTGTGTTAAGAAGATTATATTGGAAACGTTATTGTTTCGTCCGCTTGTCCAACAAGTAAGCTGTAGGCTTAGCTTCCTTGTCGAGCAAGTAGAGTAGTATCTTGAGTGTTCTTCAGATGGAGACTTGTGCAACAATGCCTGAATTATAGCTTGATCCTGAGCCTTGGCTTCGCTCCCGAACCTGCACAAAGGGACCCACCCTGGAGGTTTGGGTGGTGGTTCCCCCTCCGATGCTTAAGTCAGTTATCAGGAGTTGTAAGAGAAAGTAGAGATAGAAAGAGAAAATGAGAGAGAATTTATCAGAGTAACTTTACACTGTTTGCATTGAATGTCTTTTTCTCCTGATTTCAGGGGTATTTATAGTGATAGCAAGTTGACAGCTAACCTTAAAAACTGACCTACAATAGTGGCCTCTGATTGGCTGAGGAATCAGGTCACGCCACGTGGCAGACAATGACTGGGAGAATGTCTATTATCCACTCTCCTTCAGCCACTTGGCACTGTTGGGCTTCTGACTAATGGGCCAGAACTTGATCCTTTTAACTCAGCTGAGTATAGCCCAGAGATTCAGTTTACTCTTATTTTAAAAATAGGGCGACACGTGTACGACTCTGATGAGCCCATGTGTCGTGAAGGGAGCCGTAGATATTATGCTACAACATTTGCCCCTAAAAGGGCTTTCACTGTAGGCCCATCTGACGGTTAATGCCCTTTTACCCAAGGTAGTTTTTGTTGGCCCATCTGCTAGTTAGGGCCCGTTTTTGACGAAAGGTCGCATATTCAAAATGGAGGAAATGACGAACCTCGGCCTTGTGCTATACCGGTCATATTAGACCGTTTGACTCTTGTTTCGGTCATTCTTGACCATGTAGGGAGTTTCTTATTCCTCTATAAATATCCTTGGTGTGAAAACATTCGACCATTTACCACATCGAACAAATTTTTTCTAGAGAGAGAGACTCCGCAATTTTCTAGAGAGAGAGAGATCGTCCGGCTTCGGCTCCTCATCGAATTTCCCAGACGTTCTTAGCAGGTATCGTTTCCTTGATCCTTTTATTCTTCTTTATTCTTTATTTTTTCTTAAAAAATCAATAAAAATGGAATCATCTTCGTCAAATAATCCTAGTCGACCAAGAGCTTGTCTTGACCCTAGAACCGATACTTCCTCTTCGGCACATTCTAGAGTTGGGCCTCTTCTGGCCGAGTACATATTTTTTCATAGTTTTGGCCGAGAAAGTCGACGACCCGGTCTTTACCTGTGCGGGGTAATCGGCGCGCGTCAAGCAAACGGCCCGTTTAAGACGAAAAGCAATAATTCCATCGAATAGCTCGGATATGGAGGAATCAACCGGACGAGTGCCGATGAGGCAAGAGAGGTCCAAAGTGCTCAATCTTTGGGCCGGCCTCCTTTGATCATGATGAAGAAACTTCCGAAATAAGGACCGAGACCAAGTACTTCGGCCGGGATGCCGATACAGAGGAGATCGGCGAAGGTAATAACGGTAGCGATCCTGAGGCTGCCGAAGAATCAGACGAAGCCTCTACAACCTCGTCAGAGATTAGAAAACGCTTAGGTCCCCTCTCTGATCCAGGCTTCATTTTAGTTAACCGTAAGTGGTTAGAGAAACTAGGACCGGACCCTAATTTCTTGTCGTCTTTCATGCCCATGCCGGGCTTCTCCTTTGTCACTCCTAATAATGACGCGACGATCCTGAGTGCCCCCAGGAGCCATTTAGCCGTTTATAAACCGGCCCTTGACGCCGGACTGAGGTTTCCTCTCCATGACTTCATAGAACTAGTGCTTGCAAGTACTACCATATCGGCCATAACCAGCCGGGCGCCAAATGCTTGGCACAACATCCCGACGTTTATTGCCGTCTCAGCGAGTTACGCGGCCTAGCCCTTTCCCTTCAAGCCTTCACCCATATCCATTACGCGTCTAAGGTACCTGGGGCTATGGACGGAGCCTCGGCTAAGCATCGAGAACCGTCCGAGGCTTCATGACAACTTGGGGGAAATCGTCAAAGATGCACGATTGGAAAGCCGATTTCATCTTTTTACGGGCGGCCAGCGACCATGTCACGAAAGCTACGATTTTATAATAGATCCGTCACCAATACCGGACGAAAGCGGTCTTGGGCCGGAGCCGGAGGATGAATTTGACGAGGAAGTGGTGGAGTACTTCAGAGTGAAGGAGTACTCCCGGCCCGGCCACGATCTTTTAAGGGACCGTCCAACTGGATACCCTTTAAGGAGATGTTTTACCAAGACGACTTCTTGGTAGCCGCGCCGGCTTGCGTTTGGCCGAGGATAGAGGTATATTTAAAATCATCCAAGTAAAACCCTTCGTCCATAACTCATATGACAGACGTATATATTTTTTTTTTTGTATTTACAGACTCGGCCAGACAACGCCTCGACCCATCTTGGACAGGAGAAATCAGCATGTCCCAATTTACAGATAATTTGTGGAAGGAGTATGCAAAGAGCAGCGCCGAAAAAAGGGCGGAAACAGTGGTAATAATAAATTTTTATTTTTTTTTTTTTTTTTTTTTTTTTTTTTTGTGTCCAATTCTTGGACGTGGGTCACTCCAAGAAGGAGAACGTCCAAACCCCGGACGGTCATCTCCTTGGGCCCACGCTCGTCCAAGAATTGGTGTCCAATTCTTGGACGAGAATCAACCAAAGAAGGAGGTCGTCCAGCCTTGGACGACCAGCTCTTTGTCACCATGCTCGTCTTAGAACTGGTTCCCAATTCTTGGACGAGAGTCATCCCAAGAAGGAGGTCGTCCAGACTTGGACGACCAGCTCTTTGTCACCATGCTCGTCTTAGAACTGGTTCCCAATTCTTGGACGAGAGTCATCCCAAGAAGGAGGTCGTCCAGACTTGGACGACCAGCTCTTTGTCACCATGCTCGTCTTAGAACTGGTTCCCAATTCTTGGACGAGAGTCATCCCAAGAAGGAGGTCGTCCAGACTTGGACGACCAGCTCTTTGTCACCATGCTCGTCTTAGAACTGGTTCCCAATTCTTGGACGAGAGTTATCCCAAGAAGGAGATCGTCCAAACTTGGACGACCAGCTCTTTGTCACCATGCTCGTCTTAGAACTGGTTCCCAATTCTTGGACGAGAGTTATCCCAAGAAGGAGATCGTCCAAACTTGGACGGTTACCTCTTTGGGACTATGCTCGTCTAAGAATTGTTTTTCAAATCTTGGGCCGAGGGTCGTCCCAAGAAGGACAACGTCCACAGTTGGACGGTCACCTCTTTGGGACCATGCTCGTCCAAGAATGGTGTACCAATTCTTGGGCGAGGGTCATCTGAAGAAGATCACCTTCTTGGTGCCATTCTCGTCCAAGAGTTGGTGTCCCATTCTTGGACGAAGAACAACTAAAGGAAGAGATCGTCCAGACTTGGACGGTTAGCTCTTTGGGACAGTACTCGTCTGGATTCTTGCATCCAAAAAAAATTTTTTGGGGAGGGTCGGCCATAGAAGAACGTCCAATTTTTTGGACGGTCACCTTCTTGGGGCCATTCTCGTTTGCATTTGTACAATAGTAGTTATTCCGTTTTGTGGACGATCAGTCTGATGCCTTAACTTTTTGCAGAAAAATGCTCCTACAAACAAGCTTCCCCACGGGAAGTCGTCCTCGTCCAGGAAGAGGCCCTCTGCCGCCGGCCCGACCGGCCTTCGCCGAAGAAGCCCAAGGGCTTTACAAGGAAGAAAGCGGATAAGACGGCCCTGCCGCCGAGAGTGGGGAGAAAAGCATGCCTCCACCACAAGCGAAGACTCATAAAAAAGGGCCGTCAACAATGGATCGGCCGAGGAGTTAAGGGATGCACACGCAGCCGTGCCGCTCGGTGTTTTGCCGGCCGGCTTCGCGAGGTCAACCAAGAGTCTCGCCTTGGCTTTGGTTGCGCCGGAGAGCTGTTGCTTCTGCCGAGAACTATCCCGGGTTCAGCGGCTCGATGGCAAAGCCGGGTGCCACAGATGCCCCTAGTCGTTAGGGACGGCATCGATTTCGTCCGGTGAGTCGTATTACCCCAACATAGTTAGGACGATGCGGGTCGGTGGACGGTCCATGAGTCCGTCCAATAGACAAGCCATCGTCTTCCCTATCAAGATAACCGACTCTCCCCCTCTTTCGAGATAAGGGCAAAGGCTCGCTTATTCCCCCAACTCCTCCCACCGCCGATTCGGACGAGGAGTCTTCTCCCCGCCTTTGCCAAAATGTCAAAGCCGGAGAAAGAGCGGCTGAAGCGGGAGCTCTTCAAATGCTTCCCCGAATCCTACATCAAGGGATTAAGGGGAGCGTCCGCCGGCATGTGGGCTACATGTCTCGACTTCTTCGCCGAGGTATTGCTTTATGACTGCCTTGTTTTATATTTGTATAAATTTTCGCTTTGCAAATCGTCTAACAACTTGCCTTGTTTTCCTTGCCCTGGCTTCGGCTCGCAAAGCATGCCGATCAAGATTGGGCAAGGGAGCTTAGGAAAGAGAATAAGCGGCTCGTCCATTTGGCGACTACGGCCGGCGACAAGGCCATCCATGATATTGAGATGGCTAACACTCTCCATCGTCAATCCCCCGGAGGCTTTGGAGAAGAGGTCGGCACTCCTGGAGTCTGAGAACAAGAATCATCTTGTTAAAATCAACCAGCTATATGCCGAGCAGGATCGTCTAAGGATGATCATAGACGCTCTCTCTGATGAGTTGAAAGGCGAAAGGGATGTCGCTCTTATTGCCGCCGCTGAGCTGAGAAGAGAGAACATTCTACTAAGGGCAAGGACTGCCCGTCTGGAAAGGGAGGCGGCCAAGGCCTACGACGATGCCAAGGAAGGGTTGAATCAAGTCGTCAATACGACCCAAGGACCGGGCCGTCAAAGCCTTTGGGATGCTGGGCCGAGGAAACCGAGGTCCCCGCCTTCGTTCGTCGTCCTGGAGTATCAAGAGAGCGTTCATCGGGCTATGGTATGCGCCGAGGAACCTCCTGAGTTTGAAGAGTCAGACGACGAAGCTGCTGCTGAGGTGGAGACCCCTAAAGACGACCAAGAGGCCCATTCTGAAGACGAAGCCTAAGCTTAGGTTTATTTTCATGATTCTTTGTAACTCTTCAGCTCCTACTTTGTAATTCTTCACAAATCATATATGAAAGAATATTTTTGTCAATTCCCTGCCTTTTATCTTTCTGAACACTAATTTTGACCAAGTATAATAGCACCTTCGTCCTAAATCATCGGACGATCTGCTTCTCATGAAAATTTACAAAATTCAATTTTAAGTAAAAAGGTGACTCGTCCTGAAAAACTGGACGGTTTACAATATGAGTTTGATAATTGCATATGCATCCAAGTACCAAAAAAAAGTTCGTCTCGTCATTGAACGATTACAAATTTTTGGACGAGGGTAACCATTGAAGGAGAACGTCTATACTTGGACGATCATCTTCTTGGTGCCACCTTCGTCTGGAATTTGTCTCCAATTTTGGACAAGGGTTACCCAATGTAGGAGATCGTCCAAGTAAGGACGATCACCTTCTTGGGGCCACCTTCGTCTGGAATTTGCCTCCAATTTTGGACAAGGGTTACCCAATGTAGGAGATCGTCCAAGTAAGGACGATCACCTTCTTGGGGCCATCATCGTCTGGAATTGGCCTCCCTTTTTGGACGAGGATTACTCAATGAAGGAGAACGTCCATACTTGGACGACCACCTTCCTGGGGCCACCTTCGTCTGGGGCCATCCGGGTTTTTGGACGACCTTCGATCAATAGCTCGTCCTATATACTTCTGTAATCCCCCCGTTCTTGGGCTTAGCTCAATCAAATATCGAAGGGAGCTAAAGTCTAAGAAGGAGAGCGGCCAGACTTGGCTGAGCCTGCTGAAGTTGATGGGCGAGCGTTAGATACATGTTCACATAATGTTTTAGCCGGCTTCCTTGAGGGAGCAACACTCGTCATTAAGTAGCGATCCCTTACTAGGGTCTGGACTACCTAGCTGTCCGTATTTTTTTTGAAAGTAAGCATCCTTTACTAAGGGCTTATTTCAGGCCAGCTTTCTCTCAGAGACTATTGACGTTACTTCTTACTAGAGGTTTTGTCAATTCGACGGCCATATATGCATTATTGGCCGGTCTCTTTGAGGAGTGATGTTTGGCGTAAATGCTAGCAATTCGACGTTCGCTTTTGTTTGTATTTTTTGTCCAAGTTATTGTCACTTTTAGACGAGTAACCGATTTTAATGCCCCAAAGTGAAGCAACTTGGTGAAAATAAACAAAAAGATAAGATAGTAGGAATTGTATTATATGGATTTTGCTTGGTCGAAAGCCAAGATGCATGTATACAATTCTTTTCTTACTAATATGTGCCGTGGCACTTTGGAGTAACTACAAAGTACCCTACTTATATCCGACGAGGATCCGAGCTAGACGTGGTACTTCTTCAAGGTGTCTCGAATTCCAGTGACGCCGAATAGGTCGTCCATCTAGACTTTGCGGACGAAAAGTCCCACTTGTGTATTTCCCGGACAATCGATAAGGTCCTTCCCAATTTGGTGTTAGTTTTCCCAACTCTTTAGCTCGTCCAATCGCTTCCATTTTCCTCGAACAAGATCCCCCACCTTTAGCGGTCGTCTAACAACTCTTTTGTTAAACTCCCGAGCCATACGCAATTTATATAATTGCATTCTTAGCAAGGCATTGCCCCCGACTTCGGGACTTGGTCCAAGGCCGTACGCAATGCGGCCCGGCTTGGCTTCCTCTCGTGTATAACATGACTCGTAGGGTGGGCTCCTCGATCTCAATGGGCAAGACGGCTTCAGTACCATAGACTAGCATGAAAGGCGTCTCGCCCGTAGAATTCTTGGCAGTTGTTCTAATGGACCATAATACCAATTGCGGTTCTTCAACCCATTGCCCTTTGGCATTGTCCAACTTCTTCTTGATTCCATTTGATAGAATCTTGTTGAAGGACTCGACTTGCCCATTAGCTTGTGGGTGGGCGACTGCTGCAAAGTGAGCTTTGATTTCTCTTTTCGACGCCCAGTCTTTCAGCTTAGGCGTTTCGAACCGTGGACCATTATCAAAGACGATTGACCGAGGCATGCCAAATCGAGTTATAATGTTCTTCCGGATGAAGCCCTTGACGTCGCTTGTTGTTATTCCTCGCATGGCTTCAGCTTCTATCCATTTAGTGAAATAGTCCACTTGCTACAATCACAAACTTCTTTTGCCCAGCGGCCACGGGGAAAGGTCCTAGGATATCCATGCCCCATTTGGCAAAAGGCGAGGGAACAAGATGGGGGTCAAATAGTTGGACGGCTTCTGATGCACATTCCCATGCTTCTGACACTGTCACATTTCTTTGCATAGCCTATAGCATCCTCCTTTAAGGTAGGCCAAGTAGTACCCCGTCCTTAAAGCCTTCTCGCCTAAGGCTCTTCCCCCAATGTGAGAGGCACAAGCTCCTTCATGGAGTTCTTTCAGGACTTCAGACCATCTTCTCTCGGTGACGCACTTGAGTAGAGGCCGGTTGAACGACTTCTTGTAAAGTGTCTCGTCCCATAGTTCAAACCACTTGTCTCGGCCTTCACATACTTGGCCTCTACAGGATCCGAAGGCAATCGCCCCGTCTTCTTGTATTCAATGATCGGCTCCATCCGGACATTCCCTCGGTCGAGAAACATAACCTCCTCTTGGTCGATGCTCTTTTTGGGTTTGACTTCCCAAAAACTGTTCTTGGTACCTCACCCTCGGCCGAGCTGGCCAACTTTGAGAGAGCGTCGGCTTGATGATTTTCTGACCTTGGTATCTGGTCGAGAACAAATCGTTTTAGTGGCTCAATCTCATCCTTGATCAGTCGCATATATTTGCTCATTGATGCTTCTTTGCATTCAAAATCTCCGTTGACCTGGCTGACAACTAGGAGAGAGTCCGATTTTGCCTCAATTTCTACAGCTCCAGCCGCCTTGCACATTTTGATTCCAGCCAAGAGTGCTTCATATTCAGCTTCATTATTGGACGCTTTGAATTGGAATCTTAATGCATATTCAAATTTGTCCCCTTCGGAGATTGACAAATGATCCCCGCTCCACTCCCATTGATTGTGGACGATCCATCAACCATGAGCGTCCAATGCTTCCTTCCTTTAGCTGGATCAGATATTTGCTTTATGGTTGGCCGAGTAAGCTCAACTATAAAATCAGCCAAGGCTTGCCCCTTAATGGCCTTCCTTGGTTCGAATGATATATCAAACATGTTGAGCTCAACCGCCCATTTTAACATTCGCCCAACAGCCTTCCATCTTCTCGCGAAACTTGCTTCAAAGGCCGATCAAGTATAGACGAGTATACTGTGCGCCAAAAAGTAGGGCCTTAGCTTTCTGCTGGCCATGACGAGGGCCAATCCAAACTTTTCAACATTAGTATACCGGTTTTCCGCGTCCTTGAGCACGTGACTCACGAAGTATATTGGAATCTGGACGGATTCTCTTTCAGCCAACAGGACAAGACACTCACGGCTTGAGTGGATACAGCCCAAGTATACAAACAATTTTTCCCCCTCTCGCGGGATCGACCAACCTAGGCAAATGTTGAAGATGATCTTTGACTTCTTTGGAGGGCCGCTTCCGCCTCGTTGTCCATTCAAACTTGGCTTTTTTCTTGATCGTGGCAAAGAAGTGATGGCACTTGTCGCCCGACTTGGACAAAAATCGTCCAAGGGCGCCAAACATCCCGTCGCCTCTCGCACCTCTTTTACCTTCGAAGGAGACTTCATGTCTAGGACGGCTTGAATCTTTTCAGGGTTGGCTTCTATTCCCCTCTGATCCACCAAGAAACCTAAAAACTTGCCTGACAAAACCCCAAAGACACATTTGCTGGGATTCAGCTTCAGCTTGTATTTCCTGAGAGTTTCAAAAGTTTCTCTCAAATCATCCACATGACTTTCTTCTTGTCGGCTCTTGACTATCATATCATCAATATATGCCTCCATATTTCGTCCTAACTGTGGCTGAAAAACATCATTGATCAATCTTTGAAAAGTGGCCGGAGCATTTCGCAGGCCGAATGGCATCCTCAGCCAGCCGTACAGCCCTTTTTCAGTTATGAAGGACGTTTTGTCCTGATCCTCTGGCCACATGGGGATTTGATGAAAACCCGAATAGGCGTCCATGAAGCTCAGCAAAGCATGACCAGCCGTGGAGTCTACTAGACGATCCAACTTAGGCAAAGGGAAACTGTCCTTAGGACATGCCTTGTTGAGGTCCGTGTAGTCCACACACATTCTCCAACTGCCATTGGGCTTCGGCACCATAACCACATTTGCTATCCAGTCTGGATAGTAAGTTGCTTTGATGAACTTGGATTCCAACAACTTCTGGACTTCTTGGTCAACGGCCTGGTTTCTAGCCTGGTCCCAAATGTCTCTTCTTCCGCGGACCGGGTTTCAGATTTGGGTCGACATTCAAACGGTGGACGGCTACTTCCGGATCAATTCCCGGCATCTCTTCGACGCAATAGGCAAAGACATCTTGAAACTCTTTCAACAAGTGGACTAGACGACCCTTCAAACCAGGACTGAGCGAAGATCCAACTTTGAGGGTCCTTTCGGGCGAGCCTCATCCGGACATACTTCTTCGGGGGCTTCTACCGGCTCGGACGTTCTACCGATAGTCCCATAATGGCCATTACTTCTTCGGGACGAGGAGGGTTCTTCCTTGATGATTTCATATTTCCTCTTCTTGCTTGGGGAGATGTTCGGACGCCTTCCTTGAGGGAGCAAGAGGCGTCCGAGGGCTCCCAATGGTCGCTTTTAATCCAGGACGTTTTCCTCTCGCCGGTCATCTCAGTCTGTTTTTTTTTCTCGTCCCAGACGTTCTCCTTTCGCTATCAACCTTCGTCTGATCTTTCTCTTTTCCAGACGTTTTCCTTTCGCTATCAACCTTCGTCTGATCTTTCTCTTTTCCAGACGTTTTCCTTTCTCCAAAGAATCTTGCGTCTGGGTCTTGCTTATCGGTTTTCCATGATGATGGTTTCGCAGTAGTTAGGTAACATTCCCTAGCCGCCCGTTGGTCTCCATACAGGGAGCCAATCTTGCCGTCATCACACTCATACTTCATCAACATCGGTGAGTTAGTTACTATCACAGCTTTGACATGATTCGGGGTTGGTCGTCCAAGAATGACATTGTAAGTCGTCAAATCTCGGACCACCAAAAACTTGATAAACAGAGTTCTTGAGGCTTCCTTCTCACCAACTCGGACGGGCAACGTGACCGTTCCCATGGGGTGGATGACTCCTCCCCCAAACCCAATGATGGGATGGTGGACGGGGACCAAGTTCCGTTCGTCAAACCTCAACCTGGACAAGCAATCGGCACTAATGATGTCCGTCGAACTCCCGGTGTCGATCGGGATTCTTCTCACTCTCAAGTTTGCTATTTTCATTTCTACGACCAAGGGGTCATCATGGGGAGTCCTCAGCCTACCCCGATCTTGCTCACTAACTACCACCCTTGGGAAGGGCTCGGCCTTCGTCCGATCGCCTAACAAAACTTGGCCGAGCTCCCTAAGGTAGTTTTTGTGCCCTCGATTAGTTGGTCCCCCAAAGAAAAAAACCACCCGAGATTACGAGAACAACATCTTCGTCCTGTGCTTGCACTCTCTTTCTTCTTGTTATGCCAATCATCTTTCCTTGGGAACTTCCTTCCCCCTTGCGGCATGTAGGAATTCATCTTTCCTTTTCGGGCCAACTCTTCCAAAGCTCTCTTCGAGTGCTTACATTCATTAGTCTCATGACCACAATCCTTGTGGAAGTGACAAGATTTGCTCTTATCCCTATTTCTATAAGGTGTTTTCATCTCACTTGGGGCCTTCAACTCATATTGATCCTTGATCTCCATGAGAATGGAATATTGGTCTTTGTTAAACTCAATAGGATTGGATGAGGATGGCTCGGCCAACTTTCTCTTGCTCCTTCCGGACGAAGTGGTGGTCGCAGCTATATAGCCCAGGTCTCGGCCTTTTTGGGGTTGCTCTTCTTTGGGCCGAGCAACCTCTTCAGGCTTCTTGGACTCGGGATGTTTTGCTTCAAGACACACTTCGGTAGCGTGGATAAACGCTTCCGCCTCTCTCAAAGCTTCAGCAAGAGTGGAGATTTTCTTCTTAACAAGGTCAAACTTGAAACTTCCCGGCCTTAGACCCCCGATGAAGGCGTCAAAGGCTACCCCAAAGATTAAGATCTTGGATCCGAAGTGCCTCTAGGTTAAATCTCTTAACAAAACTCCTAAGGGCCTCCTTAGGTCCTTGGACGACCTTGCCTAGGTGCATGCTTGTCTTTTGTTCTTGCTTGTTGGCAACAAAATGACTAGTGAATAAGAAACCGAGTTCAAGAAAAATTATTGACTGAATTGGGGGGAAGATTATTGAACCACTTCTGGGCTACTCCCTTCAAGGTAGCTGGGAAATTCTTACACCAAGTAGCATCGTCCACTCCTTGGACGTACATCTGATGTTTGTAAGCAGACAGGTGATCATCAGGATCAGTTGTTCCATCAAAAGGCTCAATGGTTGGGAGTTTTACCTTTGGGAAGGGGGGCGCCTCCATGATCCTGGCCGAGAATGGGGTAGGCCAGTTGATCCGGAGGGCTCCCAGCTGTCCCTCAATGGGTATGAACTCCTTGCGATACTCTTTCATTTACAGGATTGGATGAAGTGTTGGCTGGTTTTGGACGCCTATAAACCATGGGCCGAGCCACGGTCTTCTCCCCGTCGTGGATGGACAAGAGAGTGGCTTAAGCTTCGGCCTTCCCCTCTGGACGACAACCTCAAAGGAGGGTCTCTCAGGTATGGGGTAGATCCCGTAGCCGAACGTTGCAAAGCCGCAGCCCTTTTTGCCTCTAGATACTCCCCGGCGTCGGTTTCCATTCTGGTGGCCCACTAGGATGGACATGGTCCCGGGTCCTCACCACCGCATTCCAGTCCATCTTTCTTCTCTGTTCGGTATCCTCTGGCTGCTTTCCTCTCGCGGTCCTTCTAGAGGGTTCCTGACGAACAGGTCGACTAGGACCTGGACGATCTACTTGAGAACATCCTCTAGGACGAGGTGGATTGTTAGCAGCTGGCTCTGGGTTGTGATGAAAAAACAACATATTGCTTTTAATCTGTTCCTGGACGACCTCCGCCATCCCGGTCCGGAAATCATTCAAAACATTCTCCGGATGGGCGGCGATCCATCGGACGATCTAGATTAACCTGGATGACCGGTTCTTTGGCGGCTTGGTCCAGGAACATTGACGATGGATGGAGGCCTATCTCTTCCTCGAGGTGGTCTTTCATGCTCCACCGTATCTTCGACATTAACTTGAAGGCTTCGATTTCTTGCAATGTTGGATGATTGACAATCGGGCCATTGTTACGTCTCCCCACGTGACGGCGCCAAATGTTTCGTCCGCTTGTCCAACAAGTAAGCTGTAGGCTTAGCTTCCTTGTCGAGCAAGTAGAGTAGTATCTTGAGTGTTCTTCAGATGGAGACTTGTGCAACAATGCCTGAATTATAGCTTGATCCTGAGCCTTGGCTTCGCTCCCGAACTCCGCACAAAGGGACCCACCCCGGAGGTTTGGGTGGTGGTTCCCCCTCCGATGCTTAAGTCAGTTATCAGGAGTTGTAAGAGAAAGTAGAGATAGAAAGAGAAAATGAGAGAGAATTTATCAGAGTAACTTTACACTGTTTGCATTGAATGTCTTTTTCTCCTGATTTCAGGGGTATTTATAGTGATAGCAAGTTGACAGCTAACCTTAAAAACTGACCTACAATAGTGGCCTCTGATTGGCTGAGGAATCAGGTCACGCCACGTGGCAGACAATGACTGGGAGAATGTCTATTATCCACTCTCCTTCAGCCACTTGGCACTGTTGGGCTTCTGACTAATGGGCCAGAACTTGATCCTTTTAACTCAGCTGAGTATAGCCCAGAGATTCAGTTTACTCTTATTTTAAAAATAGGGCGACACGTGTACGACTCTGATGAGCCCATGTGTCGTGAAGGGAGCCGTAGATATTATGCTACAACAGTTATCATTGTCATTTATATCATTCATATTAATATTTTATTTAGACTTGAAGGTTTATTATGTTGATCCTTGAGTTCATATGTATATTTATTTATTTAATTATTCTGTTAACTTTTCCCTATTTGTAGTTAGCATGCTGTATTGTCTCTATTGTATTTATTTATTTATTTGTTTATTTGATTATTTGAAGTGTATTTTTGAGATATTTTGTATGACTTGATTATTAAAAACTTTTATAACTCTTATATGGATCCTAATCGGGGCCGGGAGTTTTGTTAGTTACTCCTTACTGATTGTGGATGTTTGTTGATATATTTTGCAGGTGATTATTTCGTATTATGGGCATTGAGAGAAATGCTATCTAGGATTTTGAGACATCTTCTTTTATTTTATATTTACTACATTGGGTTTATGAGGTTGTTCTGCCTCTTTATGGATATTTTGGATTATTTCAATTTGGTTTTATTTTTATTTAGTTTAATTTAGCATTCGTTTATAGTGACATTTCCGTCAGGCGATATTTCTGCTATCGCTATTTCCTTCATAAAATGTTCTATTTTCATTATATTGTGTTTATTACTCTTTAAGTAAAATTTTTGGGTGATACTTTAGGCCAATTATGCACTAGTGAGAGCTTCATATTACTCTATGTTTGCTATATAAGAAAGTGTGAGTTAAGAGAAACTTATTGTATTGAATCTATAACAGAGGGGTTAGAGATTGGGTAGTATTTGTGAGTTCATTCGCGAGTGCTTGTGAGTTAATTCACCCCCCTCTTGAGTACATTGCAAACCTTCAAATGCAAGGGGGCTTAAATGAATGCATGGACTCAAACTTAGATGGGTCTAGCGTGAATGAAAATGGACTCTAATGCACACAGACCTAAAAGGAATACAAATGGATTGAGATTGGTTTGATTGGATTAGGATGTTTGAATTGAGCTTAGAATTTTCGAAATTCAATTCATTTTTGAAAGAGACCCCTTGTTTTTATCTTTTATTAGGAAAAATGATTGATGATTAAAGATCGATTAATTTTTTGAAAAAGATTTTTTTGTACATGTTTTCGAAAAAGATAGAATTGAAGAGGGTGTAAGATTATAGATTTTGAAATATATATGTTTTTTTTAAAAGGAAAGGAATATGCTAGGATGGATATGATAGGGAAGATTTGTTAGAGATGGGATGAGGTAGACATGCATGACGACTCTAACTCTACCATGATCACTTTTCCAGATGCAGTTTTTAGAGTAAACTCAACCTTAGATGATATGTATGAAAAGATTGTTTTTTATTTCTGAATTAGGTGAGTGTTATTTGAAAAAGATGTACTAAAAGTGCTCATAAACGACAATGCGTATATAGATCGAAATCCGGTAAATAACCTGACGAAACCAAATCGCGATGAAGTTGGGGAGCAATAAAACTGCACGTTGTTATTGCTCATATAGAAGTTGCGTGCCACACAAGTTGCGTGCGTTACACACAACTGACATGCTTGCCATGCAAGCTAATTGTGCCACACGCAAAAAGCTCGCATGCCACACAGTCTGGTGCGTCAGGCGCAAGCTTCTTGCGTGAGATGCAAGATACTTGCGTTTGGGTCACTGCTCTCAGCCTCTGACGATGCAGTTTTTCGTTTTGGATGATGGGTTGGTCATTTTCCTAGGATTTTAGCCTAATCTGAGGGGAAATTTGAGGCAAAGCATGTTGAACATACCAAAGAGTTAAATAATGATGTCATATATGCAAGAAATAGTATGCATTTCTCATCCTAGAGTCAAGATCTATGTTTAATACTACGATCAGGCTTTGGTTAAGGTTGAAAAGGGTCCATGAGAAAGAGATTGATCCCACAGTTCTTACTTTTGCTTAAAAAGTGGCCACGTGTAAGACACACTCCAGTTCTCAAGTCACGAACAAGATAACAATGCCATGGTTGGATAGGTTTGCTCATGACTAAGATCCAACACTATCGCTCAGAAAGCTTTCAGAAGGACAAAGCACAAACCCCTCGGGGGTGGCCTCACATATAGAACATGTGCTAATGAGGCAAGGAAGATTGACATAATAGTAGCTTAAATAAGTAGTCATGCATATGCAAAACTGTAATGTTATTTAAAATCATAAAACAAGTATGAATCTTATTTTTCTAGTTTCACTAACTCATTTAAAAAAATGGATTTTTTTTTCAAAATCCTCCCCGTTGAAGTCGCCAAATTCTAGGCGTGTTTTTATTGCCTACGCAGGATGAGCGCGTATATGACGACCTCATTGTAAAGGTTTTATTGAAAATGTTTTACAGTCGCCAACAAGTGTTTAAAGAAAGACTCATAAACCTAATTGGATATTTGGAAATCATAGGGACAAGTTAGGGACGTATCCGATGTAGATTTTCTCTTCATGACTCCATTAATGGTCAATGAACCATAAATTGAGTTCGACGGTGAGTGTACGAGTAAGATAATGAATCAAATTCACCCATTGCTGGCCTCTACATTATATCGATTCATGTCAAGATTTACGCAATTAAACAACCACGTAATATATTAATGCAATCTAAAATTAATCTATGTTGGTTCATTGAACAAACAAAAGACTAATTTTTGGGTGACATGTTATTTAGCAATCAAATTACTAGGATCCTAACAAGTTGTCCATTTATCTTATTAAGCATTAGAACAGTCATTTAGGACTTGATTAACAATAATAAGCATAAGAGGTGATGAAAGCATTAAAACATTCAATCATGCATATGGAATTAACCCACAAGAATTTTACCTTTGTTGTCTGGGTCTTATGCAACGATCTTCAGGATGAGCAATTTTGTTGCTTGAAATAGGAAATTCGAAGGTATGAATGTGTTTGAAAGTATTTGAATGTATTTGAATGTGAGTTTGAGTGTTTCAATAGGACTTTTTTTTTTACCACCTTATCAATAGCCCGTTTTGCACTTTACCACCTTTTATTATTATTATTTTTTCAATTTTACCACCTTTTACTTGCCAACTCACTAAAAATCACCACCTAACTCGTGCTCCGGGCAAAATTTCGGCGAGGGGGTCCATATTTAGGGATTAAAAAGTTTTCCCTCCTTTTTGACTCCCTCCCTCCCCGATTTCTTTCTCTGTGTTCCTTCCACATTCTACTTTTCATCTATTACCTTCAATCTCCCTCCTTAAACTATTCAATTCTTCCAACAACCTGTCTGTAAAAATCATCAACTCCTCTCCTCTTTGACATTTACAGAGAATCTTTTTCTCTCTCTCTCTCCTCCACTTCAGCCAATATTCCAAAACACCAAGCTCATCTCTCTCCTCCTGTATTTCGAATTTCGCAGCAAGAGGACAATTGTGGGGACCACCTTGTTCGCATCTTCATCTATCTCAATCAGTTTAGTGGACCAAATTGACCAAGGAAGTTGAGGTAAGCGCACAAACCCTAGCTCAATTTTTGACCTTTTTTAAAGCTTACTTATTTGATTAAAGTAGAATTAGGGTTGGGAATTGTGAAATTAAAAAGAGGTGAATTGAAATTAGTTGTCTAATTGCTGACATTGGATTCATTTGGAAGCATAAAGTACATTGAAACAAACAAATTAAAATTTGGAACATTTGCAATGATTATCTAATTGAATTCCACTAGGTTTTTTTCCCTGTTTTGCAGATTTTGTCATGGAAAGTGAGAGAAAATATGTTTCTCTTAATGATATTGCCAATGTTAGAATTAGGTTGGTTGGGAGTTTTATTGGCAAAATTTATAAAAGTAGGAAGGTGATTTCATATGATGGGGGTGGATTTCATTGAACCCTCAGACAATGTTGAAGGATATTAGTATAAGAATGCTTAGGAACCTTGCATTTGCTGCTTATGATAATGCAAAACAACCTGTGCCAAGTGGATTAAAACTGTGGTTTAGGCTAAAGAGAAGGAGCTTGAGTACTGGTAAAAAGGAGTTGGTCAATGAGGAGGACATTCCTTTGCTTTTGGAGACTTTGGATGTATTTGGCAACGTGGACTCCACATGTGATCCCCAACCCTTGGCCCAGATAGCACCTCCCCCACCTACCTTTCCTCCATATATATACAAACTTCCTTGGTTTTCAGAAATCTTGACTCAAAGCAGCAATCCACCTTTGACATAAAGCAGCCAAACAACCTTGCTCAAACCAAAGCTTGAAAAACTACAAACTAGGAGGAGAAGCCCTAGGTTTGTAGATCCAGCTATTGCAACAAGTCAGTCCTTCCCAACTTCTCCAGTGGTGATTAGTGAAGCAGAATTTAATGCTTCAGTACACATTCCCACACCCTCTACAAGAAGTACACCTAGAGTAAAGCATATTGCTGTGAAAGGGGCAGGAATAAAGGGGAAAGAAACTGATAGAATGGAAGGCAGTTGAGGAAGAGCCAAAAGGAAAAAAATAGAAGAAAAAAGGGAAGGGGAAGGGGAAGGGAAAAAGGAAGAGTATTGCAAAGAGGCTTGTATTTAAGGATGATGGAGATGTAGAGGGATCTGGGTCATCTGGCTCATAGTTTAGCGATTTGGATATAGAGTGGCAGCCAGGTGAAGAGGAGAACCGTGAGCTGGGGGATGAAGAAGAGTTATTTGTTCAAACACAAGTGGGAAAGGGTGGATCTGATATCCTAAAGCAGGTTGAGAATGACTTGTTCACTAAGGAAAGAGAAGCTGCCGAGGAACAACAAAAGAAGGAAAGGAATGAGGGGCTAGTTGATAAGGAGATCAGGTTGCAAGAAGAAATAGAGGGGGATTCAGATGAGCTAAGGAGTTTCAATGGCTCAGATTCAGAAGCTGATGACTGCACCTACTTCAACCCCAACACTGACTTCAACAAGCCTATAACATTGAAGCTTGGGCTCAAATTCAGTTCAAGCAAAGTAGCAAGGGAGGCTTTGAGGGTCCATACCATTGAGAACAGGTATGATTTCTACTACCTACACAATGACTCAAGTAGGATAGCCACATACTGTAAGGACAGATGTGATTGTCCTTGGGGCCCAAAGAAGAGCAAGAAAAGGCAGTGTAGCTATAAAGAAAAGTGTGAGTACAAGGTTCATTGTAGGAATCTTAGTGTAGATTCTAATTGGCAGATTAGGACATTGAAATTGAAGCACAGGTGTGCAAGGACAAATATGAATAGGAAGGTATCTGTTGAGTATTTAGCAAATAAATATTTAGAGGATTAGAGGAGTGATCCTTGTTAGAAGTTGGCAGCATTTAGGAGGAAGGTCAGGCTTGATACTGGGATTTCAATCAGCTATTGGAAAGCTTGGCTTGCTAGGGCAAGGGCCAAGTTCCTGATTTATGGGTCTGCCTCTGAGTAGTATGCTAGGGTGTGGGATTATGGCAAGGCTGTGCTAAAATACAACCCTGGAAGCAGATGCATTGTTGTTGTCAGTGCGATGGAGGGTCTAGAACCTCCTCTGTTTACAAGGATGTATGTGTGCTTGGAGCCTTTGATGAGAGGGTTCAAAGGGGGGTGTAGGCCCATAATTGGAGTTGATGGGTTCCATTTGAAAGGTGCATACCCTGGGCAGCTTTTGGTAGCACTTGGGAAGGATGGGAACAACAATATTTTCCCATTTGCTTGGGCAACAGTAGAGGTAGAAAATACAGAGACTTGGTTTTTTTTCTTAGAGACTTTGTTTAAGGATCTTGGTGGTGATGAAGGTGCTAGTTGGACCTTCATGTTAGATAGACAGAAGGTAATGTATTTGTTATTTTCATTCATTATTTACCTTAAGTTTATGTGTTTACTTATTGTTCTTAAGATTAAGTGATGTTTGAATGGAATTTCAAGGTTTATTGGAAGCTTTTAATTTGGTTGTGTCCAAGGCTGAAACAAGATTTTGTGTGAGGCACATATGGGCCAATTTCAAACTTAGGTTCACTGGAACCATCTTCAAGGACCTGTTTTGGGCTGCAGCAAGGGAAACAACAGTGGTATAATTTCGTTCTTCATCTCTTTGTTTTGACTAAGTGTTACTCTAGTGTTCACAATGTTTATAAACTGTGTTTCTGGAATGTAATTGAAAGTTTGACTACGAGGTGGCCATGGAATCAATCAGATTCATAGATGATGATGCCTATGAGTACCTTGCTGACATTCCCACAAGCACTGGTCAGCCCATGCCTTTACAACTAACTGCAAGTCCAACATATTGACTAACAACATGTGTGAGACCTTCAATGCAGTCATAAGAGAGGCAAGAGATAAGCCAATCCTAACCCAAATGGAGTGGCTTAGAAGATACATGATGAAGAGAAATAATGAGAAATGGGAGCAGGTCCATAAGACAAAGTGTAAGAACATGCCTTATGTGAAGAAGGTTTTTGCTGGCTTGGAGAAACATGCACGATCTTGTATTGCCCAGGTGGCTAGGGGGGATGAATATGAGGTTCAATTGAGGGGAGATCAAGTGCTTGTTGACCTGCAACGGAGGACATGCACTTGCTGTCAGTGGGACCTTAATGGGATCCCATGTGTGCATGCATTTGCTTGCATCTTGGACAAGAGGGTGAATCTAGATGACTATGTCCATGAGGCATACAGTAGGGAGACCTACATCAAAGCATATGGGCCTCCATTAAAAGCCATGCCTGGGCTGAAGTACTGGCAGAGAGTTGATTTGCCTCAACCACTACCACCTCCAGTCAGAGCTATGCCTGGTAGACCCAATTTGAAGAAAAGAAAGAAAGAGGATGGTGAAGAGGGAAGCAACAAGAATCCCAAGCACCCAAAAAGGCGAAAAAGGACACTTAATTGTGGTCATTATGGTCAGCCAGGGCATAACAAGAAGACTTGTTCAAATGCCCCTAAGGTTCCTGTTGCTGCAAAGGGAACAGGTGGCAGGCCACCTTTGGACACAACATGGGTAAAGGAGCAAAGGAAGAAGAAGGAGGCAAGGGTGAGAAAGGTATTCTTCTTCCCCTATATTGTTCCTAATCTAACTTTATTGTGCAAATTTACTAACATAAACCCTATTTTGTGTAGCTAAATCCCAGTGGTGAAGGTACTTCAGGCCAACCAAATCCAACTACCCAAGATACTTCTCAACAAGCAAGCTGCTCAACCATTACTAGGGCTTCAACTCAACCACCCACAAGGCAGAAGCTGCCTACTAAGAAGAAGAAGAATGATTAGGTTTTTAGGAGCCGTTAGATAGGGTTTATGCCATGAAAAACATTACTAATGTTAGTTTATGCCTTGAACAATTTTGTTAAGTTACTTTAAGTGGTGAACAATTTACATTTGTGAAATTATGTAATGAATGTGCAAGGAAGTTGGCTTAGGCTTCCTGTACTTGACTTCATATGCAATGAATGGGATTTTGTTTCAAGAACTTGCTTTTTTTATTGAATATTGCATTGATCATCAAAGGAGATAAAAGTTCAGGCAACAAGTTTAATTTCATTGCAAAAAATAACATTGTTGTACAATGATAGTGCCATTACAACGACCATTAACCACCCTTAATTCAATCTAACTTACCTAAAATAGAAATACAATAAATGCAACAACAAGAAATAGGGAACACATTCCCATTACAATCCCCTGTGTGCATGACCTACCCCTACCTACAATGTATCATTCTCATTGAGCAAGCACCTCCCCTTTCTTTCTAAACCTTCTTCAGTTCATCTCTCAATGCCTTGCACTTGACCTTCAATGTATCATTCTCATTGAGCAAGCACCTCCTTTGTCCACACAAATTATCAACTTCATTCTTGTGTGCATTGGCTTCAGTTTGCATCAGTCTCTTGTCCAAGACCAACTGATTTATCACATCTCTCTACCATTCTATCTGATCATCATCAATCCACCTAATATAATCACACCCCCTTCTATTTGTTCCTTGTTCCCACAACTTGCAAGTCATAAATCTTCGCCCTGGGTTGTCAGTGGTCCATGATTTCAGTCTAGCAGCAGGAATTCCACAGTTGCACTTTTGGTTGTTTTGAGAAGAAGTTTGAGACATTATGTGCCTATAATAATGATGATAAATGAGAACCGGAGCAAGCATGATGATGAATAAGATCATAGATGCCCCAATTTGGGCCTAATTTACAAAATAAATCAATAATTAAGAAATGCCCAAATTTTATAAAGAACCCTAACTACGAAATTGGGCTGAGAAATCATACCATTAGCAGTTACAGATTCTCCAATTTCTCCTTTGATTGAGATCGAATTTCCCAGAAAATGGTAAACCCTAACATGATATAGGTTTCCATCAAAGAATTTTGGGATTTTAGAGGAATTTGGAAGCAAAGTTAGGGTTTATATGAAGAGGAAATAAAAAATCGAGGCTCTTGGGAAAAAAGCGGGGGGAATAAACTTAAATCGTTATATGCCCCCCCCTTGCCGGATTCTTCACCGGAACTGAGTCCATGTGGTGATTTTTAGCGAGTTGGCAAGTAAAAGGTGGTAAAATTGAAAAAAAAAAAACAAAAGGTGGTAAAGTGTAGAACGGGCTATTTATAAGGTGGTAAAAGTCAAAAAATCCGTTTCAATATGGCTAAATATGTCTAAAAGTTGTAGGAAAAAGTGTTGTATAGCATTGTAAAAAGTCGATCGAAGAAACGAGGTATTTATAGGCAAAGGAAACCGAAAAGGGAGCGAAAAGATAAAGAAAAACCATGTGCCATGCACACTGCTTGTGCGTCGTGCGCACTAGCTTTCTGTCCAATTTTTTATTGTTTTAAGATTCTTTTTTATCATTTGGTAAAATCAATCCTTTGAAATCTGAAATCAGCTATCTTTAGGAATGAAAATATGATTTTTGAAATATCCATTAGAAATTAATTATTAAGAATAATTAATTGAGCTTTTGAAATTGGGCTGGGATTTATTGAATAGATATTATATTTTGGAAATGCTTTTGGGCTTAGCTCGTTCAATTGGTGTTCCTTTGGATCGGAACAATTAGGACGACCGTATGTCTCATCATTCTATACTCAATGGGGAGACACAATTTTGTGTCTACACATATCAATGTCAAAGTAAATATATTATGAACTATATGAGCAACATGAACAATAATTGCATTTGAATTAAAAGTAAACAAATGAAAAATACCAAATTAAAATCTTTATTATATGTTCATATCAACGTAAAAGTATATAAGTTAATCAAGTAGAATCAACATCGAAGAACATAATAGTTAATAGAGCCCAAACCAAACCTTACTCTAAATAAAATAATAAAAAAATGGCATGTGAGACCCTCAAATGTATTATATTCTATTGAATATATTATTGTTAAATCACAACTACTTAAAATAATATACATATATATATGTATGTATATATGTCACTACAAGAAAAAAAGGATACGGCAATGGCAAAAAAAATGTTGCTACAATCGCCATAACTATTGCAATACCCCTTCGGCAACACTTTTTAAGTCGTTGCCAATGGGTGGCGCTGCTAAAAACCTATTGCAACAGTTTGTTTCTTTATGGCAATGCTAGTTTAAAAAACACTGACAAAGACATTTATGGCAACGGTTTTCTTTAAGCAACATTTTTACATTTATTGCAACACTAATGTCTTGACTTAAGGCAACAATATATATTTAAGGTAGCGGATTTATACAATTTTAAAGCAACACTTTCTTCATCTTTGGGTAGCAATTGCCCTTTTTTAGGCAAAGATTTAAATTTTAAGCAGCACATTATTATGTATTTAAGGCAACATTTTTACCATCTTTTAGCAACAATTATTTATTATTGTAGAGCAACGATATGTACTTTAGGCAATGATTTACACCAACTATGGAAACAGTTTGTACTTTACGCAACAATCTATACCAACTAATGGCAACAATTATATTCTTCTTTAACGTGACGATTTAGACTTATTGCAAAGTTTTTTTTTTTTGCATATTGCAGCCGTATTGCGGCTTCAAATGGAACATCTTCATACCCAAAATATATATGCAATCAAATAATTCCTCGATATTGAAAAGAATCTAAATTTATATATAGATAGATAACATCCATAAAGATTATAAATTTGTTACATGTATAGCATCCATAAAACCTTAACACCCTATCTAATAGTAAAAAACATACTTCTAACTTATGGCCACAACAAAAAGCACAACAAAAAACATAATCAAGACATTAGAAACAAGTAAAAACTCAACTTTTCTTAAAACCCTAAACCTCTGTTGGCGTAGGATAAGGTGGATTGCTATCGTGCGTCGACGTAGCTTATGGGTCGGAAAAAGAAATCTTCCGGGCAGGCGAGTCGCTCGTCGACTCCAAGAGAAGCTAGTAATGGAGGCCAGAGCTCAAATAGTCAACCTTTAGTAACGACGGAAGCTGAAACCAATGGTACATTAACTCAAGGTGCGGTGGCTACTGAAACACCTGCGATGAATGAACCTTTGGTGGTCATTACAGAAGGTGAGCATCAGAATCATCATGAGATCGCGAAACAAAAATGGAAGGGATTTACAGCTCAGAGCCGTATCTCCGACAAAGGTATGGGCCTGAAATTCGTTTCCCCAACTATTGTTAATGGTAGACCAGTTGCTAAACTTGATAAGATAAAGGTTGAACGCATGAGTGAATGTTGGCTGAATGCCGTGGTGGTGTATGTAGTGGGGTAAAACTCTACATTTACAACCATTACTCAATATATTAGCTCTCACTGGAACTTAACTGATGAAACAACAATATATAAGCATGATGAAGGATTCTTCATCACAAGATTAAAATCGAGGGAGGAAAGAGATAACATTTTTACTTCTGGGCCTCACCTTTATTGGGAAACCAATGATTGTTAAACATTGGAGTGCTACTTTCAATTTTCATGAAGAAATTCTTAAAGTGATTTCAATATGGGTGAAATTACCAAACCTTCGTCTTAACTGTTGGGGAGAAGACTCTTTAAGTAGGATAGAAAGTGTTCTTGGGGTTCCTTTATATGCAGACTAGTCTTATATACACGCTATGCGTGCGAAGTTGTTATCAAATTTGAATATATTGTATAATTATTTCTAATAATACTTGTTTGAATTTTCAAAGTTTTATTAAAGAATCATATTTAAAATGCAACAATGTACTTTTTTAAGAAAATAAATGAATATCTAAAATATTATTTTTCACTTGCGTTATTTCCCTTCATGGTTCCTGCCTAACCAGAGGAGTGCATTCCTCTGCCTAATTGACATGGAGCACATATATTGCTAACATTATAAGAATATTCTGGATTGAACTCTCCAAACGATGGAGGTAAGAGCCAAGAAAAAACTTTTTGTCCAAGTTTTGTGAATACTTTTTCCATGTCTCGAGTTCGCCCATTTGGTTTCATTAACGCAAATAATTATCATTTTATTTTAAATTCAATATGGACTTAAAAAATTCGAAAAGTATTTAAATGCAACACGAGCTAGTTTGAATCGATGGAGAACCTGCTAAAGCTTTAATTTTATGTCCGTAGCTTGGCATTCGAAAATGGCGTTATGCAAGGTCATGACGCATTGTGTCTTTTAAACTACCACTTTTGTCACATATTGTAACTATTATGCAAAATATAGGCACCTATATGTTCCTATCTAACTCTAACTAAAATTAAGGTTTAATTAAAATACTTCTAATTTATATTGAATAATGATTATGCATATTTGATAATTATCTTTTTATATATATTTTTATCTTCTAATCTAACAAAACCTCCTATTAAGGACTAATAAATATACTACTAAATTTGACTATGATTAGTATTCGTGCTGTATGGGTTCTTATAGGGATTTGACGTTTTTTATTCTAAATAGGTTATGAGCATTTTTTTTATATTTTATTTTGTATATATTTGTAACCTTATAGAATAGAGGTTTAACAATGCTTATCCATATTTTGATAATTTATTAATTTATCTTTTTTATATATTTTTATCTTCTAATCTAACTATAACTTTTAAGAACAAATAAATCTACTTTTAGTTAATTTAAAAGTAATTACAACGACCTTAGTGTATGAGTTCTTATAGGGAGTTAGATGTCTTTTATTCTAACTCGGTTTGAGCTAATAATAATGTTTTTAGATACATATAGTCCGTTTATAACCCATTTAGACAAAACAATCCTAATCATGATTCTTACAAATTTAAAATGATCGTGAAACAATTCAGACCATGAAAAGCATAATATTGCAAAAATACATGTCAATCGTAAGATACAAAGACAATCCAAGTGAAGATGACAATAATAATAAGCTCATTATTACCTACTCCTACATTAAATTATTTCAAAACGCAATCCTTTCCATTCAGATTGTGTATAATTAATTTAGCAATGTAGTTTATTTCTATGAGAATTTCAAAGGGAAATGATATTATAAAGATTAATAAAAAATATCATTATTTTTTCCCTGAATATATCTCTAACACATTATTTATAATTCTTATTTAATTTAGTTTATTTATTAAAATTTCAAAGAGGCAAATGAAATTATATGTAGATGATTGATAAAAATAATCATCATTCTCTACGAGTCCATATTTCTAATACATCTTTATTATCCTTATTTCTTCTAAAACATCACTTGCCCCAATGTTCCTCACTATCTCTTTCCACTTAACCATCTCTGCTCCCACAACATCACCTAAGAAGTGGCCATATCCCCTCCTCCTCTATAATCAAGTAGAAAATTTAGATTTAAAGTGAAAATTGAAGAACTTAAATGCATTATCTGCCAATTCTTCGAAGACAACAATTTGAAGGAATATGTCCTTAGACATCCCGGCAATTACTATATATAAATAGGATTTATATTATGAAGATAATAAAGTTAATTATTTTAGTAATCGTATTTTCTTGCTAGAGAATAAATATGATTAATAAGACAATATTGATTGGGCCTATAACTAAAATAGATTAATCCTATGAGGTCACACATTGTAGCACAAGTTGGACAAAGTAATCCAAATCCATTTAGGATTAGGATTGGGCCGGTCCAAAGGGGAATAGGAGGAGAATTAGTTCTCCCAACTAACCTATGACTCTTCTATTATATATAGGATATAATATTAGAGTTTAGGTGATCAATTTTAATCAGTTTCTTTTCACAAGAGAGAGAAAGTGAAACCCTAAACTATTCTCCCTAACCGGCGCCTATACCATCAAAAGCAAGAGATTTTCTTCTCTTTCGTTCTAGCAAACGTTGGTGTTCAACTGGTACTCGTGGACTGATTAGAGGAGCAACACTTGGGGCTCTCGGATCTTCAAAGCTTGCATACAGCAGGGAAATCACGCTACAAAGGTTTGATATTTAATTCCTATTGAATGATTCATGTGTTTGATTATATTTGCGATCCTATGATAGATGTTAGGAAATTGTTTCCAGAAATTCCGCTATTTGCATCTATATATTCCTATAGTGGTAACATTTTTGCCTAATTCATAATATTCATATGATCATGTAATTGTATGCAAAGTTATTATTTTTATTCAATTAAGGGAGGATTTATTTATGGCTTGAATTTGCATAATTGATATTTGATATTAATTGATTGGAAATTGTAAATATTTGATTTATTTGTGATTTATGCTCTAATAATTTTATAAAGGTTCAAATTTTTATATTATGGACGAAATAAATTGTTTAATTCACTCCAAAAATTTTGGAATTTTATAAATATATTTGTTAGATTTAAAATTATTTAATGTTTAATTTGATTAATCATTGAAATAATTTGTTAATAATTAAAAGATTTGATTTTTTACATGTTAAATAAATCTAATGTTCATCACCCACATAGATCTTGAATAATATGATGGCTGAAAATAATTTGATTATTTTTCCCACTAATTTTCGGATTTTTATCATATTATTTGTGAATTTTGGTTAAGTTTTATGTTTAATTTGATTATTCATAAATTTTAAGGATAACAATTAAAATATTTGATTTTATTTGTTAAGATAATTCAGTAGATCACCCTAAAATTTATTTTCGAATTTTTTGGAATTTAATTGTTAATTTTCTGAATTTTTGGATATAATTGGAGTTTTTGCCCTAATTTTGAATTGTTGTTAGATTTAATGTTTAATAGAGATTATTCATTCAAATCTAATTTCAACAAACCTAAAATTTTTTTTAAGATTTGTTGATGAATTCAAAATTTTTACCATAAATTTCGGATGATTAAAACCCTAATTAAATCCTTAATCTTTAGACAATTGTTGAATAAAGATTAGTTTAATTTTAATGTAAATTGTTACATAAATTAAAAAGGAAACCCCACCATGGTTGGGTTGCACCACCAAGAAGAGGTGGAGACACGGTGGTGGCGGGAGGAACCGGAATCTGGAGGGGCAGAAGGCGGCACAGGTGGGGAAGGGTGGGCGGCGCACGTGCGACGTGCGCAACCCCTCCATCCTCGCGCGAACTACTGCCGCGTTGGTGGCTCGTGCTGCCGGCGAGTTTGGTAGCCTGGGTTGCCGGCATGGGTACGTTTCAGTGAGGTGAGGCTGGCAGGCGGACCTGTTCTTCCTGCTGGCTAGCGAGTGGTGGCTGTGTGTGCGGTGAAGGCTGCCTTGCGGTGCTGTGTTTGTCTTCCAGTGGGTGAGTTTGGGTGGGATGTTGACTGGAAGCGTGTGCTGCTGGTCAACAGTCAACAAGTCAACTTTAAAAAAAATTTATTTTTAAGGAAAATCTGATTTTCCAAAGTTGAGCATAAATCCAAAAGTTTCCTATTTTGCAAATTTGTGAACAATAAAGATTATTGCCATATCTAGATAAGTAATTGAATTAAAATAATAAAGTTTCCTAAATAATTTCTAGCTTAAATATGTTAAGTTTTATAATTATTATGGAAAGTTGTATTTGCTTATTAATTGTTAATAAGTAAATAGTTTGTGTTTATTTTATTTGATATTATAAATGCGTGGATGTTTAATGTAATATGTATGATATTATATTTTGCATGATATGATAGTATGGCCCAAATTAGGATAGTAAATACGATCTGCGAATCGTTAAATTTGAATGTAAAATTAAATACGATCGACGAATCGTTTGTATTTTTGTAACTTTAAATTTTCGTTCTTTATTTAATTCAAATTATGTAATCAAGCATGAGGATCCAAGGAGTTTCAAGGATGGTGATCCATGGAGATTCAAGGGAGGATTCATGAAGATTAGTTTTTTTCCTAAGTATAGGGGCCATACTATATCATTTTAATTTTGCTTATAGTAATTTCTTGCATTTATTGTGTTTAAATGCTTGATTCTAAGTTTGTTTATGGTTGATTGATTCATGTGTTCACTATTAATTGACCATATTAGTAAACTTAGATCCCCAAAAGTAATATTGAGTTTTAATTGCTTTTCCAAACAACACCTATAAAGCCTTAGATCATGAGTAATAGGTTCTGCCAAAGCAGAGTGTTGCTCATAGTTCCGGGGATAGTAGGGTAGGTTTTTGAAACTTACATGTTAATGTTTGGTTTAACTCAACAAAATCATCAAAAGACAAAGTTTTGGGTTTTGAAGCTAAGAGATAGGAGTAAACAAGGAGTTGTTAACCTGTCTACCAAGAATTATAATTAGTTATAATTAGTAAAGTGTTTACTTACCTCAACTACTATTAATTGAAGGCAGGGCCAAAGTCCGTTTGATCGTGGTGGGAGGGGATCTTGGTTATTTCTTTATTCATTGGGGACTTTCATTTTGAATAAAGGGTAGTAGTAATAAAAATTTGTTTAATTATTGCTTTCTTGATAAACATTGATTGAATCTTGATTTATTATTTGTTGTAGTAATTATGTCTAGTAACAACAATATCAACACCAACAACTCTACTTGTAATTTACGCTCCGTCCTTTCGAAGGACAAATTGAATGCTGAACGTTTCATTGGAAGTGAAAGGGATATGGAAATCGTTACACCAAAACCAAAAGTTGCTGATGAGCACTATTGTTACACCTGCAACAAGGTTGGTCATTGGAAAAGTAGTTGTCCTAAGTATCTGAAGGATCAAAAGAAAGGAGTTTCTAGTTCAGATATGTATGTTATAGAAGTTAATTTAGCAACTTCTGCTTCTTAGGTATTTGATACCGCTTGTGGTTCGCACATTATTTGTAATATGCAAGGTCTCAAAAGAAGTAGAACATTAGGAAAGGGAGAAGTAGATCTTCGCGTTGGCAATGGTGCACGAGTTGCTACGTTGGCAGTGGGACTATATAGTCTACTTTTACCTTTAGGATTAGTTTTAGAACTTAATAATTGTTATTATGTTCCTGCTATCACAAAGAACATTATTTCGATTCCTGTTTTGGATTCCGAAGGTTATTCATTTACAATAAAGAACAATTGTTGTTCTGCGCATTTGAATGATATGTTCTATGTCTCCGCTAAGTTATCAAATGGTTTATATGTGCTAGACTTAGAAATCCACATCTATAACATAGACAGCAAGAAACATAAAGCAAATGATTCAAACCCTACATACATATGGCATTGTCGATTAGGCCACATAAGCTCAAAGCGCATTAAGAAACTTCATCAAGATGGAATTCTCAAATCATTTGATTTGGAATCATTTGATACTTGTGAGTTTTGCTTGATGGGGAAAATGACAAAGTCTCCTTTCACAGGTTCAAGTGAAAGGGCCAATGACCTTTTAACCCTCATACATACGGATGTGTGTGGACCTATGAGTACGTTGTCTAGGGGAGGGTACAGTTACTTCATTACTTTTACCGATGATGTGAGCAGATTTGGATATGTTTACCTCATGCGGCATAAGTCGGAATCCTTTGAAAAATTTAAGGAATTCCAGCATGAAGTACAAAACCAACTTGGGAAGAAAATTAAGGCATTACGATCCGATCGTGGTGGTGAATATTTATCTCAAGGATTTGGTGATCATTTGAAGGATTGTGGAATACTTTCACAATGGACTCCACCAGGAACACCACAGTTAAATGACGTTTCTGAAAGAAGGAATCGAACTCTACTTGATATGGTTCGATCCATGATGAGTCTTGCTGATCTTCCTATTTCATTCTGGGGATTTACGCTTGAAACAGCGGCGTTCACACTTAACAGAGCACCATCCAAAGTAGTGGAAAAGACACCATATGAAATGTGGACAGGAAACGTTCCAAAATTGTCTTTTCTAAGGATATGGGGTTGTGAAGCTTATGTAAAACGTTAACTTTCTGATAAGCTTTCACCCAAATCCGATAAATGTCTTTTTTGTGGGTTACCCAAAAGAGACTAAGGGATACTACTTCTACAACCAAAGCGAAAACAAAGTGTTTGTTGCTCGTAATGGTGTATTTCTAGAAAAGGAGTTTATTTCCAGAAAAACAAGTGGGAGAAATGTATATCTCGAAGAAGTTCGAGATGAGCAACAAATGGATGAGGTTAACACCTCATCATAGGCGGCATGAAAATGCTCAGGATGTGGTGCATTCAATTCACGTACCTCCTACCGTCCCACTTGGAGATACTCCATGCGAAGTCACTCAACCTAGTGAGGTAGAAACTTCTTCTGTTGTTCCCCAACGTAGGTCTAGTAGCTAGGACCATCATTCCGTCAAAGAGATATATTGAATTCTTTTTTACTGAAAGTTCTGAAATAACGATTTTAGAATCAGAAGAGCCTACTAGCTACAAAGATGCTTTGGATAGTCAAGACTCCGAAAGATGGCTTGAGGCCATGAAATCTGAAATGGATTCCATGTCTGAAAATCAAGTATGGGACTTGGTTGATTTGCCTGATGGGGTAAAAGCCATTGGATGCAAATGGATTTTCAAGTTGAAAACAGACAAGGATGGAAACATTAGTGTTTTCAAAGCAAGGTTGGTGGCGAAAGTTTTCAAACAAATTCATGGTATTGACTATGATGAAACCTTCTCACCAGTAGCCATGCTGAAGTCCATTAGGATAATCCTTGCGATTGCTGCCTTTCATGACTATGAAATATGGCGGATGGATGTCAAAACCGCTTTCTTGAATGAGTTCTTGAAAGAGGATGTGTAAATGACATAAACTCAAGGTTTTGAAGATCTAGAAAATCCAGGGAGGGTATGCAAGCTTAAGAAGTCCATTTATGGACTAAAGCAAGCATCAAGGAGCTGGAACCTCAGATATGATGAGGCAGTCAAGAAATTTGACTTTCTTAGAAATGAAGAGGAATCTTGTGGATACAAGAAGTTAAGTGGGAGTAGTATTACTTTTCTGGTCTTGTATGTGGATGACATATTTCTCATAGGAAATGATAAGACCATGCTTGAGTCAGTCAAGGAATGACCTAGGAGAGACTGAGTACATATTGGGAATAAAGATCTATAGAGATAGGTCGAAAAGGCTGATTGGACTTAGTCAAGAGACTTATATTGATAAGGTTCTTGCAAGGTTCAAGTTGGAAAACTCCAAGAGAGGTTTCATTCCCATGCAACATGGCATAACACTTGGCAAGACTCAGTGTCCTTCGAGTCCTGATGAGGTCAAGCGTATGAGTAATGTTCCCTATGCTTCTGCAGTAGGATCCATTATGTATGACATGATATGCACTCGATCGAACTTGCATATGCTTTGAGTATATGCAGCAGATATCAGTCAAATCCAGGAGATGCGCACTGGATTGCAGCGAAAAACATCCTTAAGTACTTGCGAAGGACTTAGGATAATTTTTTGGTTTATGGTGGAGATAGTGAGTTGGTTGTTACTGGATACCCCGATGCAAGCTTCCAGAGTGACAAAGATGATTTCCAATCTCAATCTGGTTTCATATTTTGTCTCAATAGAGGAGCTATGAGCTGGAAGAGCTCTAAGCAGAGTACCATCGCGGATTCTACAACAGAGGCTGAGTATATTGCAGCAGCTGATGCAGCAAAGGAAGCTATTTGGATCAAAAAGTTCATTGGTGAGCTTGGTGTAGTTCCTAGCATTGAGAATGACATTGAGTTGTATTGTGACAACAATGGTGCCATTGCTTAGTCTAAGGAACCCAGATCGCATCAAAGGTCTAAACATGTGCTCAGGAAATTCCATCTCATGCGAGAAATCGTCGGTAGAGAGAATGTGAAAGTAAGCAAGGTTCATACTGAAGATAACGTAGCAGATCCTCTGACTAAACCGCTTGCTCAACCTAAGCATGAGTGTCATACTAGGTCTATGGGGTTAAGCATATGGGAGAATGGCTTTAGGTTGTTTACTTCATGTTTACAATTGTAAAGTCATTTATTATGCTTTGAATGTTTATAATAAAAATTCTTTTCTTATTTAATTATTTGGTTTAGTATTAAATAAAATGTCCAAATAATTTGTGTTTTCAAATAGGATTATCGAAAACGTTTTGATAATGGAACCCTATAAAGTGAACTGAAATCACAATTTATTTAAAGTCCCTAGTCTAAATCACTAAATTGGACATAAGTGATTTATTTAAAAGGCTAGTATATAATTAATTGATAGCGCAGTTTCATGGGCTATGGTGACATAGAGATGTCTAATTGATTATATGGATGTATAGTTGATACATTGAGACTTGACCTAATTAGATTCTAAAAGTAGAATCGAACTACTATATTTAGTGGATTCCTTAGACATGAGTATGTCTTAATATCCACAATATAATTAGTTTAACTTTGACACTGTTAAACGCCGCGCCATAAAAGGAGATTATAAAGGCAGTGATCAGGTGGGCTAAGAATTGAGTGGGAGTTATGGTCATACAAGAGTGGACAAGTCCTCCTATTAAATAAGAATGGTGTCTGGGCCTCTTGATGAGCGAGAACTGGAAAATTGCATGGCCATGCGGAATAAGATTAAAGATTTAATCCTTATTTGAGCAGTTCGAACTCGGCGATCAAGGAACATAAATTTGAGAATAACATGGTGTTATCAAATTTGGCATTAAGTGACTTAAGGAATTTAACATTGCGCTCTTGTCTTCGGACAAGTGGGAGATTGAAGGAATATGTCCTTAGACATCCCGACAATTACTAAATATAAATAGGATTTATATTATGAAGATAATAAAGTTAATTATTTTAGTAATCGTATTTTCTTGCTAGAGAATAAATATGATTAATAGGATAATATTGATTGGGCCTATAACTGAAATAGAGTAATCCTATGAGGTCACACATTGTAGCACACGTTGGACAAAGTAATCCAAATCCATTTAAGATTAGGATTGGGCCGGTCCAAAGGGGAATAGGAGGAGAATTAGTTCTCCCAACTAACCTATGACTCTTCTATTATATATAGGATATAATATTAGAGTTTAGGTGACCAATTTTAATCAGTTTCTTTTCATAAGAGAGAGAAACTGAAACCCTAAACTATTCTCCCTAACCGGCGCCTATACCATCAAAAGGAAGAGATTTTCTTCTCTTCCGTTCTAGCAAACGTTGGTGTTCAACTGGTGCTCGTGGACTGATTAGAGGAGCAACACTTGGGGCTCTCGGATCTTCAAAGCTTGCATACAACAGGGAAATCACGCTACAAAGGTTTGATATTTAAATCCTATTGAATGATTCATGTGTTTGATTATGTTTGCGATCTTATGATAGATGTTAGGGAATTGTTTCCTGAAATTCCGCTATTTGCATCTATATATTCCTACACAATTGGAGGGACAACAAATTGGTTTTTGATGTGTTAAACATTGCCAATTTTGATATCTTAGAGGTGAGTTTGAATCGGAATCAGTTTGTTTTTGCATGTGAAAGATTTTGGGTAAGCGCAATCCACCAATTTGTGTGGCTGCGTTTCATTTGTTGTGTAAAAGCAAGAGATAAGTGCCAATTTGATTTCGTGGATGATTATTATGGTTGAAGATATTTAAAATTTTTGTCTAGAAATTTATTCCATATTGGATGAATTAAATTCCCCTAACTATTTGATTTTTTATTCACAGAAAAGATTGAGTTTTCATACTTGGGGATACATACATTGTAATCTTGAAAAATGAAATATGATTCCTTGAATAATTTATATAGTTTGATCAAAATTTTTAAAAGCAATGTGTAATTAACTGATTGTGAGAAATCAGAGTTCAATTTTTTCAGTGTTTTATTCGAATTAGTATTCCATGAAAAGATAGTTTTTCTATGTAAAAAAAAAAAACACTGTAATTATTCACTGGAAAAATTGTGGAAAAATTATTTTTTTCCCGAATTATTATTCGACCAAAAGATCGAAATTGTCTTTTGAGAAATTATAGATCTGTAATTTAAATTTGGTGGGCGTTTTTCTTTTCAGAAATCCCATATAGAGTATTCAGTTTCCACATAGAAGAACACACTTATCTCCTCGAAGTATTTACGCTAACCCAGTTATTATTTTGAGATTGTGAAATTTAACGTTGCGAGTTTCTGGGATTGGAAAAATTGTATTCGGATTCTTTATGTATCACCTCCTAAGATCAAATCGATGCAGCTTAGTCAATATTTTTTATTTCTCTCATAAAAATTGAATTGCAATTTTAATTCCTTAAGAAATTGTATTTTTTCCCCATATTTTAGTTGAATAATAAGGTTATTCTTCTACTTTAATTTGAGTTAGAAATAAAATTGCCTAATTTGGATATTCATGTAGGTCAGTTAGGAGAAGTATTATCTCAACTTCACATTGATTTTCAAACCCTAGCCTCCCCTACCCCTTCTTCATCAGCTAGGGGTTGCCATGGATGATTTCATCCATGGTAAGCCCCTTTTCCCCTTTTATTTTAAGTTTTTAGTTCATTTTCTTGTTTTGCTGAATAAATTAGTCTCTCTTTATGAGATTTTTTCAAACCCTGTTCTGGGGATTTTAGTCTCTTTTGTGGAGATCTCCTTCTCCCCTATGGGAGTTGTGAGTTTGGTTTTTTTTTGTCTTTGGATATGAGAAATTGTTCTCATTGGTTGAAGTTCAAGACTCAACATGAAGGTATTGGAATCTCGGATGCGGTCAACATGGCTCGATCAAGAATGCTCTTCCCAAACTATGTCAGAATGATAGGCTTCCTCATCAATAACTGCTTGATTCAGCAAATACAAAGGGGCTGCGCTGTAGTGCTCGATCTGGTTCATTGTAGTTTTTTCGAAGACGAATTTGATTTAACCTTGTTTGATTGTATTTTGTTTTCCTTTAATATCTATTGTAGATTCCGTTTGACCTTCAATTAATGAAATTTCTCTTTAAAAAAAAAAAAACTTCACATTGATAGCACAAAAATAAAAGTGATTAAGAATAACCTTCTAACGGGTTCCGCTGTTAGTATGGTTTGATTACACGCTGAACTAAAAGCACACCAAATGTGATCACGATTATGAATTAGGTGAAGAACAATAGAACAAAGCATAACAGTAAGAATTACACTTTGTTCTCCCTTGTTGTTTGATCCCTTTGCTTTGTTCGGTTACACGCTGAATTAAAAACTTATGAATTAGATCATGAAGAACAAAGCATAATAAGAATGTCGGATTATTTTAGAATATGAATTACCTGATCTTGGCTTGCAGTTGACATTGTTGCCTTTCTGATCTGGCTTGCAGATAATGGAGAGAAGAAGATGGTAAACTTTCAAAAATTGTGGAGCGTGTAACTGTAATTGGTTTCTAGGAGTTAGAGATGAAAACTAATTATTTAATCAGTTTCCACTTCCTCTCACTAAATGAGGAATTTATATATTTTTTTAAAAATTTTACTTGAGATAATCCATTTTCGGAAAGTAAATGTTGTACTGTGAAGTGTTCAAAAATTTTTGTGCCTTTTTATCTTTTTTTTTTTTTGCTTTTTGATTAATTAGGTAGTTGCAGTCTTTTCAATACATAAGTGCTATATACAGCAAAAAAAAAAGGCTAAATACAACATCTAAAATTATGCCTAACTTAACCATGGGTAATTTTAATTTTTTTAATAAAGAAAAAAAAATATCGTACGCAGGGGTGCAGCAAAGCAGCAAAATACATTTACCATAAGTACTTGTGCACACAAGCCAATGTGTCACATTTATTTATAAAGTTGGATGCGTTAGGGTTGGGAAAAGTTGAATTACCTGTTCATAATGATCTGATCCGACCGATCCGATCCCTTTTTTTGAGTTTCGGATATTTCGGATCGGATATCCGAAAAAAATCGGATCGGATACGGATCACGTTTTTTGTGTTTCGGATATCCGAAATATCCGTTTTTTTAAAAGTATATTTTTTTTTTAAAAGAAAAACCTAAACAACCTTACTCAAAAACATTCTAAACTGAAAAAAAGAGTCATTCTCAAAAATTAAACCCGAAGTTCAGTTGAAAGGAGCCGTCTCTCATCTCTCTCCACACTCTCCACACGAGTCTGCTGCCACTGACGCCCAGATTCCGGCTAGGCGGCGAGATCTTCGACGCTCCTCTACTCCCGGCGCGATAAATGAGGTAATTCTCTCATCTCACTTCATCTTCTTTAATTTTTTGATGCATTTTGCCATCTTCTTTTTCCTTTTTTTCGTTTTTTTTACTTCTATGTTCGTTTTATAATTTTCTACTGAAGATTGTTCTTCAATTTGTTCGATTTTGTTGTTGTTTCGAGTTTCGACTGCAACTTATTTTTTGTTTTGTTCGATTTCTATCATTGTTGTTTTAATTTTTTACTGCATTTTGCCATCTTATTTTTCCTTTTTTTCGTTTTTTTATTTCTGCCATCTTCTCGACTTCTCTGGTTCGATTTGTTCGACTGAATGTTGTTGTTTCATTTTTTACTTCTCTGGTTCGTTTTTTATTTTTCGACTGAAAATTTCAGCAACTTCTCTGGTTTGTGGGTTCTGTTTTTTACTTGGTCTTTTATTTTTTCGTTTTTTAAATTTGTGCAACTTACTTCTTCTCGGTTTTGTGGTTTCAGTTTTTTAGGTGTTCTTTGTCTCAAGTTTTAACTGATTTTAATTGATTCACTTTTCCTCAATAATGTAGTACTTTCAGCGACAACAATGATGAAATTGATACACACATGGAGAACGTGTGCATATCTGATGATGAAGCTGCAAGTGTGGAAGAAGTTGAGAGATGTGCGGCTCCACCAACTAAGAGGAAGAAGGGAAGCACTTCAGCCTTCTCAAACAAGCCTAAAAACTTGGATGTTGGAACTTAGATGTTGAAACTCTACTAGAACTTGGATGTTGAAACTCTACTAGAACTTTGATGAATTAATTATGAGGTAGGGATTAACATGGAGAAGCCTGCATAGATTATTAGATTGCATAATGCATACTACATTTAATTACTAGAAGTTGCCATGGGCTTGGTGGCTAATATAGTAATAGTAATATGGGCCTTTTGTAACATTAGTGTTGGCCCAAAATTGCCAAAAAAAACAGCAATGAAAAACTTTAAAAAACGAAAAAAATCAACTCTTAAAAATTTCGGATATCCGTTATCCGATCCGAAAATTCCGGATATCCGATTTTTTTCGGATCAGATTCGGATCACTATTTTGCCGATCCGAAATTTCGGATCGGATATCCGAAATAAACAGCCCTATGATTAAGAGTATCTTATGCTAGACTGCTAATTGAACTAGATGTTACTCAAGACATTCCTAGAGAGATTGTTGTTGAAGATCCTGCAGGATCAGTGGTTAAACAGAAGCTGGTGTTTGACTGGCTTCCACCATTTTGTAAGAAATGCCAAATGGTGGGCGATAATTGTGGAGTTCAAGTAGCTGCTAAGGCTCCTACTAAAATGGTTCAAAAATGGGTAGCAAAGAAGGGGTTGAAAAAGATGCTAGCAAGCAGGATGTTCCTAGTAATCAGGGTACTGCTGAATCTAACATACCTGATACTGTGGATCTGGTTGTGGAGAATGAAGAGGTGGCTGCTCCTGTTACTGACACTATTACTCCTGTGTCTACTCTTCCTGTTTCTCAAGAAAAAGAACCTGAAACACCCCTAGATTCTACACCAATATACATGCGTAGTGGAAACATTCATACCAAATTTAAGGGTATTACCGCCACACTTAGATTACGAACCCAAGTGCAAGGCTAATTCATTCCACCAATTCATCCAATGTTATCAAAGTCCCACTAAGTTTAAATTAACATTTAACTAAACGAAACCTGAAATAGCAATTACAATCCAACTAAATAGATAAAATTCTCAACGTAATAGTCAATAACTACTTATTATTAATTTCCTACTATTAAACTTGTCATGAACGAGCGCTCAATGCAGATCATGCATACCTGCAAATAAAAGAAAAGGAAATACATAAGGGAAAACCACAAAATCAGTGGAAATTGAGTAAGCACTACTTCACTCGTTAAACATTTAGGAAAAATATTTTCTTACCTTTAGAAGACATTTTATTAAAACATTTGTCACGCACACAATAAATAAAATCAAACATAATTATCATTAATTGTGAGTTAATTAGTTTTCAAATTATTTTGGAGGTAAGTGAACACGAAATATAAAACAACCAGCAAAATAATGTGGATTCTAGTCCACCACGCAATAGGGTGTAACCACCAATATAGGTCTTAGTCCTTAAGTGTGCACACCCCCCTAGTGAGTGTTTTTGACTCAAAGGAGTATAATAAGCCTAAGGTCGTGCAAATGGCTCCGATCAGATATTAAAGTATCTTGTACTTTCCACCAATATGTTCAACATCTTAGGGATCCTACCTAAGATGACTTACCATCCAAGTTAATTCAACTTTACATAGTGAATCATTCCGTTATCGACTTGTTTAGTTATACTTTGGCAAATAAACATAATTAAACAATTAACTGAATCAAGTATCTAACATATTAATCGTCCTGGTTAATTATTGATATGCCAATTATGCATCTTGGTTCACATGAATATTAAAGACAACACATATAAACTCTATTCCCACCGTACTCAATAAAATAACGTACTTATATAGATTACCATCTACTTTCAAAATTCATAAGTAACTCAATAATCATTATAAGGCATTAATATTGTAATGTTCCCATATAACACTTCATAACATGAGTAAAATAATTCTTCCATTCACGTATACAAGTCAGATTTCGTCCATAACATCAAGCAGATAACACATCTAGGCACTTAAAAACCATGTTTTCACAGGGTTAGCAAAGTGGTGAACATAGTAGCTTACCTTATTGAGCTTGTCTTACTCCTACGAAGCACTAGTGGCTACCTTCACCTTCTACGTACTCTACAATAATCATATAACCCTTTATTAAAACCTATACAACATATATTATGATTTGCCTAAATACACTTGCATTACTACAAGTTATACTCGTAGGGCATAATTTAGTCTAACGATAACATAATAACTTTAGTTGTTTGAAATATAATGTTAGGACATTAAAATATTTTGAGCCAAAATTTATTATAAAATAGGAAATAATTAAAATTCACTGTGTATAGCTACGTATATGCATAATACTATAAGTATCCTTCTTTTTCTAAAATAAATTTAGCAAAGTAAGTTTATTTTTCCCGCCAAAACCATAATCTTCCACATTGAAACATAAGACTAACATACGATTAGGGGTGCTTATCGAACGAGCCGAGCCCGAATAGCACTGGGCTCGGCTCGAGCTCGTTTAACTTTTCATGGGCTCGGCTCGGCTCGAGCTCGTTTAACTTTTCATGGGCTTGGCTCGGCTCGTGAGCTCGACTAGGCTCGTGAGCTCGACTAGGCTCGTGACCTCGTTTTCAGGCTCGGCTCGAACTCGGGTTCGATTATGGGCTCGAGCTCGTTTGGGAAATTTATTTTGCCGAAAATATGTATATACCTTAGTTGAGTTAATATTTTAAAAGAAATACTTAATATAATTTTTAATATATAAATATTTTTTTAATATAAAATATTCTTTTAATATAAAATATTAATCGAGCGGTTCACGAGCTTTTCGAGCCGAGCTTTGCTTAGCTCAGCTCGGCTCGTTTAAGTCTCGAGCCGAGCCACAACGAGCCGAGCTTTGACTGAGCTTTGACCGAGCCGAGCCCGAACTGTTCGCGAGGTTGTCAGGCTCATTATCACCCCTACATCCGATATAACGCTTGCGAACAGGGGATTTCAGGCTAACCGTTCTTGGGCACGAAAAGTCGGAATCCAAAACCGAAAATTCGTATAGATAGAGGGCTATCAGGGCTACACGGGGTTGATTTCGCCCTGGCTTTCGACGAGGTTTGATGGTGTTTCCGGGCTGCCGAAGTAGGGCGGTGCTGAGTTTAAGGTTACCAATGCTTGTAGGTGAGAAGTAGAAGGGGTATCTATAGGGAGTATGGCATATGAAAATTCACGGTTGAGATGATAACGGAGAAATATTTTTTTTTTTTTTAAAGATAATTAAGAAGGATAACTATTGTTATTCAACTTATCATGTTATTAGGAGGATAAGATAAGTTTAGTTTGTTGAGTTGATAGAATTTTAGTTTAAATCATATGATAGATAGTAATTTGAACATAAGAAAAACTAGAGGATAGTTCATCTTCTTCCTACATGAAGAAGATGATAAAAATCAATTTATTTTTAAACTTAAAAGTAATAGTTTAATCAATAAAGTAGATATATAATTGAATCAAAATAAGTTCGTAATTTTTACTTAAGAAAATAAACTCACAAAATTATCAATGTTGTGTAGTAATAATATAATAAGTAAGGGTGAAGTTAGGTATAACTTTACAGGTAAAATATAGGATATTACAGAACCAGAAGAAGGGGTGTGGAAAATGGTCAGTAGGAAAAACAAAGACAAGGGGAAGAGTGTTGTGCAAAGTGGTGTTCATCTTCAATTTGGCTCAGGGCTACTTGGGGGTGATAGGGGACCTAACCCCTATCTCTCTTAATGATAGTTACAACATGGAATGTCAGGGGAATGAATGATCCCTTGAAGGTGAACGAAATTAAACATTTCCTTCTTTCTCACAAGGTGACTGTCTATGCCTTGCTTGAAACCAGGATTAGAGTTCATAACTGTAAAAAAAATTCAAAAGAAGTTTGGAAACAGCTGGAGGTGGTTGTGTAATTATGATCATTCTTCTATAGGGAGAATTTGGTTAGGGTGGATTACTGGTGAAGCTAAAATTGTGGTGCAATTTACTTCTGAGCAGTTGATTATTGTTGAGGTTCAAAATGGTGCTGGGACTCATCTTTTCCATCTGGTTACAGTGTATAATGTACATACTATAGGAGATAGGAAACTTCTTTGGACTGAATTATCAAGCTTTTTGTTTGGTGTTTAACACCCTTGCATAATGATTGGTGATTTTAATGATGTGTGTAGTGCTGTTAACAGGGTAAATGGTGTTGATGTGAGTGAAGCTGAAACTCTTCATTTCAGTAACTTCATGCTTGATATTTTTTTATCTTATGGAAACACCTTCTAGCGACTCTCTTGTTAAAGTCCCGAGCCATTCACAGCTTGTACAGTTGCATTCTTAATAATGCAATTCCCCCTGACCTCTGGTACTTGGTCTAAGGCAGTGCGCAAGGCGGCCCAATTAGCTTCTTCTGTGTACAACATGACTTTCAGGGTGGGTTCTTCAATCTCAATGGGCAAGACAGCTTCAGTTCCATACACCAAGGTGTCTCACCTATAGAGTTATTGGCCGTGGTTCCTATGGATCATAACACCAGTTGTAGTTCTTCAACCCATAGTCCTTCGGCATTGTCCAACTTCGTTTTTATGCCATTTGAGAGGATCTTGTTGAAGGATTCTACTTGTCCTTTGGCTTGTGGGTGGGTGACTTGCAGCAAAGTAAGCTTTTATCTCTCTTTTTGCCACCCAATCTTTCAGTTTTGGCTTTTCAAACTGTGGACCATTGTCAAATACGATGGAATGTGGCATGCCGAACCAGGTTATGCTATTCTTCCAAATAAAGCTCTTGACGTCATTCGTCTTCTGATGCAAGTTTCCATGTTTCTGACAACTGTCACACTTCTTTGCATAAGCAAAAGCATCTTCCTTCAATGTAGGCCAATAATACCCAGTTCTCAAGGCCTTTTCTCCTAAGGCTCTTCCCCCAATGTGAGATGCACATGCTCCTTCATGGAGGTCTTTCAACACTTCCAGCCCATCATCCCTAGTAATACACTTCAGAAGAGGACGATTTAACGATTTCTTATACAAAGTTTCATCCCATAACTCAAGCCACTTGTCTCTGGCCTTGACATACTTGGCCTCCACAGGGTCTGAAGGTAACTGACCTGTCTTCTTAAAGTTTATAATGGGCTCCATCCATACTGCCCCTCGTGTAAGAAACATGACTTGTTCTTGATCGATACTCTTTTTTTGCTTACCTCCCAGAATACTGTCCTTGGTACATCACAGTTAGCTGAGCTGACCAACTTTGAAAGAGCACCATCTTGATGGTTCTCTGACCTTGGTATTTGGTCAAGAACAAAACACTTTTAGGGCTCAATCTTATCCTTGATTAGACGCATGTATTTGCTCATTGAAGCTTCTTTGCATTCATAATCCCTATTAACTTGGCTGACGACTAAGAGAGAGTCTGATTTGGCCTCAATCTCTAAAGCTCCAGCCGCCTTACACATCTTGATCCCAGCCAGCAGGGCCTCATATTCAGCTTCATTGTTGGACGCTTGGAATTGGAACCTTAGTGCATATTCGAACTTATCCCCTTCTGGAGATTGACAAATGATTCCTGCCCCACATCAATTAACAATCGATGACCCATCTACCATGAGCGTCCTGTGCTTCCTACCTTCGACTGGATCGGCTATTGGATCTATAGTTGGTCGAGTAAGCTCAACTATAAAATCTGCCAAAACTTGCCCCTTAATGGCTTTCCTTCGTTCATGTAATTCGACGTCCCACTTCAGCATCCACCCAGCAGCTTCCATCTTTTGTAAAACTTACTTCAGAGGTTGGTCGGTATAGACTAGTATATTGTGAGCCAAGAAATAAGGTCTTAACTTCCGGCTGGCCATGACCAGTGCCAATCCAAACTTCTCGACCGGTGTGTATCTACATTCCGCGTCCTTGAGTACATGACTCACAAAGTATATTGGGATTTGCACTGACTCTCTTTTGGCTAGTAGAACAGTACTCACGGCCTGAGGAGACACAACCAAGTATACGAACAATTTTTCCCCCTCGCCTGGACTGACCAACCTAGGCAACTGACGAAGATGATCCTTGACTTGCTGAAGTGCTTGCTCAGCTTCTGTAGTCCATTAAAACTTGGATTTCTTCTTAATTGTGGCAAAAAAATGATGGCACTTGTCACCTGACTTAGATAGGAAATGTCCAAGAGCCGCTAGGCATTATCCCGTCAGGCGCTGCACTTCTTTAATCTTGTACGAAGGCTTCATGTCTAGAATGGCTTGGATCTTTTCAGGATTTGCTTCTATTCCCCTCTGATCCACTAGGAATCCCAAGAACTTCCCAGCTAAGACGCCAAAAACACATTTTTTAGGGTTCAACTTTAGCTTGTACTTTCCGAGAGTTTTAAAAGTCTCCCTCAGATCACCAACACGGTCTTTTTCTTGCTAACTCTTCACTATCACATCATCTATGTAAGCCTCCATATTCCTTTCTAATTGTGGCTGGAAGACCGTATTGATAAGTCTTTGGAAGGTGGCCGGCGCATTTCTAAGACCAAAAGGCATCCTCAGCCAGCGATACAACCCTTTCTCTGTAATGAAGGACGTCTTGTCCTGGTCATCCGGCCACATGGGAATTTAATGGAATCCGAAATAAGAGTCCATGAAGCTCAGCAAAGCATGGCCATCTGTGGAATCCACCAGACGATCCAACTTAGGCAAAGAAAAACTATCCTTGGGACATGCCTTGTTGAGATTGGTGTAAACCACGCACATTCTCCATGTGCCATTTGGCTTTTGTACCATGACCACATTGGCTATCCACTATGGATAATAAGTTTCTCTTATGAACCGAGATTCCAACAACGACTTCTGTACTTCTTGGTCGACCGCCTAATTCCTGGCCAGCCCCAAATGTCTCTTCTTCTGACAAACTGGTTTTAAACTTGGGTCAACATTTAGCTGGTGGACGGCTATATCTGGATCAATTCCAGGCATTTCTTCAACACTATAGGCAAACACATCTTGAAACTCCTTGAGCAAATTTATCAAAATGTCCCTCAACTCAGGCGTAAGAGAAGATCCAATCCTTAAGGTTCTTTCTGGACGAGCCTCATCCAAACAAACATCCTCTGGGACCTCCACAAGCTCTGGACGCTTAAGTGCTATTCCCATGATGGCCATCACTTCTTCAGACGAGGGAGGCTCTTCTTTGACAGCACATACTTTATTTCTTGCTGGGAAGGTGTTCGGACGTTTTCCTTAACCTGCGTCTGAGGAATCTCAATGGTCATCCTCAACGAGGCTACTTGGTCTTTCGCCATTTCGGTCGTTTTCCCTTCGCCAGCAATCTTCGTTTGGTCCTGCTTTTCAGCTTTCCACGACGATGGTTTCAAAGTAGTTAGGTAACATTCTCTGGCCGCCTGTTGGTCTCCATACAGGGTACCAATCTGGCCACCATCACATTCAAACTTCAAGAGCATAAGATGCGTAACTATCACTGCTTTAACATGGTTCAGAGTTGGTCCAAGAATAACATTGTAGGCTGTCAAGTCTCGGACGACCAGGAACTTGATGAACAAAGTCCGGGAGACCTCTTTTTCTCCTACTCGGACTGGAAAAGTAGCTGTCCCCATAGGGTGGATGATTCCTCCCCAAAACCCAATGATTGGATGGTGAACAGGGACCAAGTTCTTCTCATCAAACTTCAATCTAGACGAGTAATTTGCGCTATTGATGTCTGTCGAGCTTCCGGTGTGTGGTATCCGATTTTTGACTGTCTTAATTAACGGTCTGAATCCCACGAAAGTCTCTCATTGGACTTTGAGTTTTTGAAAACTTGGAAGTCGCCACCCTGTTAATATCTGAATAGGGACAAATTTATTTAACAAATCGTTTTAAAATCAATTTCAAGAAAAATAATTTAAAACGATGATGACTTCATATGGATAAGGCTTTTTTGAAAATTGGTCTTTCATACCATGAGATAGGGTTCGGGGTTTAGGTTAAGAGGTGCGAACGTCTGGAACTCGTCTCCTCTTCCGTTCTAAAGAACAGGCTCTTACTAAATGTGTTATTTTCCATTTTAAAGTAATAATGGCTATTAAAAAGAAAGAAAATCACATAATTTGCACATATACACATTAACCATTATTATTTAGGACCAATATATCATTTGTACATGGTAGGTTTGAGCACTGATGTTGCACTACGTACCAATCATTGCGGGATTGGAATCCACTCATGGATCAAAACCGTCGTAGTTCGGACATATGTCTCACCCTAAATGGCCAATTCCACTGGGGAAAGAGGAGGGGGGACTAGATTATGAATTATTCACTTTTACATGATAAAGTGAGTCATTTTAAGAGAAACTTAGTGAATTTATGATTTTTTATTCACATTTTCGTATGAAAAGAAAACATTTTTTTTATGAAAGTTGAGTTAATCACTTTATTTCATTTTCCAGATTGCCTTTTTGTTCTTGTACTGAATTACAAAAATCATAACTTTCTGTACAAAGTGTTAAACTGAGAATATGATACATCTATAGATAGATCAGTGAGTTCTTTATGTTATATCAAAATTTTACAAGTTTTTAGTGACCACTTGAATTATGGTGAATTTTATACTAAAACTGGTCAAAGCAGGACCTTTATTCAATTTGCTCTTTAACATCCAACTTATTGAACTTATTTTGAAGTGAAATTTGGTATGAACATTATAGACACTTTGCGGAACTAGACTGGAAATTTTCACTTGAATTGAACACTTTTAAGACCATTTTTATTTATTTTCTTAACTGAAGAGAAAATCGGTTTTCTGGAATTTAGTGATTTACATGAACATTTTTGTAAAAATGATTTAAAATTGTATAAAATTCATATGAACATGATTTTTATATTTTTGAAAAGCTACTGATCTTTTCTTCAAACTTGATGTTTTTAGTTTTATCTAAATGATTTTATTTTCAACTTGATTGACAGAACAAGCTTAGGTGGTACTGGACAAAATCAGTTTTGCACAATAATTTTGTATGATTTTTCATTATTTACAAGAAATTTGTTTTTTAGAAATTCCAAATCTCAATTTCCGGAAACATCTTCCACTTCATATGAAAAATGATAAATCCTACGAACTAATTAGTTAATGCAGACGAAAAAATGAAATAAGATAGGAAAGTAAAACTGACCATAATTATAGCATCACATTTTTATATGGAGATGTTTTTACACAATTTTTCTTGAAATTTTTTATGAAATCATTTTTGGTGATAAATAACAACTTGATTAAGGAAAATCACATAATGACATTGTTTCCTAAGAGTCACCCCATTAGAGGTTACTATTCTAGGTGGGGTGATTTAAGGTTGGGAACCTATTAGGACTTCCACATACCCAAATCACTCCAAAGATTAAAAAAATAATAAGAAGAAAACAAGGAGAAAGGGTTAGTAGATGATTAAAAAGATAATCAAAATAAAAAGAACTTCAACTTTACCTTGGTAGCTCAATGATGCACTTCTTTTTTGCAAGTTGTTCCACTTTTTTGTGATTTTTTTAATTTCTAAGTGAGTTTCTAAATCATCTTAATTACTAACTTAAACCTTTTTTTTTGTGTATTTTCCTTCTTTTGATGAACTTCATTGCTTACTAATTATCTTACTAATTTTTTTTAAGTGTGATTTCTTTAGAGGAAAGGAGTAGAGAAGATGAGAGAATTAGTGAAGTTAAGTTGAACTCTTTTCAACTTGGTTTTGAAGGGAATTTTGGAGGGTATTTATTGAGGAATGAAGGAGGTGAACTAGGGTTTCAAAGAGGTAGAAAATCAGATTTTTCATCCAAAAAATCTGATTTTCTTCATCCTTAATCACCCTAATGACATCACTCTAATGACCTCACCCTAATGACATCAACAAATCTCCTTGGAAACACAAATATTCTTATTCTTTTTGGATTTGCTCATTAATGAGGCAAGATCAGATTTTCAGAAAATATTCTTCCTAAAACATCCTAATACATAAAAAAAATTGCATTGAAAATCGTGCAAACAATACTGATCGGAATGCTGCGCCTAGCACAGGAAGCTGCGCCAGGCACAGCACCTTGCGCTAGGCGCAAGGCCCCGCGTCTAGCGCAGGATGCACTTGTGCGCTAGACGCACAATCATGCGCTTTGTGTGCTTGGCGCACACTCGAATCTTTCGGAAAAAATCTGGATTTCCCCCCTCTTACACATAGGATTTGATTCTTATTCTCACATCATTTCATGATTCTTATTCTCTAACTAATGGATAAATGATGTGTTTAGTGAATAAATAATATATTCTTATTCTTTATCCAATGAACAATGACTTAACCATCAAGTAAACTAATTAATGCCGATTTTGGGATACGACTAAAATCCCGACGCCTAATCGCGACTCGTTTTTATTTTTCCGAAAGAATAACTTACGATAATTAATGAAAACTCATCAAATTAATAAAGACGAGCATGATTATACTGTGAATCATTTTATTAAAACGATGGTTGTAGTTATTGACTACGACTCACGAAATTATACTTCTAAGCCGAAAATGTATGATTAATACGCTATAATGGAAAATCGTGCGACAGAATGAAACTCACGCTCCGAGGCGCACACTCCACGATGCATGATGATTTTGTTATTTTTTCCAAAATCTTTATTTATCCGAAAAAAGGGGTTCAAAATTTGTTGTCTACACGGTGTCAATTAGAATTCTTCTTACTCTTAAGTTTGCTATCTTTATCTCCACAACCAAGGGGTCATCATGGGGAGTTTTCAACCTCCCCTGATCTTGCTCACTGACTACTACTTTAGGGAAGGGCTCAACCTTTGTCTAATCAGTTAACAAAATTTGGCTGAGCTCCCTGAGATAGTTTTTTGTGCCCCCTGTTGGTTGGTCCTCCAGCTGCAAATCAACCTGAGATGACAAGAACAACATCCTCATCAGTGCTTTCACTTTCTTTCTTCTTGCTCTGACGATCATCCTTCCTCTAAAACTTCCTTCCCCCTTGGGGCAAGTATGAATTCATCTTTCCTTTCCGGGCTAAATCCTCCAAAGCCCTCTTAAGGTGCTTACATTCGTTGGTCTCATGACCATAGTCCTTTTGACAATACTTGCTCTTGTCTATATTCCTCTAAGGAGTCCTCATCTCAGCTGGAGCTTTAAGCTTATATTAATCCTTTATCTCCATAAGAAGGGAGTATTGGTCTTTGCTAAATTCTATGGGATAAACTGAAGATTCAGATTCTTTCCTCTTTCCTCACCTGGACGAAGTGGTTGTGGAGCTTATAGCCCAAGTCTCAGCCTTTTTAGGATTGCTCTTTTTTGCTTGAGCCACCTCTTCTTGGCTTCAGCACAAACTTTCGTGGTGTGTATGAATGCTTCAGCTTCCTTCAAGGCTTCTCCAAGGGTGGTAATTTTCTTCTTCTCAAGATCAAACTTAAAACTTCCTGGCCGTAGCCCTCTGATAAAAGGCGTCAAAGGCCACTTCAGCATTAAGATCTTGAATCTGCAAGACTTCTAGATTGAATCTCATAACAAAACATCTAAGGGCTTCTTTTGATCCTTCGACTACCTTGCCCAAGTGCATGCTTGTCTTCTTTTCTTGTCGATTGGCAACAAAATGACTAGTGAAAAGGTAACTGAGTTTAGTAAAATTGTTGACTGAATTAGGGGGGAGATTGTTAAACCAATTCTGAGCTACTCCCTTCAGAGTAGCCGAGAAGTTCTTGGACCAAGTAGCATCATCTACTGCTTGGACGTAAATCTGATGCTTATTGGCAGAGAGATGATCATCTGGATCAGTTGTTCCATCAAACGGCTTTATGGTTGGGAATTTAACCTTTGGGAAGGGGGGCGCTTCCATGATCCTGACCGAGAAGGGTGTTGGCCTGTTGTTCAAGAGGGTTCCCAGCTGTCCCTCAATGATTATGAACTCCTTACGATACTTTTTCAACACAGTGTTAGATTAGGTGTTTTCGAGGGCTGCACGCAGATAAACCATTGGTTGTACTACGGTTTTCTCTTCTCTTGGACGAACAAGAGAAGGGCGCATACTTCTTCCTTATGTTCTGGATGGTAACCTCAAAGGGGGGTCTCTTAAATACAGTGTAGACTCTGAGGCCGACTATTGTAAAACAACAGCTTTCTTTGCCTCTAAGTACTCACGGGTAGAGTCGGCAAAATAAACCCGTACCCGTGGATCTGACCCGAAATACCCTACCCGAGACCCGTTTTCCACCCGAAAGTAACGACCTAAAATGGACCCGAAACCCGAAATAACCCGACCCGAACCCGACACAAGACCCGATTCTCACTCGAAAAGTAATGTCCCGGAATACATCCGGACCCGAAATAACCCGACCCGAAAGTAGATAGACCCGAACATGACCCGAACCCGAACCTACCCGACCTGAAATTACCCAACCCTTTAATTTTCTGAAATGAAACTGTTATTGATACTTTCTTGACTTTATATTATCTCTTTTTTGTCATATTTGGTGATTTCTCCTATTATTTGGGCAGGTTCCATCTTCTTTTTATGTTATCTAATCATTGGAATCAGGTTCCATCTCATTTTATAACTCTCTCATGTAGAGAATGTGTTGCAGGTGAAAGGAAGCAGTATTCAAGTCCTGCTCAGCAAGCCTTCGCAAATCACAATATCAATTTGAAGCCCACTGCATCAGATGGAACCAGTTATTAAAAGCTTCATGACATTTTTGTATTAAAAGCACTGCGACTAATTTACAGTCGTAGAAGCTAGATAAACAAGAGTGTCGGATGCAATTTTGTTGTAAGATAACCATCTCCACAATAATGTTCATCAAAATTTGAAGTGAGATAACTAAACCAAAGAAAACACAAATAACTTCTAATTAAGACCAAAGTCTAAATATCACATTACACTATTAATCCAAAATATTAAGGTACCTACAAGAACAAATGTCTCCAAGACAATGTAACTAATACAAGCACTTGAATTAATAAACGAAAAACAAAAGTAAAAACAAGTCTTGAATATGATTCATGAATCTTCACTAAAACTAGCTGGATTACCGAGCCACTGATTTCGTCGAAGTCCAATCCACATGACATCCAACATACTCACTTTCTTCATCAGCTATATAAAACACAATTAAAATCAGTAAAAATGAGAATATTTGGAGTTATAAAACACAATTAAAATCAGTATAAAAAAATTAATCACCTTGAAAGCCATACAACCAACTCCGATTAGTTATCAAGGCCTTTACGTTTTCAGGAACCCGACCCGTTGTAACCCGACCCGATGTAACCCGGATTTTCATGAACCCGGAATGGACCCGGCTCGAACCCGAAGACAAAGTTAACCCGATTATGACCCGACCCGTAATGACCTGACCCGTATGACCCTTTTGCCAGCTCTACTCACTGGCATCTGTTTCAATTCGGTGTCCATTTGGACGAGCATCTTCCTTGGTCTTAACCACCAGGTTTCAGTCCATCTTCCATCGCTGGTCACTGCCTTCTGGCTGTTTTTCTCTGGCTGTTCTGCTAGAGGGTTCCTGACGAGCATGTCGGCTTGGACCTGAACGATTCTCCTGGGAACGCCCTCTAAGAGGAACTGGATTGTTAGCAGTTGGATATGGATTGACTTGGAAAAACAACATATTGTTCTTAATCTGTTCCAGGGCGATTGCTGCCATCTTAGTCTAGCAGTCATTCAAGACGTTCTCCAGATGAGGAGTAGTCACTAGTCGTTCATGATTTTCCTGGATGACGGGTACATGGCTCTGACCAGGAACATTGACAATGGACGGTGGTTTATCCCTCACTCGAGGTGGTCTCTCATCGTCTACGGTATCTTCAACTCGAATCTGAAAACTTCAATTCCTTGCCACATTGGACGAGTGACAATCAGTCATCGTTGCGTCTCCCTACAGGCGGCGCCAAATGTTTGGTCTACTTAGTCGGCAAGTAAACTCTAAACTGCTCTTCAATGGAGACTTGTGCAACGATGTTCGAATCTTGTAACCCGAACATAAGCTCCGTTCCCAACCCGGGAGGTTTGGGTGGTGGTTCCCCCTCCGAAGCTTAAGTCATGTATCAGGAGTGAAAAGGAAAAGTAGAGGTAGAGAGAGAAAGTGAGAAAATATTTTTACAGAGTATGGGCACACTGTTTAAAAAGTTACCTTTCTCCTGATTTCAAGGGGGGCTATTTATAGTGTTTGGGGTCTGAATGCTGCCATTTGAGGTCACCCTAAAATAAAGGCACCTGATTGGTTAGGCAATTAAATCTTGGCACGTGGCAGGCAATGATTGGGTGCTAAGCATCATCCAATCATGTGCAGCCTTTTTTTGGGATTTGGGCCCTGAATATTCCTTAAGGCCAAAGGTGGGCTTTTACTCCCTTCACAGTAAAAACCCAGGGTTTGAACCACCTTTTTTACTCCTTTTGATGGGACACGTGGATGCTCCCGATGGATCCACGTGTCTCCTGGAGAGCCGTCGATTATTTAGGCTACAACATATCCAATATCACATCATACGACATATATCAGTATTCAAAACACTAAAATCCTAAATAGCTAAATAAGAAAATTTCTAATTACTAAATCACAATACAATCAGTACACCATTCAAAACAACAACAAATCAGCAATATGATCCAAATGACGAAATTGAATCATGGGATTATATCAGATAACAAACAAACAAATAAATTCAGAGTCCAAGATGAAATTGGAAAAAGAACACAAAAAATTAAAGTTTGGTGTAAAGAGATTGGGGAAGAGAGAGACTTGAATTTGCTCACAATGCTAAAAATCTCCTTGAATCTCATCTTCCACAAGGCCACAAATATTGACAATTCAACTAAAAACTTACAAAATCACAACACTAGTATGATTATCTGATTAAGTAGCCGTTAATCAACCTCTTTTTCTCATTTTCTCATCTTCTTCTTGTCAAGTCTGCGCAAAATACTACTACTGACTACTCTAATTTTGGTGCACCGTGCTTCAACAAACAACAATGGTAGACACAGACGAATTAGCAGTGGAACAAATTCTTGCAAAAGCAAGGGACCACTGTGTTCTTCAACAAGTTGTCGTCATTAATTGCTCTTCTTTCTCTCACTCTTTTCTTCCTTCTCACCTTGAATCTCGTTACCAACGCCTGAAAAACCTTTCCTTTTTCTTTTTCCCACCCATTAAAACCCAATTCTGATGATTTTGTGAAAACCCCAGAAAAGACGAGGAATACTCGAGGAAAATATCGATTTGGGTATCTATCTTTTCCATCCGTGTCTTTGAATTCTTCATCTAGGTACTTATAGTCCCCCAAATCTAGGGTCAAACAAGGAGGTAAAAAGGGTAAAAATGAGAATTCCCCCATATCTAGTTCACCGTTTTCATATTCTTCTACAAAAATTTTGGGGTTTTGAATCACCAACACAATTTTTTCAAGTTTGAATCACCAACACACGAGTTTTTCCCCAAATTCTATGGTTTTGAATGATAATTTTTTATCTCTAAAAGAGGTAAAATGGATATCATTCGGTAGATCAAGGTGAGATGATCATTTTAGTTGAAGATTTAAAAGAAAAAGAAGATTCATGTAAAAAATATTCAAGAATTTAGTGGAGAACCTTGAGGTTAAAGGTGAGACGTGTGAGAGAGGAAAATATGGGGTTTGTTTTGTCAGTCAAGGCGAGAGAGTGTGTTATAAATATTTTTTTTCCCAAATTAATGGTTGGTCATGTGACCAACTAGGACTAAACACAGATCCGGCACTGTTTATGTATGTAACTAGTTGTTGTGAGTGTGTGAAGTTTAACAACTCAAGATTGATTTTGTTTTTGCCATGGAAAAAGGGTTTATGGTGAAATATGGGACTTGAGAAATTGTTCGGAAGTTGTTTTAAGTTTAAGGTCATCTGAAAAGTCCTTTACTTCTATTATAATTTTATATTTTACGTTTTAGAATATTTTTGTCTTAAAAGTCTCTAGCTGACATAGATCTTGTTAGATAATTTTGTAGTTTTATTTTCTTAATGCTTCTCATTTTGTTTTGTAGACTTTAAGTACCTCATTCTCCACTTGGTGCCTAGGTGATGTTGCTTATTACCTTGACGCTCTTGCTCGGAACTGGTAAGTATATGCTAATTACCTAGTATATTTTAGCCTTGTTACATCACTCTTTAATCTGGTTTTAGATTATAAGTTAGTTCATCTTAGATTGTGTAATTACACATCAAACTAATCAATTAAATATGAAAAAAGTAAATGCAGCAACAACTTTTATAATTAGAATCATTCTTCTAATTGAAACTTTTTTTACCTTGTGTATTCATTGCATTTCTTTTTGAGATAGTAGAATGGTGAAATTTCTCATTCTTTATAACAAACATACAAAGAAAATATTTAGTTGTTTCTGTAATAATAAAATATGTATCTTAAAATGTCTATATGGTCAAGGTTTTTACAGATATCAATTGACTTTTCTATTATGTACTTATTAAATTTTTGTTTTTGTTTTTCTTCAAGATTGTCCAAATTGGCGGTGCAACAAGAGAACAAATGGACACCAATAAATCGAAATTCGAATTAGCATCATACATATCTAGCTAGATGCTTGTTAGCTTTTCTAGGTTTTAGTTTTCCTGGGATTAATGAGTATACAGTTTATATTTATGATTGATGATGTCTTTGACAAATTGAATTCATTGGGATTTTGGATTAGTTAACTTTATGTGTACAATATGATTTATATGTGTGTAGCGATTTGAACTACTACAATATATATTTTAAGTTACCAAAGTATATATATTTTTATTTAATCTTCAAGTTTCAATGTTGGTTTTATTCTAAAGTAAATGTGTATAGAGTTGTCAATTTTGAAAAATAGCAGAAATAGACTATACAAGAATCAAAACACTTTTTAGTGCCAAGAAATTTTGCCAAATAAATATTAAATTTTGAAGCTAATTTTCTTTTCACGAAGCCAAAAAGCTTCTAAAATTTAGATGCGGTAAGGTTGTAAGTCATCGCGTATGAACACGCTTTTACGCGTTGAGAAAATTGGGGATGCTATTTGACGTCGAGAATGGCGACGCTTTTAGATATGCGATTTACCGACTCAATTGGCGCGACGCTTTTTGACAGCGTCCAGAGCAAATTTTGTGACGCTTTTTAGCGTCACAAAATGTGTCAAAAGCGTCCAGAAGACACTTTTTCTAGTCATCGTTGCATTAATTTTGATTTTTTTTTTTCAATTTATCTTGAAGAAGATAGGGGTAGGGATAAGGATAAGGATGATGGAATGAGATAGGATAGACTGATCTTTAAAAAGAGATTCTTTTGATATCTTGGAGAAGATAGAAATGAGAGATAAGGGTAGATTAATCTTGCAAAAGTTTTTTTTTTTTTTTGAAAAGGATATCTTTAAAATATAGGATATGATGGGATAGACTTCTTGGGAAAAAAGATGGGTTGGAGAGAGGAGACAAGATAGGATAGGTCAAAATCCATGATGAAAAACTCTGTTATTATAACTTATCAAGATGCACTCTAAAGATAAACTCGATTTACATGATGTGTTTGGAAAAGATTATTATCTTTGAATTAGGTGAGTTTTTTTTAGAAAAAAGATGACTTACAGGTGATCATGAATAATGATACAAAGACAGATGAAAAATCGTCAAACAAACCGTCAAAATTAAGCTATAAGTAAGTTGCATGTATTTCGCCACATGCAAGGGTCTTGTGTGCCACACAAGAAAGCCTCACGAGGGCTCTTGCGTGCCATGCAAGCGTCTTGAACCAGGCCCAAGTCTCTTGCATGTGACGCAAGGTTCTTGTGCTTGGCGCATGATGTTTTCGACGCGTTTTTTGAGATTTGACTATCTATTGGTCGTTTTTCGATGTTTTTAGTCTAGTTCAATGGGAGAACGAGGGGAAAGCATGTTGAACATAGCAAACAAGCAATCAAGAATGTCAAATAGGTAAGAAAGCATGCAGTTGCAACCTTAAATTATCGGGTAAATTTGCTATAAGATACTACACTATTGCTCGGGAAATGTTTGGAAAGGACAAAGCGCAAACCCCTCGGGGGTAGCCTCATGCATTAAACATGTGGTAGTGGGAGGCAAGAACAAGACCTTATGGTGGCTCTAAAAAATAGTCATACAATATTCCTAGCAAATATATTGCAAATGAATATGACATTGAATATATTTCCGAGTTTCCTAAATAGAATTTTTAAAATTTTTAATTTTAAGGAAATTTATATTTAAAAATAGATTCCCAGTCGAGTTGCCAAATTATAGGCATGTGATTATCATATTTAAGGCCACACAATAATTCGTGATGTTTTCATTCGAAGAGAGTTGCCAATTAAATTCATGAAAAATCAATAAACCAAAAGGAAGGGATTTGAGTTTGAGGTTAATTTCCTTACTTATTAAATGAAATATTCAAATACACGCACATAAGTTAATTAATTGCATAAATAGACAAACATGTTAAAGGTTGATTTTTCAACACATAAGATATAATTTCGGTGATCACTTAATTAAATCACAAGATTAATATGTACTTAGTTTGGTTGTCCAAATTATCTTATTAGGCTTGATTTAACTTTGTAGGTCTGATTTAGCAAACAATAATGTATTGGTGATCAAACTGTTTATATTGCAATAAAAAAAGGCATAATAAATAATATTCAAGGAATGAGAATAATTATAGTCCCTACATCACAAAATGAAATTGTTAGTATAAAAGAAAGGAATATTATCTCAGATAACCCTGAAATATAGGCTTTTTCCAAATAACAACTACATTTCACCCAAATCGCGGAGAATTCTAAACTTGTAATTTGTCATTAAACTTGATGGAATGTTGGACGGCTTTAACTATGTTGACATTTATAATTTAAAACCTATTTTTTTAAAACATATAAACAAAACAATTTGTATTCTTCATCCTCTCTCTTTTGTTCTTCACCCCTCTCTCTTTGGATCTAGATAAAAATCCAGCTAAATTCTTGTAAATTAACAACAAATCTATAATTAAAAAGAGAGATTCAAATCCAAAGTTGAAAAAAGATAATTCGGATCGAAAAGAGAGAGAATGATGCATACGCATCTGAGAAGAGCTTAGGAAAGCTTCTTTGATGATTAATGGGTAAGCTCATTTTTTTTGGTATCAAAGAAAGCTTAATCTTTTATGATTACATTATCCTTAATGATGATGGTTGAGTGAGGAGCTTGAGAAAACAAGAAAAACGATGGAATAGCAAAGAAACCCACCTAGGAAGGGAAGGTGGCAAACTGGTTGTATTGCATTAATCTTTGATGATTACATCACTTTATTTAATGAAACGTTCAAAAAATTTTACTTTCATAAACCATTCTTGGATACATGTAATACTAATATAATATAAAGTATATAACTTTAATAATAATAAGTCATTTTTCCTTACTTAGGTGCCTTTCCTAAAGTGTGTACACCGCTCCAAGTTTAGTATTCCTTAATGAGTCTATTACGAGGGGTTATTACCTTTTCCACGTGACTTACTACAAGAAGTACATGGGTAAATAATATTATGGCTATCGTTCTTGCTAATAAATTGCAAGCGGTTGCCTAGGTAAATAATAACAGCTACCGTTCTTTTTAATAAATAACAGGTCGTGACCTCTTTATAAATGTGATCTTCGAAGATCATATAACTAATAAAACTCATTTGCAAATAATCCTCCTTTAAAAATATAATAATTCCTATAAACTTAACCATGTAATGGCATAAATAAAATATTTGTTTGTAAAATTTTTTAGAAGTAGTACCAGCATTAGTATAGCAAAAGTAACGATTGAAAGACCATGCTAGTATAACAAATCCAAAACCATGCTGTTGTGCTAGCTCGCAAAAATCTCCATACTAATATAATGCTATTTTGATATGCTAAAGCGTGAGAATTGCCACTAAGTAACATGAAAATAAACCAAGTGTACTGCTAGATTCTAACAATCGAGTAACTGATGTAAACTAATAACAAGAATTAAGAACATGTTCATAATGTCGGTTAACAATTATCTCAAAGTCCAAAATTGAAGATGAACTATAAACTAATAATAAGGTTGTGGTAAGTTCATAAATTTCACATACTCATGAAAACTCATAGTGTCCATAATAAAACTCGTATAAGACATGCATATTGAACCAGAATAATAACTCTAGAAACGGTGTAATCCCCCGTAATTTTATGAATTTTATAAATATTTTTTAATATATAGTTATTTATATTTAAATATATTTTAGCATTTTAATGATTTATTTCTTCAAAGGTTGACTATTTGAAAATCAAAGGAATTATTTTAATGATTTATTCAAGTCAAATATTTTATCAAAGTCATGCTTTGAAAGTATTTGAAATGTTTGAAATAATTATTGGATTTGGAAAAGGATTTTTAAGTGGGTGTGAGGAGCCCAAACACTCTTAGATTTGGAAAAGGATTTATAATCCTAGCCCAATTACCTTTTCCTAAGCCCATAAGGGGAAATCTATATAAACCCCATAAACCCCAAAATTTTCCACACAAGCTATTTTCTCTCTCCTCTTTCCACACAACCCTAATTCTTTTTCTCTCTCTTCGATTTTTCGTCCTAGCTCTTTCGGCCTTGTCGTCGCTGCTTCGCCGGCCTGCCACCCGTCCACCATCACCGACCGCCTGAAGCAGTCGTTGCCGGTCGTCACTGCCCCTCGGCGTTCCTTCCTCGTTTCTTCCTTTGATTTGGTTTGTTTCTTTTCTTCCTCCTCAAGTTTTATTCAAAGTTTGTATCTTTAAAGTTTGGTATTGATTTATTCATGTTTAAAAGTTATAGTTTAATGATTTATTATTGAATTCAAGTTATATAATTTATTTACTGAAGAAATAAAATTCAGATTTGCATATTTGAGTTTAAAGTAGATTTTAATTATCAAAGCATGAATTTTTAGGGTTATGAAAGTTAGAAAAACCTAGTATTTATTATACGTTATGAAAGTTATTGCCTCTATGTTTCTAAGCATGTTTGAATATGTTTTAAGGGAGTTTTAATTCATGTTATGTTGCTGGAAATTTAAAGGAAGAGCTTTTAAGGTGTTTTATGATGGACTTTAACCACTAGTGTAGTAGGTATTATGCTAGGAGGTTAAGTAATGAAGATTTATTATTGGGAAAGGTTTTAAACATGTTTAAGAGGGTTTTAAAGTATTTCATTATTGCTGTAAATTCATTAAGGATTGATTATGAATTAATATTGGTTATTTTAGGCGGAGAATTCTCTCTAGGCGGTTTTTAAGAATGTTAAAGTGGCCTATCAGTTTGTCTGCACAAGGTACGTACATACCTATGTGTTGATTGATGTAGTATCATGATCTTAATTTAAGAAGAAAAGTTATGTAGTATCATGTATAGGACTATGTTGAGTTCATATATGATTTCTATTATGTTGGATTATGCATGTTTTATGCCGTTGTGTAAACATGTTGATTTTGAGATTTATATTATGAGATTTATATCATGTTTGTATGGAAGATTGATGCAAGCATGTTGGTTGGGAACTTTATTTTATTAATTCACATGGGGGAATTAATATATTTATTAGTATTGGATCATGGTTGATCATTGTTCCCTTTGAATATTTCACTGCTTTATAAGGACTGAGGGCCTTATTTGGTAAGTTGATATTTTCTACCTATGAAAGGTATATTGGTTGTTGGCTAGGTTCAACAAATAAGAAGGATTGGATTAAAGTTGAAAGTAATCTTGGATTGTTAAGTTGTGTGATCACTTTTCGAATCCTAAGATAAAAATGGAATTAAGTTTGTGATTGTTGATTGATTATGATGTTTGTGTTTACTTGTGAGTCATAACAAGTAATAACTGGTAAATCATGTAAAGTGAAATTGGATAGCAATAGCTTTAGACTGGTGCACGTCTGAAGTGTTGGATAATTCGGAGTTGGGGTACATGGTAAGCATGCCATGGCTTTTTCTGAGGCCGGATTGATCACCATGTCCTGTTTTATTTAAAAAGGTTCCTCGATATCGTAGGTCATGGGAATACGGTGTCGCGCCCGTATTTTTTCTTCCAAAGGGAAGGCTGGTTTTAGTTAGACAACTCGGTCTATTGACTATTCCATTTAAAGTAATAAGAATGTTGTTAAAGTTTAGTTCAATAAAGTATCTGCAAGTTATTATACTATTATTTATTCTTGCCTACTATTTATTACTATCATATTAGGATTGTTTACTTGTTTAGTATGTAGTACTCAGCTTTGCTGATTACGTGCTTTTGTTGTGCATGTTGATCATGGTTTTGCCTTATTAATCCTGTGATGACCCATTTCAGTGAGCAGCCTCTAGGGATCAATAGTGCATTGTCCATCTACAGGTTTGAAGATGATGCATCATTGGGTTCGGGATTGGAGAGCTTGTGTAGTTTATTTACAGTACTTTTGAGTTATACTTTTTATAGTTGGTTTGGTTTGGTATTAAGGTTGACTTTGGTTTTGTTGGTTGGTTTTGGAGTTGACTTTGTTATTGACTAAGTTTTATTTATAAAGTTTATTATTATTGTTTTTCGCTGCAAAATTCTGAATCAGCCGATACGTTTTCACACGGGCGATAATACTTTGATATTTCTCTATGTTTTATTTTAAAAAGGTATTTTAGAAAAGAGAGAATTGTCGGGGTGTTACAAAGTGGTATCTGGGAGCTTCAGGCTTTTATTGGCCTTTCGTGCGAACTTTAAGTCTTTAGACGCCTAACTAGCTAGTTACTTAAAATAATTTTTTTAGAATTGAGCTCGTACTTATTCATGGTAGTTAAATTACTTTCGAAAAGTCTTTTTCAAGATTCTAGTATTATTTCGATTCGAAATTATTTCTAAAGGGGTCCAAAAAAATTTATTTTATTTTGATGTCCAAATATTTTTTTTATATAGTCCGAATTCTTTTTTTTTTCGAGTATTATGTTCGAAATTTTCGAACTATATTTCTTTTATATTGTTCATTTTTTTCGGTTCCTTCCAAATTCGAAAAATTATTTATTTAAATTATTTTCAATACTCTAGTTTATTTTAGGATTTTTTGATGGGAATAATCCCACCTTTGGGCGATCCTCCCAAAACAGTCCCACCTTTCATAAATTTGGGAATAATCCCACCTTTGTGGGACATTTGTCAAAAACGAGCCTTTTTACTAGTCACCGGTTCAACAAGTGATGACTCGCCATTTATTTATTTTTTTTAAAAAAAAAAACCCTCCCACCACCCTCCCCCCACCCCCACTCACATTAAACCCCCACCCCACCTCCCGCAGGCAGGCAGCCACCGCCCACCCCAATCTTCGTCTGTGGCCACCGTCGCCCCTCCCTCCGAACAAATTTGTTTTTTGAATTTCAACAGTAGAGAGCAAGAGGAAGAAAGGAGAAAGAGGAAGAAGAAGGGATGGGGGTCTGCCGTGGAAGCGCGCGGGTGGAGGGGGTTCACCTGGGGAAGCGCGGGGGGTTTCGGGGGAGGGGGTTTGTGGAGGGGGGTGCAGAGGGGGTTTGCGGGGAGGGGGTTGCAGGGGAGGGGGTTTTCGAGGGGGGGGATTTGCGGGGTAGGGGGATTTGCGGGGAGGAGGGTTTTCGGGGGAAGGGGGTTGCGGGGGAGGGGGACTTGCGGGGGATGGGGGGTTTTGGGATAGGGGGTTTTCGGGGAAGGGGGTTGCGGGGAGGGGGTTTTCTGGGGAGGGGGGATTTGCGGGCGAGGGGGTGTTTTCGAGGGAGGGGGGTTTGTAGGGGAGGGAGGTTTGCAGGGGGGAGTGGGGTTTATGGAGGGGGCTCGCAGGGGAGGGGGATTTGCGGGGGAGGGGCGTTTGCGGGGGAGGGGGTTTGCGGCGGAGGGGTGAGGACTAGGGTGGGGTGGGGCTGGCAGGGGGTGGGGGGGTGGCTGGGGATTGCTGTGGGGATGGGGACTGCAGGAGTGGGGTGGCTAGCTGGTGGTAGTTGTGGTGGAGAAGAAAAAGAGGAGGGAGAAAAGAGAAAACCTACATTTGCAGGTTACCAACAGGTCAAGGTCCATTTTGAGCAGACACACCCTAAAGGTGGGATTATTCCCAAATTTATGAAAGGTGGGACTGTTTTGGGAGGATCGCCCAAAGGTGGGATTATTCCCATCAAAAAATCCTTTATTTTATTATTTTATGAGAGATAGGCAGTATAGGAAGGGCATATATAGGATAGAAATATTATATGTCTGCATTAAATAGTTAGTTCAGCATGATTATATTTTTCTTCCCTGCTAACTGTTTATGTTATTCCTACGCTTTATGTTGTTGGTTATTCTTGTGTATTGTTTATTGTTGGGATTATACGTCAAGTGAGAGTACCAATTGCTTATAGAAGTTACATTTATTGTTATAGATTCCTAGCCATGTCTGATAGAGAAGATACTAGAGTAGGGAGCTATTACAACCTTATCGTGCTGAGTGATGATAAGATTGATGGAGGTTATGAGTCTGATGATGATAACTACACCGAACTAAAGTTCATTATGTGTATGTATTAAGAGTAGGCATGCCTGATAGTGATGATGAGATTCTTCATGAGTTTGACCGTGATAGAGGGCAGACCAGGAGTGATATTTACCATGATGTTATGAGACCATATAGTGATTATGACTCAGAGGAGGACGAGCCTCAACCTAAACGAAGATCCACAAGATTTAGAAGATATGTTTATTATACTACTGAGGACATTGATGAATTTGTAGATGAGCTTTTCACTCCAGAGAACTACAAGGAATCAAAGGATAGGATTGATGATGTTTCACCTTAGATTATTTACCTATTTATTTATGCTTTAAAGAATAATATTGGATAATTCGTCCAGCAGTGGTTAAATTTATTTCATAGTACCTTTATTTTTTTTTTTAGGAAAAGTATAGTATTATGGTTTAGAAAAAAAAATTGCTATTAGCATCTTTTAAGGAATAAAAGTTAAATATTTAGTTACCCAAGTGAGCAAGAATTTATTTTGGCACGCGAATGAGAATATTTTTATTTATTATTTGTCATGATCAAAATTTTATTCATGATTCCTAAACAGTGTGTTTTTGATGTGAATATTCTTCATGGATGATTGATGATAATTATTTATAATATTGTTGTAACTTCATGAGAAATTGTTTGTTGATGCGATCTTTATGGTCAAATCAAATGTTTCCTTCGTAGAGAATGGCATGTAAGTATGTATCGAACCTAAAGTAGAGTACGTTAATTCTTGGTCATGCACTAGAATGGCAAACAACAATAACGACTTAGATGCTGATATTCGCCTTTTGGCAGAGAGATTAACGCAAGAGAGATCTGAGCGTCCCGATTCTGCTGGGGATATGTTTGAGAGGCTAGCCAAGGTTAAATCACCATACTTTAAGGGGCAAGCTGATCCTACCTTTTTAGAGAACTGGATTAGAGAGGTTGAGAAAATCTTTTGGGCAGTGAACTGTCCTGAGAATATGAGAGTAGGTCAGGCTGTGATGTACCTAAAGGATGAGGCTGATTTATGGTGGAGAGAAAATGGGGCTAGACTGAGTGCTACTGAGGGATTCAATTGGGATTCTTTTGTTACTGCCTTGAGAGGGAAGTTTTACCCTGCTTTTATGAGGAAACAGAAAGCTCAAGAGTTTATCAACCTTAGGATGGGGAGTATGACCATCTCTGAGTACTATAGCAAATTCATAGCACTGTCGAGGTTTGCACCTGAGGTAGTAGCCACTGAGGAATTAAAGGCTCAAAAGTTTGAGCAAGGTTTGACTGAGGAAATCCAACTGGGTTAGGTGGTGAAACTTTTTCATCCCTGGATATTGTTTATGGAAGAGCCGCCCACATTTATGGTCTTCAGTCAAGGCGTGATAAGAAGAATGTTGTAGTGGGTGAGAAAAGAAAGGATTTCAATGCTGGGGGGAATCAAGGGAATTTTAAGAAGAACAGGAATGGGAATGGGAATTTCCATGGGAGGAATAATTAGGGCTACAATAATAAGGGTCAATCTGAGAGAGTGTACCACTGTAAGAAGTGCAGTAATAACCATAATGGTAGAGACTGCAATGGAGACCCAGTGACCAGTAACTACTGCCAGAAGAAGGGCCATAGGGAATATGAGTGCTTTGCTAAGCAAAAAAAAGAAAATGGCAATGGGGGTGGTAACCAAGTGAGGTCTGGATTTAACCAGTCGAGAAATCAGGGTTCGAAGCCTGTAGGTGCACATAACAACCAAGGGAGCTACAATAAGCTTGCTAGTGAGACAAACAATCAGAACAAGGCTCCGGGTAAACTGTTCGTGATGAGTCGCAATGAAGCTGAACGATCTGCCGACGTAGTTTCTGGTACTTTTTCTATTAACTCCGTGCTAGTTAAAGCATTATTTGATTCGAGGGCGACTTATTCTTTTATTTCGTCATCTGTTATTAAAAGTCTGGGGCTAGTATATTTTGAGGTGATTGATTTGCCTATTAGTATACCTACTGGTGAGATCATATGGTGTACCAATTTGTTTAAAAATTTGCCTCTGAAGATAGGAGAATGTATTTTCCCTTCTGATTTGATAGAGTTTAATATGGGAGACCTAGATGTAATTCTGGGGATGGATTGGCTAAGTTTATACAAGGCCAAGATAGACTGTGAAGTTCATAAATTAGCTTTAAGAAATCCTTTGGGGAAGTTGACCTCGTATAGACGTCTTGGGAAGTCCAAGAACTTTGGGGTTATTTCCGCGATGCAAGCGAATAAGTTGATGAAGAAGGGGTGTGAGCTATTTTTCTGTAGTGTGCAGGATGTTAGTAAGGAAGTTAGGGTAAATATTCAGGATGTTCCAATCGTGAATGAGTTTATGGATGTGTTTCCGAGTGAGATTTCGGGTATGCTGCCTGCTAGAGCTGTTGAGTTCACCATAGACTTAGTTCCTGGAACTACACCTATCTCTAAAGCACCCTATAGAATGGCACCTCCGGAGATGAGTGAATTGAAGATGCAGTTGCAAGAGCTGTTCGATAAGGGTTATGTTAGGCCTAGTGCATCACCCTAGGGAGCTCCTGTGTTATTTGTTAAGAAGAAAGATGGGAGTATGAGGTTGTGTATCGATTATAGGGAACTGAATAATGTAACCATCAAGAACAAGTATCATTTGCCTAAGATAGATGACCTATTTGATCAATTGAATGGAGCGAGCGTGTTCTCGAAGATTGATTTGTGATCAGGGTATCACAAGTTGAGCGTAGCTGATATGGATATACCTAGACTGCATTTAGGACTCGTTATGGTCATTATGAGTTCACTGTAATGCCTTTTGGGTTAACCAATGCACCTGCCATATTTATAGACTTGATGAATAGGATTTTCCATGAGTTCTTAGATAAGTTCGTTGTGGTATTCATTGATGATATCCTGATTTATTCGAAGAATGAAAAAGTGCATGATGAGCATTTGAGGATTATATTGGGCACGCTTAGGAAGAATTAGTTGTATGCCAAGTTCTTTAAGTGTGAGTTTTGTTTGGAGAAAGTAGCATTTTTGGGTCACTATGTGTCTATGAAAGGAGTCTCTATAGATCCTGCTAAGATTCAAGTTGTGAGTGAGTGGCCAACTCCCAAGAATGTATCTGATATTCGAAGTTTCCTAGGTCTAGCTGGCTATTATAGGAGATTTATGAGAGATTTCTCGAAAATAGCAAGGCCAATAACCAATTTGATGAAAAAGGAGTCAAAATTCGAGTGGAATGAGAAGTGTGAGGAACTTTTAAGATTTTAAAAGAACGTTTAACCTCCGCACCTGTTTTGACCCTGCCTGATGGGAACGAAGGATTTGAGGTGTATAGTGATGCTTAAATGAATGGTCTGGGATGTGTGTTGCAACAGAATGGGAAGGTGATCGCGTATGCGTCGCGTCTTTTGAAACCTTATGAGACTAATTACCCTACCCATGATCTAGAGTTAGCAGCCATTGTATTCGCCTTGAAGATTTGGAGACATTACGTTTATGGGGCAATCTGTAAGATCTTTACTGACCATAAAAGTTTGATGTACATTTTCAGTCAGAAAGACCTCAATATGAGGCAGAGAAGATGGTTAGAGTTGATAAAGGATTGTGATCTAGACATCCAATATCATGAGGGGAAAGCAAAAGGAGTTGCTGATGCGTTGAGTAGGAAGTCAAGTCATAGCATGAATGGATTGGTAGTTCCTGAATGGTTATGTCGAGATATGCAAAGACTTAGCCTAGAAATCTTAAATCCTGGGGAGATCGAGGCAAGATTGAGTGCTTTATCTTTGGAGTTGTCAATTTTCGACGAGATCAAAGAGAGTCAAGTTGGGGATGAGCACCTAGAGAAGATTATGGAAAAGATGGGTCAAGGAAAGGAAGTTGATTTTAAGATCCATGATAATGGTAGTATGAGGTTCAAGGGAAGGTGGTGTGTACCACAAAAATGTGATGAGCTTTCGACGTCTTATGGATGAGGGGCATAATACGTCATATTCTGTGCACCATGGGGGTGATAAGCTGTATAAGGACCTTAAGCAGATCTATTGGTGGCCAAACATGAAGCGTGAGGTTGTCGAGTTCGTGTCTAAGTGTCTAACCTGTCAGAAAGTCAAGATAGATCATAAGAGACCCATGGGGAAGGTTCAATCCTTAAAGGTTCCTGGATGGAAGTGGGATTTCATATCAATGGATTTTGTGACTACTTTGCCTAGAACAAGGAATGGCAATGATACTATTTGGGTTATTGTGGACCGTTTAACGAAGTAGGCCGTGTTCATTCCAATTAAAGAGGCATGGAAGAATAAGCAACTTGCGAATACGTATGTTAAGCAAGTAGTGAGATTGCATGGGGTTTCAACCGATATTATTTCAGATCGTGATTCGAGATTCCTCTCGAAATTTTGGGAAAAGGTCCAGTTAAATCTTGGGACAACATTGAAAATGAGTACTGCCTTTCACCTTGCGACCGATGGTCAGACTGAAAGGACTAACCAAACGATGGAAGATACGTTGAGAGCCTGTGCTATTGACTTTCAGGGTAGTTGGGAAGACCAATTAGATTTGATTGAGTTTTCATACAACAATAGTTATCATGCGAGTATTAAGATGGCACCTTTTGAGGTATTATATGGAAGAAAGTGTAGAAGTCCCATTTGCTGGAATGATTTTAGTGAGAATATAATATTGGGGACAGAATTCATTGAGGAGACTGTCAGGAATGTGAAGTTGATTCAGGCTAGAATTCAAGCTGGTCAAGATAGGCAAAGGAGTTATGCCAATTTAAAGCGAAGAGAAGATGAGTTCGAAGTAGGTGATAAGGTGTTCCTCAAAGTATCACCAACTAAGGGTGTGATGAGATTTGGGAAAAAGGGCAAATTAAGTGCCAAATATGTAGGTTCATATGAGATTCTGCAAAGAATTGGAAAGGTAGCTTATAGGTTGGCTTTGCCAATGGAGTTCGAGAAGATCCACGATGTGTTTCATATTTCCCAACTCAAGAGTTATATCCCTGATGAGCGTCATGTCTTGGAGTCTGAGAGGATCCAGATTGATAGTAGCCTCAGATATGAGGAAAGGCCTGTGAAAATTCTTGATAAGAAGGTGCGTAGTACACGCAATAAGGATGTCAATATCGTGAAAGTGCTTTGGTCGAACCATAAGTCCGAAGAGGCAACGTGGGAAGCTGAAGCTGAAACGAAGAAGAAGTATCCAGATTTATTCCTTGAGGTGAGTTACGAGGGCGTAACTCGTTTTCTTTAAGGGGTAGAATGCGATAGAATTTCGCGCTTTTTACCTATTTTTATGCATTTTTATGCTTATTTTGGCGATTTGCACATGTTGGTGCAAAATAAATAGATTCTCCGCATTAGAAAAGGTGTTCATGAGTAACACAAGTGTTTTAAGTTGGCAAAAGAGTGCACATGAGTGGCACAAGTATTTCTCCAATGGGAGTTGAGTTAAAAATTTTTGAAAATGTGTGAGTTTTCGTGTCAAGTTTCGGGACGAAACTTCTTTTAAGAGGGGTAGTCTGTAATCCCCCGTAATTTTATGAATTTTATAAATATATTTTAATATATAGTTATTTATATTTAAATATATTTTAGCATTTTAATGATTTATTTTTTCAAAGGTTGACTATTTGAAAGTCAAAGGAAGTATTTTAATGATTTATTCAAGTCAAATATTTTATTAAAGTCATGCTTTGAAAGTATTTGAAATGTTTGAAATACGTATTGGATTTCGAAAAGGATTTTTAAGTGGGTGTGAGGAGCCTAAACACTCTTAGATTTGGAAAGGGATTTATAATCCTAGCCCAATTACCTTTTCCTAAGCCCACAAGGGGAAATCTATATAAACCCCAAAATTTTCCACGCAAGCTATTTTCTCTCTCCTGTTTCCTCCCACAGTTTCGGTAACCCTAATTCTTTTTCTCTCTCTTCGATTTTTCGTCCTGGCTCTTATGCCCTTCTCGTCGTTGCTTCGCCGGCCTGCCACCCGTCCACCATCACCGACCGCCTGAAGCGGTCGTTGCCGGCCGTCGATGCCCCGTCGGCATCCCTTCCTCATTTCTTCCTTTGCTTTGGTTTGTTTTTTTTTTCTTCCTCCTCAAGTTTTATTCAAAGTTTATATGTTTAAAGTTTGGTGAATTATTCATGTTTAAAAGTTATAGTTTAATGATTTAATATTGAATTCAAGTTATATAATTTATGTATTGAAGAAATAAAATTCAGATTTGCATATTTGAGTTTAAAGTAGATTTTAATTACCAAAGCATGAATTTTTAGGGTTTTGAAAGTTAGAAAAACCTAGTAGTTATTATAAGTTATGAAAGTTATTGCCTTTATGTTTCTAAGCATGTTTAAATATGTTTTAAGGGAGTTTTAATTCATGTTATGTTGCTGGAAATTTAAAGGAAGAGTTTTTAAGGTGTTTTATGATGAATTTTAACCACTAGTGTAGTAGGTATTATGCTAGGAGGTTAAGTAATCAAGTTTTATTATTGGGAAAGGTTTTAAACATGTTTAAGAGGGTTTTAAAGTATTTTATTATTGCTGTAAATTCATTAAGAATTGATTATGAATTTATATTGGTTATTTTAGGCGGAGAATTCTCTCTAGTTGATTTTTAAGATTGTTAAAGTGGTCTATCAGTTTGTCTACACAAGATACGTACATACCTATGTGTTGATTGATTTAGTATCATGATTTTAAGAAGGAAAGTTATGTAGAACCATGTATCGGACTATGTTGAGTCATATATGATTTCTATTATGTTGGATTATGCATGTTTTATGACGTTGTGTAGACATGTTGATTTTGAGATCTATATTATGAGATTTATATCATGTTTATATGGAAGATTGATGCAAGCATGTTGGTTGGGAACTTTATTTTATTAATTCACATGGGGGAATTGATATATTTATTAGTATTGGATCATGGTTGATCATTGTTCCCTTTTGAGTATTTAACTGCTTTATAAGGACCGAAGGCCTTATTTGGTAAGTTGATATTTTCTACCTATGAAAGGTAATTTCGTTTTTGGCTAGGTTCAACAAATAAGAAGGATTGGATTAAAGTTTAAAGTAATCTTGGATTGTTAAGTTGTGTGATCACTTATCTAATCCTAAGATAAAAATGAATGTTTGTGATTGTTGATTGATTATGATGTTTGTTTTACTTGTGAGTCATAACAAGTAATAACTGGTAAATCATGTAAATTGAAACTGGATAGCAATAGCTTTAGACTGGTGCACATCTAAAGTGTTGGACAATTAGGAGTTGGGGTACATGGTGAGCATGCCATGGCTTTTTCTGGGGCCGGATTGATCACCGTGTCCTGTTTGATTTAAAAAGGTTCCTCAATATCGTAGGTTATGGGAATACGGAGTCGTGCCCGTATTTTGACTTCCAAAGTGAAGGCTGGTTTTAGTTAGACAACTCGGTCCATTGACTATTCCATTTAAAGTAATAAGAATGTTGTTAAAGTTTAGTTCAGTAAAAGTTATCTGCAAGTTATTATTCCTGCCTACTATTTATTAGTATCATCTTAGGACTGTTTACTTGTTTAGTATGTAGTACTCAGCTTTGCTGATTACGTGCTTTTGTTGTGTATGTTGATCTTGGCTTTCCCTTATTGATCCCGTGATGACCTATTTTGGTGAGCAGTCTCTAGGGATGAATAGTGCATTGTCCATCTACAGGTTTGAAGATGATGCATCATTGGGTTTGCGATTGGAGAGCTTGTGTAGTTTATTTACAGTACTTTTGAGTTATACTTTTTATAGTTGGTTATGTTTAGTTTTAAGGTTGACTTTCATTTTGTTGGTTGGTTTTGGAGTTGACTTTGTTATTGACTAAGTTTTATTTATAAAGTTTATTATTATTGTTTTCCTCTGCAAAGTTCTGAATAAGCCGATACATTTTCACACGGGTGATAATACTTTGATAATTCTCTATGTTTTTTTTAAAAAGGTATTTTAGAAAAGAGATAATTGTCGGGGTGTTACAAATGGGATACTAAGTTTGCAAATAATATTTAAAGATCTACATATACAAGCACCTTGAAATTAAAAGATTACTAATGGAGAAAGAGAAAAGGTAGGTTAAAAGAGAGAGTTTATACTTGAGAAAAGAGATGTATTTCGCAAATTTGGTATGAAGAATATGAGGGGTGGAAGCCCCTATTTATACTATTTGGGTATGTAGAGTCGTAGTAATTAAATGATGGGTTTAAAGGAAAAGATAAACAAATCTAGTTAAGATCTAACAAATTTTAACGATCATCCAATTAAGATTGGGAAAAATATAAATTATCCCATAATACATAATTCTAGAAGGTTAAATAATTGAAGAATATAAATTAAAGAAAAAGATATACAAGTTGGTAAACTTAGCTCACCACCGTGAACTCTTGGCAGCATGGGAATTTTTTTATTTTTTTAAAATTTTGTAAACCATTGTAAAAATCTTTAAAATGTTTTATTTCTTTTTTAAACTTGGTTTTAAAAGTTATTAAGCTAAGGCCCAATACTCATTTGAGCCTAAACCGTAAAAGCGGTGATTAAGCCCCCCCTAACTTTGCTCAAAAGTGAGATTAGGCCCCTCAAGTTTCACTTGTGGTGATTAACTCCCACAACTTTACCCAAATGTGAGATTACACACTTATTATAATATTCAGCCATTTTCTCTTTAGTAAATAATTTTTTTTTATGCTAAGATATTAGATTATACATATTTTTATACAACTTATTCTTCCTGGCAAGGCTATGAGGAAGATGAGAATAATTACATAGTGATAAGGCCTAATATGGCAAGGCTGTGAGGAAAAAAAGATGCACGTCCAGTGAAGAAGTTGTTTTTTTTTTTTATTTATGTATGTTTGTATTAATATGTATAATTTATGTATTTAAGATATTTCATATCATCATAAATGATTTTGAATTTTTTTCCCAGGTATTTTTCCTAAAAAAAATACATTTGTAAAGAAAAAAATGGTTATATATACTAATAAGTGTGTAATCTCACATTTGGGTAAAATGTGGGGGTTAATCACCACAAGTGAAACTTAAGGGGCCTAATCTCATTTTTGAGCAAACCTAAGGGGCCTAATCATCACTTTTCCCTAAACCCTTCTAAAAATACAAATATTAACTTACTAAAAATACGGAGTATTACATATTACCCCCCTTAAAAGAAGTTTTGTCCTCAAAACTTAAGAAAACAAGTAACAAATAAAGCAAGTAATTCATACATGCATGTGACCAAAATTGATATTTATTTTAGTACTAGGTTCATAGTGTATGAATAATTGGTCGAGTGAGTTCCCAGAAAAAAAAGAGGTGTGGCGCAAATGACCAACTTAAGTACCAAATCATTCCTAGCCAGAACTTTTCTCTGATTAAATAATTCATACACTTATTCTGTTATTCAAAATACAAATCAGAAAATATTTATACTTGAAAATGAGTACTATTTTTGTGGAAAAAGAAAGCAAAACTTGCGCATAAAATGCCAAAAAAAATGCAAATAGAATGCAAAACTCTAGCTTCTATGCCCTTTCTAAATCTATCCTTACTCTCATTGACAGTTTATTATACTTTCCAAAAAACCTAGAAAACTAATACCACTTTATAACACCCCTAAATTTCTCTCATTCTAAAACCATATTTTAATATAAAACTCTTGAGAAACTTGAGAGTATTACCACCACGTGATAACGTTAAAGGCTTTATTACTAACTATTAAACGGAACTTTAAACTAATGCAGCGGAATAGCTGAAATAACTAACTCTTCATTGAAATAAACTTTATTCTTCAAGTATGACAATGAAAATTAAGAAAATCGAAATAACAACTCCTAAACTAATCATGATTACTCACTAGCTCCCCCATTTGAAGTATGCATCACATTAACATGTAAACTCTGCTCGCCAAAATAGGGTCATTAGAGGGACAAAGCCATAAAACAAAACAAAACAAATATAAATGCGTGTCAGTAAAAAAATTGAGTACATATACAAAATATTAAATACTTTATTCAATAAAACATTTAACTTTCATAAACCTTCCTTGGATACTTGCAATACTAATATAATGTAAAGTATATAACTTTAATAATGAAAATTTATTTTTCCTTACCTAGGTACCTTTCAGTGGGCACACCCCCCCAAGTTCAGTATTCTTCATGTGTCTCTGACGAGGGGTTACTACCTTGTCCACATAACTTACTACAAGAAGTACATAGGTAAATAATATTATGGCTACCGTTATTGCAATTCAATAAAAGTCGTTATCTGAGTAATTAATAATAGCTACCGTTCTTGCTAATAAATGACAAGTCGTTGCCTCTTTATAAATGTGATCATAAAAAATCATATAAGTAATAAAATTCATGTGGAAATAATCTCCTTTAAAAAGATAATACTTCATATAAACTTAACCATGTAATAGCATAAAGTGGCACTAGCATTAGTACAACAAAAGTAACGACTGAAAAACCACGCTAGTATAATAAATCCAAAACCATGTTGTTATGCTAGCTCGTAAGAATCCATACTAATATAATGCTATTCTGATATGCTAAAGCATGAGAGTTGCCACTAAGCAGTGGCGAATCTGTGTTTAGTCCTAGTTGGTCACGTGACTAATTAATCATTAATTTGGGAAAAAAATTAAAAACACTCTCTATCTCCTTGACTGACAAAACAAACCCCATCTTTTCCTCTCTCTCACGTCTCTTCCTCTCTCCTTTACCCTCAAGGTTCTCCACTAAAATTCTTGAATATTTTTTACATGAATATCCTTTTTCTTTCAAATCTTCAACTAAAATGATCATCTCACCTTGATCTACTGAATAATACACATTTACCTTTTTTAGAGATAAAAAATTATCATTCAAAACCCTAGATTTTGGGGGAAAACTTGTGTGGTTGTGATTCAAACTTGAAAAAATTGTGTTGGTGATTCAAAACCCTAGAATTTTTGTAGAAGAATCTGAAAACGGTGAATTAGATATTGGGGAATTCTCATTTTTACCCTTTTTACCTCCTTGTTTAACCCTAAATTTGGGGGAATTAAAGTACTCAGATGAAGAATTCGAAGAAATAGATGGAGAAGATAGATACTCATATTGAGATTTTCCTCTATAATTCCTCGTCTTTTCTGGGGTTTTTATAAAATCATTAGAAATGGGTTTTAATGGGGTGAGAAGAAGAAAAAGGAAAGGTTTATGAGGCATTGGTAACGAGATTCAAGGTGAGATGGAAGAAGAGAGTGACAGAAAAAAGAGCAATTAACGGCGACAACTTGTTGAAGAACACAATGGTCCCTTGCTTTTGCAAGAATTTGCTCCACTGTTGATTCGTCTGAGTCTACCATTGTTGTTTGTTGAAGCACCAAAATTAGAGTAGCCAGTAGTAGTATTTTGCGCAGACTTGACAAGAAGAAGATGAGCAAGTGAGAAAAAATAAGTTGCCTAACGACTACTTAATCAGATAATCATACTAGTATTGTGGTTGTGTAAGTTTTTAGTTGAATTGTCAATATTTGTGGCCCTGTGAGAGATGATATTCAAGGAGAATTTTAGCATTGTGAGCAAATTCAAGTTTCTCTCTTCCCCAATCTCTTCTACACCAAACTCTAATTTTTTGTGTTCTTTTTCCAATTTCTTCTTGGACTCTGAATTTATTTGTTTGTTTGTTATCTGATACAATCCCTTGATTCAATTCTGTCATTTGGAACATATTGGTGATTTGTTGTTGTTTTGAATGATGTAGTGATTGTATTGTGATTTAGTAATTAGTAATTCTCTGAGTTAGCTATTTAGGAGTTCATTGTTTTGAATGATGATATATGTCATATGATGTACATATTGGATGGCCTTTATAATTGACTTTTTAAATCTCATTTAAATTATATATTAATTTAAATTTCAGAATGAAAAGGAAAATTACAAGGGATATTTCAATTTTTTTTCTAAAAGAATGAATATTTATTACTTTTGGAAATTTTATGATTTTTTTAATGTATTGGTCACGGGTTGTATTGAGGATTTGCGTTAGTGTGACCAACCATTATCAAATTCCTATATTCGCCACTGCCACTAAGTAACATGAAAATAAACCAAGTGTACTGCTAGATTCTAAAAACCAAGTAAATGATGTAAACTACAACAAGAATTAAGAACATGTTCATAATGTTGGTTAACAATTATCTCAAAGTCCAAAATTGAAGATGAACTATAAACTAATAATATGGTTGTGGTAAGTTCATAAATTTAACATACTCATGAAAACTGATTGTTCATATTAAAACTCATATAAAACATGCATATTAATCCATAATAATAATTCTAGAAACACTATACTAAGTTTGCAAACAATATTTAAAGATCCACATATACACGCACCTTAGAATTAAAAGACTATCAATGGAGAAAGAGAAAGAGTAGGCTAAAAGAGAGAGAGAGAGAGACAGAGAGTTGAAACTTGAGAAAAGATATGTATTTCTCAAATTTGGTATGAAAAATATGAGGGGTGGAGGCCCCTATTTATACTATTTGGTAGGTAAAGTCGTAGTAGGACTAGTAAATTAAAAGATGGATGTAAAGGAAAAGATAAATAAATCTAGCTAAGATCTAGCAAATTTTTACGATCATCCAACTAAGAATGGGGAAAATAGAAATCATCCCATAAAACATAATTCTAGAAGGTTAATAATTTAAGAAGATAAATTAAAGAAAATTATATACAAGTTGGTAAACTTAGCTCATTGCCGTGAACTATTGGCAGCAATAAACTTATTTTTATTTTTACTTTTTTTTTGGTAAACCTTTGTCAAAAATTTTAAATGTTTATTTTTGTTTTAAACTTTGTTTTAAAAGTTAGTAAACTGTGAGTCTCTTGTTGATTTTCGACCAATTAGTTTGTGCAATGTGGTGTATAAAATGGTCTCTAAAGTGCTGGCTAACAGATTAAAATTAATCCTCCCTAATATTATCCATGAGTCTCAGAGTGGATTTGTGCCGGGGAGATTGATTACAGACAATGTATTAGTTGCTTATGAATGTTTCCATTTTCTAAGGAAAAAGAGAAAAGGAAAAAAAGGTTTTCTGGGGACTAAAACTGGATATGAGCAAAGCTTACGACCATGTGGAATGGGAGTTTTTAGAGAAGATGATGGTAAAGTTTGGCTTCCCGGGTGCTTATATTAATAATATCATGAAGTGTGTGAATTCTGCTTCTTTTAGAGTCCTTGTTAATGGACAACCATCACGTGATTTTAAGCCAAGTAGAAGGCTCATACAAGGGGATCCGCTGTCTCCATTCCTGTTTATTATGTGTGCGGAGGGTTTATCTGCTCTTTTGCGTGATTCGGAGAAAAAAGGCCACATTCATGGTCTTAAAATTGCCAGAAGGGTTGATCCGATATCTCATCTATTTTTTGCTGACGATAGTCTTCTGTTTGTGAGGGCAAGTGAGGTTGAGGTGGAGAATGTGCTGGATATTCTTTCAATTTATGAAGCTGCTTCAGGTCAGAAACTGAAATTGGACAAATCTGATGTGACCTTTTAGCCGAAACATTGAACTTGAGAAGAAAATTTTGCTTCAGATGAAGTTATTTTTTAAGGCTGTTGATGAACATGATAAGTATCTTGGACTTCCGACTTACAAAGGAAGCTCTAAGAAACAAGTGTTCCAAGTTATTCAGGATCGTATCTGGAAAAAGCTTAAAGGTTGGAAAGAGAAATACTTGTCACAAGCGGGCAGGGAAATTCTTATTAAATCCATAGCACAAGCGATACCTACCTATGCGATGCAATGTTTTTCTATCCCTATAAGCATTTTAAAGGAGATGGAAAAATTGTGCAGGCATTTCTTTTGAGGCAAAAAGGAGAGGAAAGGAAGACTTGTTGGGTTGCTTGGGAGAATATGTACGGATCAAAGAAAGACGGGGGAATGGGCTTTAGAAATATGCAAGTATTTAATAAAGCCATGTTAGCGAAACAAGCGTGGAGGGTGCTGAACAACAAAGATTCACTCATGGCTCGTGTTTTAAAAGGGAAATATTATCCAAATTGTTCGTTTTGGGAAGCGAAAACAAGCTCGAATATGAGCTTCACATGGCGTTCAATTTTGGGAGCTAGAGAGGTGATTGAAAAAGGAGCTAGGAGAATAATAGGCAATGGGGAAAACACTAATATATGGCGTGACCCTTGGGTGGCAAAACTGCCAAACTTTAGAGTGGCCTTAAATCCGAGTGAGCGTGATGATGTGCCAGTGAGGGTGAAAGATTTGTGGGTGGAACGAACGTGGAATGTTGAGCTGTTGCAGGAGTTCTTTTCACAAGGTGAGATTGATGCAATTAAACACATTCAAGTGCCGCTGTTTGATGATGAAGATAGGTGGGTTTGGCATTATTCTCAGAATGGTATGTTCAGCGTGCGGAGTGCATACTATATGTTGCTGCAAGAAAATGCGAGTGATAGAACAAGTTCTTCAATAAGTGAAGGGAGATTTGAGTGGCCTGTAGTATGGAATGCAGAGGTGCCACCAAAAATAAAACATTTTGCTTGGAGGGCTGTAAAAGAAGCGTTGGCAGTTCGAGAACAATTGGGGAAGCGAGGCATGGAAGTAGAGGTGAGGTGTGCAATGTGTGGGGAGTATAGTGAATCAGTTTTACATGCTCTTGTCACGTGCAGGGAAGCTCGAAATATATGCTATCTCTCTCCTTTGAGATTTGAATTCCATGGCAATGAGAATAAGCCCTTTAGGGAATGGTGTGTTTCCCTCCGAAGTGTTCACAAGGACCCAAGATGGTGGAGTCTCTTCTGGAGTCTGTGCTGGGGTATTTGGTTGAAGCGAAATAAGTGGATTTTCAAAGGAAGAAAGTGCTTGACTGATGAGCTTATACACAAGGCAACATGCATGGTGAGAGAATATGTACAAGCTAATGAGGTGAGTGGTGGGGGTGTGATACAGCCACAACTCAACAAAGTGTGGAAGCCGCCGGATGAGAGTGCCTATAAAACAAACTCGGATGCAGCCATATACAGAGGGGAAGGGGTGGGACTTGGAGGAGTCACAAGGGATAGTATTGGTGATGTGGTGGTTGCAACATGTTGTTTCCTGCCAGGCGAATTCGAAGTGGAGGTGGTGGAAGCCATGGCAATGCGGCATGTGATGAAGATCTCCATGGAAGCAGATTTTGGAAATCTGGTGCTAGAAACGGACAATCTTACTGTGTTCTCAAAGCAGAAAAAAAGAAGCAGGGAACCTACTGAATTGGGCAGCATTATGAATGACATTTATAAGCTTGCCAGTGGGTGTAGTTCTGTAGCTTTTAGTTTTGTTAAAAGGGAAGGGAATGGGGTTGCCCATGGACTAGCCAAACTTAGTAGAAGTTTTGATGATTGTAGAGTGTGGTTGGAGGAATATCCTCCTGATGTCCATGCTGCTGTAATTGCTGATCTTACCTCAGTTTCTTAATAAAGTTGTTTTGAGTTTCTCGTAAAAAAAAAAAAGTAAACTGAGGCCCACTACTCATTTGGGCTAAACGTTTATTTTAAATACCCAAAATTTTTCAAAAAAAACCTCTTTTAAAAGCTTTAAATAAATAACAAATCCTTTTAATAACTAATAGTCTTTTCAATAACTGAAACCTTTCTAAAAAAATATAAATATTGACTTACTAAAAATACGGAGTATTTACAAATGATGTCATGGCAGAGTGAGGAGCTTGATAAAGCAAAAAAAATGAATGAATAGCAAAGAAACCCACCTAGGAATGAAAGGTGGGAAATTTTTGATGATTAGTGTTGTATTCCATGTTTTGATTATGCTAAATAATTAGGTCTTCTATAGTTTTTATTTTGAAAAAAAATAAAATTTCCAAAAATATTATTATATTATTTTTTATATATATCTTGTGGAGAAAGATTAATAATTTAATATAGTCAATATATTATTTATACACTTTGCATTTTATCATATGGTATGTTTGATATATCTATTAACTTAAAATCTTTGAGTAAAATATTCTTAAGTTATTATATTGCTGTTGTTGTTATTGATTGAGAATAGGTTGAAAAGTGCGTCGCTTAAATTCTGGAACAACATGCTTGAAATTCGCCAACTGCCTCTACTCACCTGCGGTTTATCTCCACTAACGGCTAGTGCAATCAGTTGCTATGATCATGGGCAACATGGCACACGCTCGTGAAGATCGTGGTGCATAAACGCCTACATTTTAGCTGACGAAAATCATGGGAATATTAGTTGAACGTTATGACTTGCAGCAGCTATTTAAGAAGAAAGAGTTGTTCGAAAAAGATATAACTTTCAAGCATTCAAAAGTTAATCTTTACTTTGAGAGTTTTTCTGTATTTTCTTCTTCTCCTACAATACATATCATTGTGTGTAGGTGAGAGAAAAATCTGAGAATATCCTTGTAATCAAGATAGGGAAAGAAAGAAAGAGAGAAAAGAGAAGACTTCGAGTGAAGTCAAGTGAGTGTCATCAGTTCAGTGGGAACTAAGTGACTGGGAACAAGTTCCTAGAGGAACAGAGACAGATGCAGTAATAGGTTGTAAAGAGAGTCTTTTGGCCAATTATGTTAAGAGAAGTATTGAGTGAAAATCCCTCGGGGTCAAGGTTTTTCTTCCTATTAGGCCTAGGAAGTTTTCCTTGTAAAAATCTCGTGTGCATTTTCTCTTTTGTTTTAAGTTATTTCAATTCCGCATTTTAAATTTGAAAACTACTCCTCAACTACAATTCACCCCCCTCTTGTAGTTGGTCTAGCGTTCATACTAAAATAATAATTGGTATCAGAGCCTAGTACCTCCAGAATCATCTAACACTGAGGAGATTGTACCTGGCACAATGAACACTACGGGAGAAAAACTTGATGAAGGGTACTCAATTCAACGCCCACCTATGTTCAATGGCAAGCACTATCCATACTAGAAGAATCGTATGGAGATCTTTATAAAAGCAGAAAATTACCAAGTATGGAGCGTAATTGAACTTGGTGACTTTGAAGTTACCAAGAAGAATGAAAAGGGGGAGCTGGTTCCTAAACTCCTTAAAGATTTTAACAAAGACGACTTTGACACAATGGAAATGTACAACATGGCCAAGAAGCTACTCCATTGTGGTCTTGGTCCCCATGAGTACAACAGAGTCATGGGATGCAAGACTGCTAAACAAATGTGGGAACTCCTTCAAGTTACTCATGAAGGAACAAGCGAAGTGAAACATTCGAAGATTGATATGCTCATGCATAAATATGAATTGTTTCATATGAAACAAAGGGAGCCTGTTCAAGACATGCTCACTCGCTTGTCGAACATAATAAACGAACTGGAATCTCTTGGAAAAGTTATCTGTCCAGAGGAACAGGTTCGTAAGGTTCTAAGGAGTCTTCCACTGGATGAAGAATGGATGGCCAAGACTACAACGTTGTTGGAAACAAAGGACATCACAACTTTCAATATTGAACAACTTGTTGGTTCCCTGATGACCTATGAGTTGCATCTAGGAACTCATGAGACTGAAACATCAAAGCCTAAGGCTCTGGCTCTCAAGTTAGAGGAATAAGAAGATTCAAAAACTGATGATGAAGAAGCGGCTATGATCGTAAGAAGATTCAAGAAATTATTGAACAAGAATTACAAAGGAAAGGTCACAAAGAAACCAACAAAGTTGAGTTGTCATAAATGTGCAGGCCTTGATCATTTCATCAAGGAGTGTCCTCAATGGAATAACGAGAAAGCAAAAGGGAAGTACAAAGAGAAGGGTAAGGAACAACATAAACCCTTCTTGAGAAATGATATGAAGAGAGCCATGGTTGCAGCAAGGGGAAAGTCTGACTCAGAAGATAAGCAGAAACAGACAGAGGAAGAAACTACCCATCTATATCTCAAGGCGAATGTTGAGGACAAAGTGGAATCATCAAACCCTAAGGTAACTTTTAATGCCATTGAAGAGGAACTTACAGAACTTAATAAAATTAATAAAACTTCTATTAGAAACCTTAGATGACTACAAGGAAGTTTGCGCAAAAAGAGATCAAGTAACTAATGCCTTCACTAAGAATCATTCAAATTGGTTTAACACATTAAAATGTGATACCGAAAAAAGATTCTTTGAACTTTTTGACAAGAGTAGAGCTTATCAAGAAGCCTTCGAAAAAGTCAAAAATGAGAATTATCTTTTGAACATGGATATGGTAGAATTGAAACTGTGTGTTCCTGAAGGAACAATCAATTCAACTAATACCAGAACCAACGTTGAAAATTTGAAAACTGATTATGAAAATGTTTTACAAGAAAATCTGGTATTAAGGAAGAAACTGGAACCCTCAAGGTACAAACCTCCTGATCCAGTCACTTGGATACAAAAATATCAGAATAAAGGACGAAACTGGAACCCTCAAGGTACAAACTTCCTGATCCAGTCACTTGGATACAAAAATATCAGAATAAAGGAAGAGATGGTCTCAGTTTCAATCATAAGAAGAAGAACAAAAAGAAAAAATATGTTGATCTGCCAAGTAGTAAAATATGTTCTTACTGTGGGGATAGTGGTCACATTGTGTCTGACTGTTCCACCATAGAAGAACGTATTAAGAGGAACACCTACCTGGTAAAACAAGTTTGGAAAGTTAAGAAAGACTCAAGTCCAACAAAGGAACCCAAGCAATACTGAGTTCCTACCACTAACTAGTTTGTTTAGTACATGCTGAAGTGAGGGGGAACAACTTGTGGTACCTCGATAGCGGTTGTTCTAAGCACATGACAAGAGATAGATCAAAATTTCTCTCACTTTCAGTCTAAAATGGAGGAACTGTGACCTTCGGAGACAATCTTACAGGTAACATTGTAGCAGTTGGTAAGATTGGAAAATCTCAGTCACATTCCATAGATAATGTATTTTTGGTCTAGGGTTTAAAGCATAGTTTACTTAGTATATCTCAGTTTTGTGATAAGGGAAATTCTCTGAAATTTACTAATGAATCTTGTGTAGTCAGCAATAAAAGTACAGAAACCAAGATCCTTGAGGGAACGAGGAAAGGGAACACCTATTTGGTTGACCTGAACCTTGTTCCTAGGATCAATCTCACATGCTTAAGTGTGATTGAAGAAGATCCTCTAGTATGGCACAAGAGTTGAGGTCATGCCAGCTTGTCCCTACTCCATAAACTAAGTGGGAAAGACTTAGTAGTTGGTTTACCAACAATTATGTTTTTGAACCACGGTGTTTGTGATCCATGCGTAAAAGGCAAGCAAGTGAGATCCTCCTTCAAATTCTAGAAAATGGTAAGCACACAAAATCCATTGGAACTCATTCAAATGGACTTATGTGGCCCTGTATGAATCCAAAGTAGATCGGGTAAGAGATATGTGTTGGTCATTATAGATGATTTTTCTAGATACACTTGGGTTATCTTCCTTCATAGCAAAAATGAAACTTTTGATGAATTTCTAACCTTTGCTAAAAAGATTCAACGAACTAGTGGTTACAAATTAAAACATCTAAGATTTGGCCATGGTAAGGAGTTTGAAAACTCCAAGTTTGATGAATTTTACAGCAATGAAGGGTTAGATAACAATTTCTCTACCCCAAGGACACCACACCAGAATGGTGTGGTTGAAAGGAAGAACCGGACTGTAGAGGATATGGCTAGAACGATGATTATTGCAAGCGGTCTTTTGAAGAATTCATCAATAGAGTCATGCTAAGGCCAATTACATTGAAGACACCATATGAACTCCTTAGAGGAAGAAAACCCAATATCTCTTATCTTCGTGTTTTTGGATGTAAATGTTTGTATACAAAAATGGAAAAGATAATTTAGGAAAGTTTGATGCTAGAAGTGATGAAGCTATATTTCTAATACATGCTTCAAGTAGTAAAGCTTGTCGTGTTTACAATAAGCTAACAATGTGTGTAGAGGAAAGTGTCCATATTATCTTTGATGAAACTAACTCCTTGCACGAACAGAGTTATGATGATAACTTTGAAAATTGTTTGACTCGACTTGAAGAGTCAAATCATTATGATGAGGAGCTAACCCCTACAGGAAAAGAGAAGAAGCGTGTTCCTAAACCTGAGAACCCTGTGCCTGGTCCTTTGGGGAAACAAGCAGCAGGAGGAACTCAGGAAGAAGAAGGAACTCCTGAACCAGAAGAAGATCAAATGATTCAAACACCTCAAGAAATTCCAGTTGCAACCAGGAGATTTGATCCAAAGCCTTTGAAACACCAAAATTCTCATCCTTTAGAATTAATTATAAGTGATATTGAAAAGGGAACTCAAACGAGATCCCAAATGAAGAATTTTTGTGCTTTTCATGCTTTTCTATCTATGACAAAACCTAAGGATCATACGAAAGCACTCAAAGAGGCTGATTGGATAAATGCTATGTGTAGACACATAATCATGTCTCCCCATTTAATGATCCAATGATGAAGCATACCGCGGCATTAGTTGGCGCGACCCAACGGAAAATCAATCTAAAGAACCAATCCAAAATGTGTTTTGAAATGATATTCTAAAACCCAATTAATTGTTCATGATGATTAATTGTATTTTAAGCCCATAAAATATTTTAAATCCATTTTTAAAAGTCCCAATCAAATATTTATTATTTTAATAAATATTTTTCATAATCATTTTCATTATCATTAATCAAAAATTAGATTTTTAACCCGTAAAATTCCATCTCCGGACGCGCAAAGGAATATTCGTGAATATGCGCCGGACGCGGGGCTGCGCTCAGCGCGCCACGTGCGTCCAGCACATTGGCCATATCGCGTCAGGCGTGCCAATGAGCGCCTGACACGTAGATTTTGTGACGCGTCAGACGCAAGTCTTGTGTGAGACGCAACTTTCTTTTTTATCTTTTCAAAACGCGTTTACACGTGCCTAAACCTGATTGGGCTGGCTGCGTCAGGCATACCAATGTGTGCCTGCCACGTAGGCTTGCGCCAGGCGCAAGGCTTGCGTGCAGCGCATGCCTTCTTTTTCCTATAAATACTCCGTGATTTCCCCGAATCATGGATGGCTTTTCAGATTATTATTTACGCACCCAAAAAACTTCCGAATACTCTCAAATACACACAAATACTTTCAATACTCTTCAATACTTTCAATCAATCCGTCTTCACTACGTTTTTGGTTTCACGACTGCTCGTCCTAAAGATCATTGCACTCCTCAATCTAAACCGCATAGGTATAATACCTAAGGATCCTTGAGTCAATTATTTTTATTGCTTTGAAGTTACTAACTATTTCTTTCATGATGTAGATCTTTAAGTAATAATCGCTCTCCTGTATATTTTAACCCCTTCTCTTTATTGCCTTTCATATTATTTTACTTGCCTGATCATTCTATGCATATTATATGATTGTCCCTGCTTTATTGCCTTTATCACCCCACATGTTATTTTTGCTGATCAAAGACCTAAAGAACTGTCCTAATTAATTCAGATAATATGGACAACCTGTTAGGAACCTTGTATAATGATTGTATAATAACTCGTCACTAAATAATTAGTCTTTCTGTGTGTTTCCTGAACCCATCTAGATTAATTATTTTAGGGTGCTTTAAAACGTTATATGATTATTCTTTTGCATAAAATCTGCTGTGAATCGTTATTTAGTAGAGGCCAGCAATGGGCAATATAGTTCCTGACTATGTTGTACCCTCACCCCCGAACTCAATCTCTGGTTCATTTTACCCATATATGGAGTCTTGACGGGGAAATCTACATTGGATAATTTGTCCCTGCGGTTTTCCCATATACAATTAGGTTTATGATTCTTCCTAAAAAGAATTGTTGGCGACTTATTTCAAGACAATTTTCAGTATAACCTTAATAGTGGGGTACTCAAATCTAATACGCGCTCACACCGCGTAGGCGAAATAAAAACACGCCTACAATTTGGCGACTTCACTGGGGAGGATTTTAAAAAGTTAATTTTTTTAAATGAGTGGGTGAAACTTGAAAAATATGATTCATTCTTATTTTTATGCCTTTGAATAATATATTGTTTTGCATATGCATGGCTACTGTTCAGCCACCATAAGGACAATCTACCTTGCCTCATTAGCACATGTTCTATGTGTGAGGTCACCCCCGGGGGGTTTGCGCTTTATCCTTCAAAAAAGCTTCCTGAGCGATAGTGTTGGATCTTAGTTATAAGCAAACCTACCCAACCATGGCATTGTCCTCTTGCTCCTGACTTGAGACTGGAGTGCGTCTTACACGTGGCCACCTCTTTAAGCAGGGGTACGAAGTGTGGGATCAATCTCTTAGTCATGGACCCTTTTCAGACTGAACCTAAACCTGACCAATAGTTTCAAACATAGAACTGGACTTTTGGTTGGAACTTTTTGCATCCATGTTATATGACATTTGCCTGTGATTGCAATGTGTGTCTCTATTATTTTGTCCAACTGTCATAATTATGCGTCCCTAAAATCGCATCTAACAAACAAGCAAATTTTCGTCAATCGGCCAATTCGTCGCCTAAGTCCCCGAAAAACGTGTCGGGGAGTAGTGCGCCAAACCCATTCAGTTGCGCCTGGCGCACCACTCCCGCGCCAGACGCACGGCTGTGCACCGCGCACAACAATACTGCGCGGCACGCAGTCTGTGCATCGCACGCTTTTCATCAATTTAGCCGTCGTAATTGTCGATCCTACATTCAGTCCTATGTGCGTCTGTCTGTCTGCATTCGCGTAATTTGGTCATTTAGGCTTATCACCTAATTGAACAAAAAAAAATCAGTCTTTTCATGCAAGGTCAAGTCTGTCCTAAAAAAATGCATCTAAAGGGTCATTGTAGAGTTAGAGTTGTCATGCATGTCTACCTCCTCTCATCTTCTCCTTGCTGTTCAACTAATCTTCCCTATCAATTCTATCCTACCATTTTCATCAATTTCAAAAGCTTACATCTCTTCAGAATCAATCCTGCATCCTATTCTATTCTACTCTTTTTCAAAAACATTTACTAATCATTATCATGCCACGACAGTTCAATAAGAATAAAAATAAAAAAAAAAATTAAAATCAATCCATCATCTTTTCCTAACAAAAGATAATATAAAGGGTTCCTTTCAAAAACGAATTTTGAAAATTCTAAGCCCAGTCTAAACACCTTCAATCCAATCAACCAAATTCAATCCAATTCACTTGCATTCATTTTAGGCCCATGTGCATTTCGGTCCATACATTCACTAGCATTAGAGTCGATCTTAGGCCTATATAAGTCTAGTTCATTTCAAAATCTAGGCCCATCTGCATCTTTATGTGAAGTCTAGTTCAAATCTATCCCTAATCAATTCCAATCTAAGTCTAAGTCTAGTCCAAACCAAATCTTAGGTCCATTTAGGCCCAATTCATTCCATAGTCAGTCTACGGACTATAAAAGCTCAGTCTTAGGACTATAAAGTCAGTCTACGGACTATAAAAGCTCAGTCTTAGGACTGTAAAGTCAGTCTACGTACTATAAAAGATCAGTCATAGGACTATAAAATCAGTCTACGGACTATAAAAGCTCAGTCTGAGGACTATGAAGTTTCCCTAGGTCTAGTTTGCATTATATGTAAACCCTAATCAGTCTACGGACTATAAAAGTTCAGTATTAGAACTATAAAGTCAGTCTGGACTATAAAAGCTCAGTCTTAGGACTATAAAGTTTCCCTAGGTCTAGTTTGCATTATATGTAAACCATAGCCAGTCTACGGACTATAAAAGCTCAGTCTTAGGACTATAAAGTCAGTCTACAGACTATAAAAACTCATTCTTAGGACTATAAAGTTTCCTAGGTCTAGTTTGCATTACATGTAAACCCTAGTCAGTCTAAGGACTATAAAAGCTCAGTAGTAGAACTATAAAGTCAGTCTACGGACTATAAAAGCTCAGTCTTAGGACTACAAAATTTCCCTAGGTTTAGTTCGCATTATATGTAAACCCTAGTCAGTCTACGGACTATAAAAGTCAGTCTTCGGACTTTAAAACTTCATCCCCTAAGTCTAACGAAGCTAGCATAGGCAATCTTTCAGTAAGTTTGCATAGTCCAGTCCAATCCACATTTGCATCTTCATATAGCTAGGCCCATGTCGCCACAATGTCCAACAGCGAGACAACCAGGTCGACCTACTCCCAGACTCGTCAAGCGCATCCTGACTTTTTTAGGCGAATTCGACTCTTCTGAATCATCATCCGAAATGGGGGACACTAATGAACAGCTCAGTGCCATTATGGCTCAACTCACACTGATGAACTCTCGTCTTGAGGAACAAGACAAAGAGATTAAGGCACCGAGGGAGAAGCTAACTGAGGAAGACGAGCAAGGCGACACTCCACCACCAATCAAAACTGAGACAGAATTGAGATTTGAAAAACTCGAGCAATTGATCCAGTCAATTCCTGCGCTCGAGAGTCAGGCTCATGGCCATGACATCGTTGATCCTGAACTAAGGGAAAAACCGCCTAAAAAGGTAACACTGGGTGACCTCCCAAAATTCAAGGGGGTCGAAGACCCAGATGATCACTTGAGAGTTTTCTCCATCTCTATGGCTCTCAAGGGCATGAGCAAGGACCTGTTTGCTTATGTCTCTCCTTTAACCTTGGATGCACATCCATCCAAGTGGTTCAGATCACTGAACAAAGCCAAGCTGAATAAATGGGACTATATCAGGGAAGAGTTCCACAAACAATACATATACAATACTCAGCTTCCTATTGGCCTGCTTGAGCTGGAGTTGACTAAACAAAACTCCAACGAAGACTTCGTCACCTTCCTGAGGGAAAAAGCTGCACAAATGACTAACAGGCCATCTCAAGAGGATCAAGTCCGAATGGTGATCCGTAATCTACAGCCTAAGTACGGAGAACATATTAAATTCCAACCTATAGAGTCTTTCACGAAGCTATAAGGTAGGCTTGTTGATTGAGGAAGAGGTACAAGCCAACAAGAACAAGGGTTCCAACAACAACAACTCTTTCAAGAAGAGTAGTAATAACCCTTCTAGCTCTAATGTCAATGCCCTAACTACTGAAAAGAGAGGTTATCAAAAGCCTCAACGAACATTCACTCCATTGGGCATGACTTTGGAAGAAGCCTTCACTAGGCTTCATGCAAAAGGAGCAATACAGCCTATCGGTCCCACTCTAGACCCGACACTTGAAAATAGGCACAAGAAGTGGAACCCTAATGCCTATTGTAAGTACCACCGAGGGAATGGACACCCAACATCTGCGTGTTGGGCCTTAAGGAATACTCTGCAAGACATGGTTCAAAGCGGCAGACTTCCGATCCCGCCGACAACAAAAGTCAATAACAATAGCAACCCCTTGGGATTAATCTCAACAGTGCAGGAGGCTTAGTCATTTAACGCTAGTTTTCTAGGTTGAGTCGGAGAGTCCCTCCTCTAGCTCCTTCATTTCATTTCCAGTCGAGTCTATGTCATTTAGGATTTTTTATTTCTAATAAGCTTGTTTCATTCATTTTCAATTAATAAAATAATCGCATTTTCTTTTCATTTTCATTGGCCTTCCATCATTTTATTTATGCTTCTAATTCAATGATGAAACTCAAATCACCTGATGAACTTGACTAATTAATAATAAAAGAGATCTGAAAAAAAGAGAAAATGAAAAAAAGGACATCCTTTGGATCAGGAGTTATCCCCCTTTCCCTTCCATTACCTTTCATAAGCCATCATTCTTAAACCATCATATCAATAAACCAAACAATTCCTCCATTAACCAAAGCTCCACAAATATCCTTCAAGCCTTTCAATACCCTAAACCAAACTTGTGTGCAAGCCTTATTACATCAAAAATATATCAATGTCAGGCAAAAACAAAAAGTGTATAAAAAAATTCAAAGTGCGAAAAAAAGAAAAGCAAGAGAAAACGCACATGACAAAAAAGAAACAAATGCAAAAAAGAAAGAGCCAAAGGCAAAATAGAAGATCAAGCTAGGGAGCTTGCACACAAGTTCTACCCCTCATTCCAATCCTTCAACCCATTAACCTTAACCCATACAATCCAAATCCATGATCCTCCATTAGCCCAATCAATTCAACCTTCGTCTAAACCTCAAGCTTTAAATCTTTCAATCATTCATCAACCATAATTCCTTTTTCAAGGCATGTCCAAGCCCGCTAGGTTGAAAACCCGAAAGGGCTGTCTAGGCAAAAGTTAGGGCACATAAAAAAAAGAGAATAAAAAAAATCAGATCGAGAACTAAGAATGGCCTGATTCCGCAAGGATCCGTAGGAATCCTCATCTCGGAGTCCGACTGCTTCAATAAAATAAAATTAGTCATGGTCTAATGATTTGACTTTCTAGAATTTAGGAGCAAATCTATTTCTAGATCCCGACATAGACTCGAGTCTGAACCTAGCCTCGTTAAAGCCTTTTCCCACCTACATTCATTTGAGTCACAAATTCAAACTTTTTATTTTCAATTCCAAGCTTTCCTATTCTCAGAAGGACTCTTTGACAATTCCATGATTTTTGGTGATATTTGACTTTGCCTAAAATAAATTCCCAATAAACAATCCCCAGTGGCAACTTGCAACGTTCAAGGCAGATCAACTACATTCCAATATCATATCAAGTACATTTCAATTAAGGCTCATGCCTAATTCAAGGCAAGCTCACCCAAAGTGGGGGCTTCCTAGCTATGTGTGGTGGTTCCTCCAAGTCGAATCAAATCCGTGAACCTCATTTACGAACCCCGATCATTTACTAAAAACGATTTTCGAAAATCATTCTATCTATTTCTGATCATTCTACATATCCACATCTTCTAACCTTTGCGAAATCATGACCTTGCATTGCAGCTTTGTAAAACCCTGACCTTGTATTTCATACATTCTAGTCTTGCATAACCCTGACCTTGCATGACGTGTCATCCCTTAGCTTTGCATAACCTTAATTCTTGCATAGCGTCTCATGCATCCTTAGAGAGTCTAAGTTTGCATTATTGCATCACTATGTGCTTATGTAAGTTGTTTGCACCCATCTGCTAACATCTTTCCCTGCAGGTAATCAGATTGCTTGTAGTTATTATTGTCCTGCATACTAACTTTGTTTTGCAGAGACCGGCGGTTATAGATCAGTTCTAAACTACAGAGCATTTAGAATCGTTCTCCGTCCCGACACCGTATACTTTGACTTTCGGTTTCCTGAATCTCAGTCAAAGTGGGGGTTTCTGTAGACACATAATCGTGTCTCCCCATTTAAGGATCCAATGATTAAACATACTGCGGCATTAGTTGGCGCGACCCAACGGAAGAGCAATCTAAAGAACCAATCCAAAATGTGTTTTGAAATGATATTCTAAAGCCCAATTAATTGTTCAAGATAATTAATTGTATTTTAAGCCCATAAAATGTTTTAAATCCATTTTTAAATGCCCAAGGGGGCAGCAAGGGTGGGGGGTGCTGGGGGGGGCAGCGGGTTGGGGGTCTGCGCGGGGGGGCAGCGGGGGTGGGGGTGCAGTAGGGGGAAGCATGGTGGGGGGCTCTACGGGGGAGGGACATCATGGTGGGGGTGTCTGCAAGGGGGTCTAGTAGGGTGCAGGGGGGGAAGCATGGTGGGGGGACAGCGGGGGGGGGTGGTGCAGGGGGCGGCGGGGGGGGGGGGCAGCAGGATGTTTGCTTTGTTTTTTATGTTTGTTTGCTATTCGTTTGATGTTCGTTTTTAATGGTTATATTTGTTTGATGTTTGTTTGATACCATTGGTTTTTTGTTAACTCTTGCGCGTTTCTAATTTCTTTTTTTACATTATTTTAGGACTTTCAAACATGGTCCGAGATGATGTGATTGTGGAGGAAGAAACCGATGATTATTATGATAAGTCATTGGATGATGATGATGAGTATGATGCGGACAAGGAGGAGGATAAAGGTGAACCGGAAGACATAGCCCATGATGAGGAGAAGCGCTTGCGTGATAGGGAAATTCGCTTGGCTGAAATAAATGAGGAGCTAGACGATAATGCTCCCCCCATTGATGACAATGCTAGGGAAGATTATCCATGTATTTCATCCATCGTTGTGCCACACAAAAATGCGGGGAAAGAATTGCATGCATAGGACCACCAAAACTCCAAGCATCGTTGCAACAAAGAAGCGAAAAATAAGGGGTGCGACTAAGGGTTTGAATGTTGATAGAAAGATCCATATGGTCCTCGAGTATGATGATTTGGCTCAACTTTGTGGTAAGTGGCGTGCAAAGTATGGGCAGCATATTGGGTTTTGTATGCGCAAACTCAACATTTTGGTCAAATGAATAGATGTGCCCCAGGGAATGAAGAAATCATTATGGGAAGACACTTGTGTAAGTTTAATTTTCAACTCAATTAGTTTAAGTTCTCGCATTTAGCCACATGTTAGGACATATATAGTTGTAATAAAAACATATACAATCATTAGAGTCAAAAAAAACCACTTCACATGCTTTGAAACCCATTTTGGGTTAATGAAGGCCATTTCGGACCGATTTTTGCTTTTCATGTTCAATGTACTTAGTTTCTCGCATTTAGCCACATGTTAGGACATATATAGCTCTTATAACAACATATACAACCACTAGAGTTAACTAAAATCCATTCACATGCATTGAAACCCGTTTTGGGTAGATGAAACCATTTTGGGTAAATGAAGGCCATTTCGGGACGATTTTTGCTTTTCATATTCAATGTACTTAGTTTCTCGCATTTAGGCACATGTTAGGACATATTTAGTTGTAATAACAACACATACAACCATTAGAGTCAAGAAAAATCAATTCACATGCTTTCAAACCAATTTTGGGTAAATGAAGGCCATTTCAGGCCGATTTTTGCTTTTCATGTTCAATGTACTTAGTTTCTCGCATTTAGCCACATGTTAGGAAATATACAGCTCTTATAACAACATATACAACCATTAGTGTTAACTAAAATCCATTCACATGCTTTGAAACCCATTTTGGGTAGATGAAACCCATTTTGGGTAAATAAAGGTCATTTCGGGCCGATTTGTGCTTTTCATGTTCAATGTACTTTGTTTCTCGCATTTAGCCACATGTTAGAACATATATAGCTATTATAACAACATATTCAACCATTAGAGTTAACTAAAATCCATTCACATGCTTTGAAACCCATTTTGGGTAGATGAAACCCATTTTGGGTAAATTAAGGCCATTTCGGGCCGATTTTTGCTTTTCATGTTCAATGTACTTAGTTTCTCACATTTAGCCACATGTTAGGATATATATAGCTCTTATAACAACATATACAGCCATTAGAGTTAACTAAAATCTATTCACATGCTGTGAAACCCAATTTGGGTAGATGAAACCCATTTTCGGTAGATGAAGGCCATTTCGGGCCGATTTTTGCTTTTCTTGTTCAATGTACTTAGTTTCTCGCATTTGGCCACATGTTAGGACATATTTAGTTGTAATAACAACATATACAACCATTAGAGTTAACTAAAATCTATTCACATGCTGTGAAACCCATTTTGGGTAGATGAAACCCATTTTCTGTAAATGAAGGTCATTTCGGGCCGATTTTTGCTTTTCTTGTTCAATGTACTTAGTTTCTCGCATTTGGCCACATGTTAGGACATATTTAGTTGTAATAACAACATATACAACCATTAGAGTTAACTAAAATCTATTCACATGCTGTGAAACCCATTTTGGGTAGATGAAACCCATTTTGGGTAAATGAAGGTCATTTCGGGCCGATTTTTGCTTTTCATGTTCAATGTACTTAGTTTCTCGCATTTAGCCACATTGTAGGACATATATAGCTCTTATAACAACATATACAACCATTAGATTTAACTAAAATCCATTCACATGCTTTGAAACCCATTTTGGGTAGATGAAACCCATTTTGGGTAAATAAAGGCCATTTCGGGCCGATTTTTGCTTTTCATGTTCAATGTACTTAGTTTCTCGCATTTAGCCACATGTTAGGACATATATAGCTCTTATAACAACATATACAACCATTATATTTAACTAAAATTCATTCACATGCTTTGAAACCCATTTTGGGTAGATGAAACCCATTTTGGGTAAATGAAGGCCATTTCGGGCCGATTTTTGCTTTTCATGTTCAATGTACTTAGTTTCTCGCATTTAGCCACATGTTCGGACATATATAGCTTTAGTAACAACATGGTTTCATAATATATATGTATATGTAAATTAAATATTTGTTGGTTTCTTGTTTCTGTAGAATTTGTTCCATATTACTCCTAATGAAGCCAAAAAGGCGTTGTTCCTATCCGCGCTGGCCGAAAGATTTAGTGCTTTCAAAAGCAAACTAGTTAGGGGATGGATCACGAAACGGAGAAAGAGGAATGTAAAGAGGAGGAAAATTGTAAAATCAAAGCAAAATGAGATAGAAGAAACAGAAAAGGACGGGGGAGAGGAAGAGCCACGACAACTGGATAACATGCCGTATGAGATTTGGGGCCATATAAAACGAGAAGATTGGGAGCCATTTGTTGCTCAAAATACTACGGCGAAGATGGTGATAAGTATTGTGCTATTTATCGCATATTCGGCTTTGTATATTTACTTTTAATACAATTAGATGTGTTTTCAAACTAACCATGTGATTTTATAGGCTAAGCGTGAGAAACACGCACACAGTTCAAAACAGAGGAACCACTACCATCATATGGGTTCCTACACTTATGCGAGGGCGAGACAGGTGTGGATTGACGATAAATTTTACCCTTCTATCGATGCATCTACAACGACATCTTCTGCCTCCAACACCGCGTCTGTCAAAGTTGACCGTGTCGCTGATTGGTGGTGCTCCATGCATAGGCGTGATTCAAACAATAAAATGACCATTTTAGATCTGGGGACCTTGAAGATAGCAAATGCCGTTGTAAGTAATTGAATGTCCTTTTTTTTCCCCCGCTTGCTGCCTTTCCCCCAACCCTGCTGCCCTCCCCCCCACCCTGTTGCCCCCCCAGACCCCCGTCCCCTTGCTGCCCGCCTGCGGACCCCCCCGTCCCCTTGTTGCCTCCCTCCCCGGACCCCCCACCCTGCTGCCCCCCCCTCGACCCTCTCCCCTGCTGCCCCACCCCTGCGGACCCCCCCTTCCCCTGCTGCTTTCCCCGCCCGACCCCCCACCCCTGCTGTCCCTCCTCCCTCGGACCCCCTCCCCTGCAGACCCCCTCCCCTTCCCCCGTTGTGCCCCACCCCCCCCGCAGACCCTCCTTTCCCCTGCTGTGCCCCACCCCCGTTGCCGCTCCCCCCCCCTGCGACCCCTGCTGCCCCCTGCTGTGCCCCCCACAGTAGACCCCCCTCCCCCTACGGTTCCCCACCCCCGCTTGTACCCCACCCCCCTTTTTGCCCCCCGGACCCCTCTCCCCTTGCTGCCCCACCCCAAAGACAATCCCCCCCCCCATTGCACAACCCCCTTGTTAATTTGTTATTTTTTATACTTACACTTGTAGTTCTATAATCTATGTAGATGGGGATCAAGCAAAAAGAGGTTAGCGGTGAGTTCACTCCCGAAGGCAACAAAGATGCTCTTTACGAGACTTTTGGAAAGGACCACAATGAACGTTTGAGGGGTTTTGGTGGTATTCGTCTCGGTGTGAAAATTTTCTATGCTAAAGATTCCTCCGTGGGTACAAGATCACGCTCTAATGAATCTATGTCACAAGCTATGCGGGAGAAGCTTACGGAGGAAATTACAGAGAAAGTGACGGCTAAAATCACGAAAAGTTTCAACGCGGTCCTTCCACAGTTTGGTTTACCGGCGATACGTCCTTTGGAGGACAAAGCTAGCCATCCTAACACACAAAAATCAGCACCATCTATACTTGAGTTAGAGGTTACTACTATCCTTCTTATAATTTTTAAAACTAAGTAATATAAACTAACCTCAATTCATTTACTTTTGGAAGGAAGAAACGCCTTGCTAGATGTAAAAGATGAGGGTTTGATTGTGGTGGCTGAAGGAAATGCACAACCACGAAGTGAACGAGCAATAGTCCATCACGAGTGTGTGGACAATGAGCACTTGGATGTTAGTATAGTCACTATCACTCCTGGTTACGAAGACTTTTGTCTTCCGTTGCCTAAACTGTTAGTTGATATAAATATCTTGATCGACGCTCGTGGTGGTTATGTGTTGTGGCCATCGGCATGGGTGAGGTTTTCAGACGAGGTAAAATGAGGAACTAAAATCCATATTCATATTGATTTATTTCATACCTATTAAATATTAACTAACTAAGTTGAATTAATAGGTTTTGAAGAGAATAAACAAGCCCAAGGAAAGCAAGGCGGACTCACCTCCTCTAGAAAAGGCGAAGGAGAAGGAGGGTACAAGCAGGCCAAAGAAGGCCATTTCGGGTTAAGGAACGCAAGACTCCAAAGGTTTAAGTTGCGAACAAAACCCCTCTAAAGATACTTGGATTGAGAAACCAACGCTTCAGTGTCTCACTAAGGCATGCTTATGGTTACATGCAAATGTGCGTGATATGCCGGATGATACACATGTGGAGGTGAAGTTGGGTACCATGGAATTCAACTACCACGAGGAAACATCGATATGGGTGTCTAAGGTTGATGTGAAGGAGTTCCTTTGCAAAGAGATGTTGAATGTTTTCTTGATTCAAGCCTTCATGAGGTATAATAGTTGTACTTATGAAATATATGAACTTCCTTTGCAATATCTAATAATATATCTATGTTACGTACTTGGTTGTGCTTTGAAGATTACTCCAAGATGATCCTCGTGGACGCGATCAGTTTGGGTGGTTATGTCCAAATTTGGTCCGAGCTGACAATTGTTTGCAAAACACAAGTGAGGTTAAGGAGTATATTTGGCTATGTCTCAAAAAAGCTAAACGTGCACAACATAAGTTCATATTTTCCCCTTGTTTTGAAGAATATAGTTCTTAACCTTGTATCCATTTTTGCCACTTCATTATTATACAATACAAGTACTCACATGATTGCTTCCTAACTTTTTTGGGATTTTAGTCTCCATTGGTCGCTCCTTGTGGTTTGTCCTTCAAACAACACAGTATATGAGTTTGATTCTGCAGCTCAAGATCCACCACGATCCTTACTCCTCAAATCATGCATAAATAGGTATGTTTGTTACTTAAAATGCTTATTAGCATAGCATGTTTCACTAATTTCATCCTTTGCCCACTTCTCACATGAAATTAACATAACTACAGTTCTATGAAGAAAGTTGAGAGAACAGGACAAGTTCCTCGGTGGAAAGCAATGAAGGTAATAGATATTACTTAAGTTACTTAATTCTTTTACAAAAAACAAACATGTACGTTTCTTACATGATTTTTTTTATGTAATTTTGATAAGTGTGTTATTTACTATATTTTTAGTCCCTAATTTTAGCTTTCTAGTTTATCTTTTGTCTTACATTTTAGAATTTTACTAGTTTTCGTACGAGTTAGATTCTTTTTGTTTGTTACATATTTTTAATACAAATTTTACTCAATCAGCATGTTATTCTCACAGGTGCCTAACCGAGTGGACAAATCAAGTTGATATCTACAACTCCCAACTAATCAGGTGGAAGTAAAGAAACAAAGGAATGAAAAAAAGAGAGTTAAAGGAAAAGGAAAGAAAAGAAGAAAAAAGAAATGAGAAACTGGAGACCAGGAGAGCGCATCACTTCGCCACCCCAAAATGATTTATTCCTTCCTCCTCCTTTACAGTACATGAAGGAGTTTATCTTTTTCCCCTTTTACTCAAATTCTATCATATTATGTTGTTGCTTTTAGTGAGGAAATTGGAAACATTAAGAGATGGATAAAAATTGCGTGAATTTTGGGATGAAATTCTATCATCTTGTGAGGGGAATTTTGCACTACTCTACTACAAATAAAGGGTTTGTTCGGTGAAAGAGGGAGGGAAGCAAGCTGGGTAGATTTTTGATTAAAAAATAAAGGGAGTTTGAGAGTGAAATTTCTGGGCAAAGATTGAGGGTTTGAATTGGAGGAAGAACAGTCAGTCGCCGTCCAGCTACTGTGCAGCGAGGAAGAGTGAGAGTCGGGGTCGTCGGAGGTGTCGAAACCGAATTCGAGCAGCGATTTTCCGGGGATTAATTATAAGTTCTTCTCTCTCCTTCAATCTCTTTAGTTTTATCCAGAAGTTTATATTCACAAATTATGATCTTGTACTTGGATTATTTAATTTTTCAATTGTGTTTTTGGGTCTTTGAATTCTAGTATTTACATGGTTAGTTCGAATCTTGATATGATATTCAAGTTATATTTGTTCTTGATAGTAAAGATTACATTTTTATGCTTAATTGCTATCTTTTGAGTATATAGTGTATTCTTATGCTAATTACATAATTTGTCCTAGTACAGATTACGTAATCCGGGTAGTAACTAGTTTAAATTGGAATTTGCGACATAATACCAGTTTAAAGTAGAGTATAATTTGATCAAGTAAATTAATACATCTATGTGTTTTAATTGATTGGGTTGATAGTTCTTAATGCTAATACTCTGAATTTTTGCTAGTTGCGAATTACTAGCGATTGTAGGATTATTAAGAGTTAACTTTGGCCTAGTTTAAAGTTAGCTATTACACTCATAATTTAGTCATAGTGGGCTGCGTTAATTTCGCTTGGCTAGATTGGAGAAGAGGGATAAGGGGGAATTTTGCTACCAAAATTCCTAACATTAATCTGTCATATATGTTTGCAACTAATCGTGTTTGACCCAAATTCACTATTAAAAGGTTAAACATTTTTAAGCCATGTGCTTAATGGGTAGCTTGTTATCACTTGTAGATAATATAGTAGTTTTATTTTTACTTAGTTCTAGTAGTTCGTATTATTTAAACCCCCCATCTATGTAAATAGTGTAATGATGGTGTAGACTAGTTTATTTATGTGATTAATATTGTTTTTAGTTAAACTTTGAGTTTAGGAATTTAGTAGTCCCTCCGTGGGATCGACCCTTTCTTACCCTTTTACTAGTTATAAACATTTTTGAAGGTTTAAGTTACGTTTTTAATTTTATACGGTAAACGACACGTATCAAATTTTGGCGCCGTTGCCGGGGAGATTTTTTTTTTTGTTTCCAATTTATCAAAGTTTAACTTTTTGTATATGTTTATATGTTTTGTTATTTGCATTTCTAATGCAGCTTATAGCTATATTTTAGATGTTACTTTAATTGGGATATGTTTACTACAGTTTGAGACTTTTTTTTTTTTTTTGTAATATCGTGTTTGAATTCTTAACTGATTTTTTTTTCTGTTTTGCTATTTTGTCTTCACTCTAAATGGTTGCCATCTTAATGTGCATTCTTTAGCTAATCAGTTTCGGTTATATCCTTGCTTATGATTACTATATAGCTTTAGAAGTGAGTCATTGTATTAATAGAGAGGAATCAAGAGAAAGATTTCTTCTGGATTAGATGTTATTTGGCTGAACTAGCCACATCTGTTTATCATCCTTCTTTACTGAGACAACTACCATTAACCTACTGCAAGAGTATACATAAGCTATTATGTTCCTGGAAGTTATATATATTTGATTTGTTATGCTTTTGTGAAATTAATGTCTGCATATAAGAGCTTCAAGCTTATGGAAATTTGGGTGCAAGTAGCAGTTTCGGACAATATGAGTGTTTTGGAATTTTTAATATGTATTTGCTGAACTTGTTGGATATGCTGATGTATGTTCCAAAGTGAGTCACACACTTTTACTACTAGTTATGTTGCATAATGCTTGGCAAGTAGTTATTACATTATCATTCAGTCAAAATGTGGTCTAAACATTGCACCTGAGCAAATAAGTATACTGTGTGTTGTTGAACTTTGACAGAATTATAAAGTGATCGGGATACGCTATTATGTTCATGCTACACTAATCAGTTTCCACACTTGTTGCTATTAAAAAGCAGTCTGATAACTAAAAGACATTATCTTAATTCGATAGGGTTGTGAGAAACTCACCTTCATTAGTTTTAGAACTTTTTAAAAAAAATTGTCACAGGATCCATGTTCATACATCTAATCTGTATCCTACTCTTTCCATACTCAAAGTTCAACGGAGATACTAACTTTTCTTGTGTAATTTAGTTGATAAAAAGAAAATTAGTACTTGTGATCTTGAGTTGTCTAAAGAGACTTTGGCTAGGTTGAAATTTCTTAGTTTATAGTATGTTTTCTTTAACTTTTTTTTTCATACTATGTGCTTAGTTATTTCTTTCTTTTTGACTTTTATTTGGATTAATCAAGGTGGCAGGTATACTTTTTTCTAAAAACTTGGAAGCAGATTATATTGAAGTGATTCCCGTACTCAAGCTGAATTAGTTTTTTTTTATTATTATTTATTCACCTGGCTTTTTAGTGTTTCGGCTATAAGTTGCTTGCTACTCTTATCTATGCTTTATCTGAACTACATATTGCTAATTTCAGCATCCATCAACAGTTTAAACTAGCTTACTGACACCACAAACATTACGCAAAGAACTTGAATTACTTAATGACTTTGACTTTGACTTTGCAAATAACTTCACTTACTACCTGGTAGATCACATTGCATTAACAATCCCTGAACTTTGTGACTTTTCTACTTTCAGGTGCATGAGTTTGGATACTACAACCAAACTTCAGCGAATACATCAGTTCATTGAGACTCTAAACGAAGCTAGTCCTGAGAAATTACTCTACATCTTTCAAGATAATCCAATTGAAGACTCAGAGATGGGTGAAGAGAGAACGTTGAAGGAATTGCGAGCTCCCAAGCTAGATGATGAACATCTCTGCATTGTTTTTCCAACTTTGGAGAAACCCTTGAAGCTGAACTCAGGTTTTCTTAATCTTCTTCCCAAATTCTATGGGAACGCAGGTGAGGATCCTCATAGACATTTAAAAGAATTTATAGTTATTTGTTCAACTATGAAACCTGAAGGAATTCAACAAAATCATGTAAGATTGCATGCTTTCCCATTTTCCCTACATGATTTAGCTAAAGATTGGTTGTATACTCTGTCTTCTGGTTCCATTACGACCTGGGACGCCTTACAAAAAGCTTTTCTTGAAAAATTCTTTCCTGCAAGTCGTATTGGATCCATAAGGAAGGAAATATGTGGAATTAGATAACATGCTTCAGAATCACTTTATGAATATTGGGAACGTTTTAAAAGATCATGTGCTTCGTGTCCACAACATCAAATAACTGATCAACTGTTAATTTAATATTTTTATGAAGGATTGTTGCCTAATGATAGGGGTATGATTGATGCCGCTAGTGGTGATGCATTAGTAGATAAGACACCAACTCAAGCTAGGAATTTAATTGCTAACATGGCCCAAAACACTCAACAACATAGTACTAGAAATGATGTTCAACGAGTAAATGAAATTGACTTAAGTGGTGTAAAATCTCAATTGCAAGAAAATGCTCAACAAATTGCTACTTTGACCACTTTAATGTCTAAAATTGTTGTTGGTAATGAGTCTAAAGCTAGAGTATGTGGTATATGTTCTGATTTTTCTCATGTTACTGATGCGTGTCCTACTTTACAAACTGAAGATGTTAATGCCTTAGGTGGTTTTTCCGGTCAAAGAAAATATGACCCTTATTCACATACTTATAATGAAGGTTGGAAAGATCACCCAACTTTTAGGTATGGAACTAGACCACAATTTTCACAAACTAATCAACCTAGGCAATTTGGTCAACAAAACCCTCCACCCCAATCTTCTGGTCCATCTTTAGAAGACATGATGAAGCAACTTGCAACTCAAATAGGACAAGTTCACAACCATGGAGTCGAGTATCAAAAGAAAACTGATAATCACCTTCATCACATAGATACTCAAATAGGACAAATTTGTACTTCTCTAAGTAACCTAGAAACTCAACTTTCAGGTAAACTACCATCTCAACCACTACCTAACCCAAAAGAAAATGCCAAAGTTGTGACCCTTAGGAGTGGGAAAGAGTTTAGTGAACCTAAGGTAAAGAGTCGGGAGATTGAAAAAGAGATAGAAGTTAAACCTCATGATGGACTTAATATAGGGGGAAATGGAGAAGAAGAGAGTAGAAAAGAACATGAAGGAAAGAGTAATGTTAATTCTGAAATTGACGTTTCTCGTTTTAAAGATGTGCCCCCTTTCCCTTCCAGATTTGCTAAAGCAAAGAAAGAGGCTCTTGACAATGAAATTCTTGAAACTTTGAGGAAAGTTGAAGTCAATATTCCTTTACTTAATGCTATTAAACAGGTCCCCTGTTATGCAAAGTTTCTTAAGGAGCTTTGTACTAACAAAAGACAATTTCGCCCTTTTGAAAAGCTGTGATTCAAAAGTAGCTCCCCCCTAAATGTAAAGATCCTGGCATGTTTTCTATTCCTTGCAAAATTGGTAATTCGAAATTTGAAAGATGCATGCTAGATTTAGGAGCTTCGATTAATGTTATGCCCAAATCTGTCTATGATACTTTAAATGTGGGATCTTTGTCTAAAACTGATGTTGTTATCCAGTTAGCTGATAGGTCGAATGCGTTTCCCATTGGAGTTTTAGAAGATGTATTGGTTCAAGTAAATGAATTAGTCTTTCTTGCTGATTTTTATGTACTTGACATGGGTGATAGAACCGATAATGTTCCTTTACTATTGGGCAGACCTTTCTTGAAAACTTCTAAGACTAAAATTGATGTTCATGAGGGTAATTTGACGATGGAATTTGATGGTGAAATAATAAAGTTCAATATATTTGATGCTATGAGATACCCAAGTGATGTCAATAATGTTAGTTCTATTGATTACTTTGATGCTTTTGACTGGATGGCTCAAGAAGTTTTTGATAAGTGGTGTGAAAAATTGTTTGAGATTGATGATTTTAATGATAGTAATGAAACTAAAATGTCTAAGTCTTTAGTAGCCTTGTCTGATGTGGCTAGTCTTGATTCGCGGAACGATAAAAAAGATAATTTTGATCTTTCTTTGCCATTGTCTGTACCTAAACTAATCCCTTCTATTGGTAAAGCACCTCAATTAGAGTTGAAACCACTACCCTCGCATCTAAAATATTTTAGGCGATAATGAGACTCTACCTGTGATTATCTTAAATGCTCTAAATCACTCTCAAGAAGATAAATTGGTAAATGTGCTAAAAGACCACAAGGAAGCTATAGGGTGGGCTTTAGCTAACATAAAAGGAATTAGTCTCACCTTGTGCATGATGCCAAACCCACTAGAGAAGCTCAACGTAGGTTAAACCCCTCCATGATTGAGGTAGTTAAAAAGGAAATCTTGAAGTGGTTAGATGCAGACGTGATTTATCCTATTTCTGATTCTCAATGGGTAAGTCCTGTTCATGTGGTCCCTAAAAAGAGTGGCATAACTGTTGTTGAAAATGCTAAAGGGGAACTTGTTCCAACTAGAGTGTCTAATGGATGGAGGGTGTGCATTGACTATAGGAAGCTTAATCAAGCTACTAGAAAAGATCATTTCCCTTTGCCCTTCATTGATCAAATGCTAGAAAAACTTGCTGGTCAATCATTCTTTTGCTTTCTTGATGGCTATTCTGGTTATACTCAAGTACCCATACCCCCTGAAGATCAAGATAAAACCACATTTACCTGCCCTTTTGGTACATTTGCCTTTAGGAGAATGCCTTTTGGATTGTGCAATGCCCTGGAACTTTTCAGCGTTGTATGATGAGTATCTTCTCTGATTTGATTGAACAAGATATGGAAGTGTTTATGGACGATTTTACTGTTTTTGGTGATTCTTTTGATAGATGCCTCCATGGTTTGTCTCGTGTTTTGAAAAGATGTGTTGAAACTCACCTTGTGTTGAATTTTGAAAAATGTCATTTTATGGTAGAACAAGGTGTAGTGCTTGGACATATTGTAAGTGCTAAGGGCTTAGAGGTTGATAAGGCTAAAATAGATGTCATTAGTTCATTGCCATATCCTACATGTGTTCGTGAAGTTAGATCATTTTTAGGGCATGCTGGCTTCTATAGACGCTTTATTAAAAAAATTTCCAGAATTGCATCCCCCTTGTGTGTTTTGCTTGCTAAAGAGGCCACTTTTGACTTTAATGATGAATGTAAAAAGGCTTTTGATGAGTTGAAAGAAAAATTGACTAGTGCACCTGTGATTCGACCACCCCATTGGACTTTGCCTTTTGAAATCATGTGTGACGCTAGTGATAAGACCATAGGTGCCGTTTTAGGTCAAAAGAAAGATAAAGAATCGTATGTGATCCATTATGCTTCTAAATCACTTGATTCTGCCCAAGGCAATTATACTGTCACTGAAAAAGAGATGTATGCTGTTATTTTTGCTTTGGAAAAGTTTAGACCCTATTTACTAGGCACACATGTGATTGTTTATTCTGACCATTCGGCTCTAAAGTATCTTTTGAAAAAGTGAGAATCAAAACCTCGTTTGCTTTAGGTGGATGCTTTTGTTACAAGAGTTTGACTTAGAAATTAGAGATAAGAAGGGTGTTGAAAATCTCGTTGCTGACCACCTTAGTAGAATTGTTCCTAGAGATGATTGGCCTTTAATGATCGAATTCTTTCCTGATGAACAACTACTTTCAATGCACCATGTTGAAACTCCTTGGTATGCGGATATTGTTAATTATTTGGTGACTAGCACATTCCCTCCTACTTTGTCTAGAGCTCAAAAAGAAAATATTAAATCTGATTCAAAGTATTACTTTTGGGATGATCCTTACCTGTGGAAATCATGCTCTGACCAAGTAATTAGGAGATGTGTAGACAAATCTGAATATGCTTCGATTCTTACTTTCTGTCATAGTCTTGAAAGTGGACGACATTTTGGTCCTCAAAGGACTGCTCATAAGGTTCTTGAATGTGGTTTATATTGGCCTACACTTTATAAAGATGCCTATTTGTACTATAAGTCATGTGAACGTTGCCAAAAGATTGGAAATTTATCTAAACGGAATGAAATGCCTCAATCTGGTATATTGATTTGTGAAATATTTGATGTATGGGGTATAGACTTTATGGGGCCTTTTCCCTCTTCTTTTGGTAATGTATACATCATTCTTGTTGTTGATTATGTATCTAAATGGGTAGAGGCAAAGGCTACAATAACTGATGATGCTAAAATAGTGGTCAAGTTTGTTAAGAGTCGTATTTTTAATAGATTTGGCATGCCTAAAGCTATTATAAGTGATAGAGGGACTCACTTTTGTAATAAAACGTTTGGTGCTTTGCTTGAAAAATACCATGTGACCCATAGAGTAGCTACTGCATATCATCCGCAGACTAGTGGCCAAGTGGAAGTGTCTAATAGGGAAATAAAAGTCATTCTCGAAAAAATGGTCAACCCAAATAGGAAAGATTGGAGCCTTCGACTAGGTGATGCGTTATGGGCATATAGAACTGCATATAAAACACCGCTAGGCATGTCTCCTTATAGACTTGTTTTTGGTAAACCGTGTCACTTGCCTGTAGAAATCGAACACAAATCATTCTGGGCAGTGAAGCAATGTAACCTAGACTATGATGATGCTGGAAAAGATAGAAAGTTGCAGCTCCTTGAATTAGAGGAATTAAGATTAGAATCTTATGAAAATGCTAAGATTTATAAAGAAAAGACTAAGGCTTTCCATGACAAAATGATAGCTAGGAAAACATTTAAAGTTGGACAGAAGGTCTTGTTATATAATGCTCGTTTACGATTATTTCCTGGAAAGCTTCAATCTCGATGGCTTGGACCCTTTCTTGTGATTGAAAATTTTCCTCATGGTGCTGTTATGATTAAGAGTTTGGATACTAATAAAGTTTTTAAGGTTAATGGTCACAGGTTGAAACCGTTTTATGATCAAGTACAGGTTCTGGGCATAGAAGATATCTCCTTTGAGAAGCTCTAAACGAAATAGGACGTACGTCGAGCCAACGACGTGAACCAAAGGCGCTTGTTGGGAGGCAACCCAAGTTACACTTTTTGCTTTCAATTTTTAGTTACTTTAGTTATTGACTTCTGCAATTAGAGTTTGCAATATTCCCTCATATAGAGGCTGCTTACAATATTCTTGCTAATACGGATATGTGTGGGTACAACATTCTATTGTGATTTTGCTAAATAGCTAGCACTTATACTATGTTGCTACACTTTAATGTCGTCACATTGCAGTCGTACGTTTGTTATACTATGTTGGCAGGACTTCATGGATCAACATGCTAGTATATACTCGGCGTTGACATTTGTAGGCAATTATCACATTGTGGTTCCGTGACAACTATATCACCATCATTCAATAACCAGCTAAGTTTCTTGTTCTATCTCTTAACTTGTTATCCATTGAGGACAATGTTGATTCTAAGTGTGGGGGGATTATGAAAATCTTCAATTTTGAGCTGGAAATTTGGTGAATTGGCAAAATCTCAGGGTGGACAGTGTATCATACTAGCAATATGTGATTAATATGCTGGAAAACAGGTTTTGACATAGTTATAAAAATTGGGATATGTCCTGTTTTAGGGGAACTGCTGCCAAATTTTCTATAGATTTTTTTATTTTGTTCAGTTACAAAAAAAAAATTATATATATATATAAAAAAAAACAAAAAAAAATTGTGTATTCTGTTTGCATTAGTTATAGACTTTATTTGCATTTAATTTAGGATTTCCACCTCTTAACTTCCTAAGGAATGGCGATTAGTAAGTTGATAAGAAACTCTAATCTAACTTGTTTATGAAATAAAATAAAATTTTTTTCGAAATAAAAGATTTTGGGAATGTTATATAATTGGAAACGGATAATCGAACTTGAGAGATTCATAATATAATTGAAGAAAACAAACTATCTTGCTTCTCTTAAATAAGCTGGCTAGATAAATAGACCAAAACCATGTGAGCTTTTGAGCCTATTAGACTGACACATCTGCATCAGTCTCATTATTTTCTTTCTTGTGTGATAGTTCCTCAGTGAAGTATGGCTCTTGAACTTGACTTGGTACTCTTTGAGACTTTTGTGACAAATGCTATGAAGAAATGATTTAGGCGTTCTTTTTATATTTTTAAGCCTCAGAGATTTTCTTTCATATAATATTTCCTTTGTTTAGCCCTTTTGAGCCTTAAATCCCGTGTTTATTTGCTAACCATACAGTACAAACCTGCGGCCTCCTACAGATTATACCCAAGCCTGGCTAAGGGGAGTTATTATATATTGAGTTTGTATGGTAAGGTTACGTTATGGTAGAGATATATTATTGAAAAAAAAAAAGAGAAAACAAGGGTTATGAAATTGAAAAAAATTTATTATTGAAAAAAAAAATCAAAGAAAATAAATGTTTGAAAGTCATAGAAAGGTGAGAATGCCATGAAATATCCATCTAAGTGTTGAAATTGCATTACTTATTGTGAAGGATGTGGTGAATAATATGAAAAGAAAAAAAAAGAGTTGGAGTATGATGTTTAATGTATAAATGGAGTTTGTTGTGACTGAAACATTTTGAGTCATGTATTTTTGCTCCCTTAGCTTGGCTTCTAATTAACTCCACATTCCTAAATATTATTCCTACCCTTCAACCTTAGCCACGTTACAACCTTTTGAAAGACCTTTTGATCTTTATGCATTATGTCACTTCCAAGTGGAGAATTGAGACGATAGTCAAGTTTAAAGAAATATACTTCATTTTGAGTCGACTTGGTTATAGGTTTGAGTGAATATTATTTAACCCCAAACACGTGAGAGTTGAGTGTTTTATTTATACATGTGAGGGTCTATTTATTGAACTTGATACGCATACAAGTGTGGATTCATGTTAGATATTTTTGAGTTGTGAAGATAACAATTAGTTCATGAAGTATTATGAAATTTGATAGTTCGATTGTTTAAACACTAAGAGAATGACATCTCCACTAACATTTTCTCAATGTTTTTAGACTAACTTAAAATGTTTTAGTTTCTTGTAGTGTGCTTATCTAATTTAGTTATTTCCGACAAAGAAAATTGAGGTGGTATATTAGGTCTTGCATTTAGTTATCCATGTTTGCTAATTGGTTTGAAAACCTATGTTAATAAGGCTTGTGGGTATGCCATCTAAAAATCCTCACGAGACCTTACTCGTCCACTAGGGTAGCCTAGGGGTTTAAATGGCTTGTTGCACATGCTAAGTGCAATCGTGATTCCTATGACAGTGAGTTAGGTTTATTATTTATTTTTTTTGTATCGTTTTTATTTTTACTTTAGTAGTGTTTTGATCGAGGTCGACCAAAAGCTAAGTGTGGGGGAATTTGATAAGTGTGTTATTTACTATATTTTTAGTCCCTAATTTTAGCTTTATAGTTTATCTTTTGTCTTACATTTTAGAATTTTACTAGTTTTCGTATGAGTTAGATTCTTTTTGTTTGTTACATATTTTTAATACAAATTTTACTCAATCAGCATGTTATTCTCACAGGTGCCTAACCGAGTGGACAAATCAAGTTGATATCTACAACTCCCAACTAATCACGTGGAAGTAAAGAAACAAAGGAATGAAAAAAAGAGAATTAAAGGAAAAGGAAAAAAAAGAAGAAAAAAGAAATGAGAAACTGGAGACCAGGAGAGCGCATCACTTCGCTACCCCAAAATGATTTATTCATTCCTCCTCCTTTACAGTACATGAAGGAGTTTATCTTTTTCCCCTTTTACTCAAATTCTATCATATTATGTTGTTGCTTTTAGTGAGGAAATTGGAAACATTAAGAGATGGGTAAAAATTGCGTGAATTTAGGGATGAAATTCTATCATCTTGTGAGGGGAATTTTGCACTACTCTACTACAAATAAAGGGGTTTGTTCGGTGAAAGAGGGAGGGAAGCAAGCTGGGTAGATTTTTGATTAAAAAATAAAGGGAGTTTCAGAGTTAAATCTCTGGGCAAAGATTGAGGGTTTGAATTGGAGGAAGAACAGTCTGTCGCCGTCCAGCTACTGTGCAGCGAGGAAGAGTGAGAGTCGGGGTCGTCGGAGGTGTCGAAACCGAATTCGAGCAGCGATTTTCCGGGGATTAATTATAAGTTCTTCTCTCTCCTTCAATCTCTTTAGTTTTATCCAGAAGTTTATATTCACAAATTATGATCTTGTACTTGGATTATTTAATTTTTCAATTGTGTTTTTGGGTCTTTGAATTCTAGTATTTACATGGTTAGTTCGAATCTTGATATGATATTCAAGTTATATTTGTTCTTGATAGTAAAGATTACATTTTTATGCTTAATTGCTATGTTTTGAGTATATAGTGTATTCTTATGCTAATTACATAATTTGTCCTAGTACAGATTACGTAATCCGGGTAGTAACTAGTTTAAATTGGAATTTGCGACATAATACCAGTTTAAAGTAGAGTATAATTTGATCAAGTAAATTAATACATCTATGTGTTTTAATTGATTGGGTTGATAGTTCTTAATGCTAATACTCTGAATTTTTGCTAGTTGCGAATTACTAGCGATTGTAGGATTATTAAGAGTTAACTTTGGCCTAGTTTAAAGTTAGCTATTACACTCATAATTTAGTCATAGTGGGCTGCGTTAATTTCGCTTGGCTAGATTGGAGAAGATGGATAAGGGGGAATTTTGCTACCAAAATTCCTAACATTAATCTGTCATATATGTTTGCAACTAATCGTGTTTGACCCAAATTCACTATTAAAAGGTTAAACATTTTTAAGTCATGTGCTTAATGGGTAGCTTGCTATCACTTGTAGATAATATAGTAGTTTTATTTTTACTTAGTTCTAGTAGTTCGTATTATTTAAACCCCCCATCTATGTAAATAGTGTAATGATGGTGTAGACTAGTTTATTTATGTGATTAATATTGTTTTTAGTTAAACTTTGAGTTTAGGAATTTAGTAGTCTCTCCGTGGGATCGACCCTTTCTTACCCTTTTACTAGTTATAAACATTTTTGAAGGTTTAAGTTAGGTTTTTAATTTTACACGGTAAACGACACGTATCAAATTTTATAATTAGTGTGCTCAACAACCCGGGGGAACCGAGTGTGGCTACTATGTGTTGAGGTTCATGTTCGATATAATGTCAAGTTGCAAGGAAGTCGGGGATCTTGAGAAGGTATTATACATAAATAATAAGTAGCTCAATTTACGGCCGATTTTGGCCTCGTAAGCTCTTTTTTTTTTACTTTCCCGCATTTAGCCACATTTTAGGTCATATATACTTATAACAAGTACATATAGAACCATTGGAGTCAAGTAAACTACATTCACATCACTTAAGACCCAATTTGGGTAAATGAATCCCATTTCTGGCCGATTTTGGCCTTTTAAGCTCATTGTACTTTATTTTCATACATTTAGCCATATGTTAGGACATGTATAGTTCTAATAACTACATGTATAACCATTAGATTCAAGTAAAATCCATTCACATGCTTTGAAACCCATTTTGGGTAAATGAATGCCATTTCGGGTCGAATTTGGCCTTTCAAGTTCAATTTACTTAGTTTCCGCATTTAGCCACATGTTAGGACATGTATAGCTCTAATAACAACATATACAACTATTAGAGTCAAGTAAAATCCACTCACATACTTTGAAACCCATTTTGGGTAAATGAAGGCCATTTCGGGCCGATTTTGGCTTTCCAAGTTCAATTTACTTTGTTTCCCACATTTAGCCACATGTTAGGACATATATAGTTCTAATAGCAACATATATAACCATTAGAGTCAAGCAAAATCATTTTTCATGCTTTGAAACCCAATTTGGGTAAAAGAATGCCATTTCGGGCCTATTTTGGCCTTCCAAGTTCAATCTACTTTGTTTCCCACACTAAGCCACATGTTAGGACATATATAGTTCTAATAGCAACATATATAACCATTAGAGTTAAGCAAAATCATTTTCCATGCTTTGAAACCCAATTTGGGTAAAAGAATACCATTTCGGGCCTATTTTGGCCTTCCAAGTTCAATTTACTTTGTTTTCCACATTAAGCCACATGTTAGGACATACATAGTTCTAATAGCAACATATATAACCATTAGAGCCAAGCAAAATAATTTTTCATGCTTTGAAGCCCAATTTGGGTAAAAGAATGCCATTTCGGGCCTATTTTGGCTTTCCAAGTTCAATTTACTTTGTTTCCCACATTTAGCCACATGTTAGGACATATATAGTTCTAATAGCAACATATATAACCATTAGAGTCAAGCAAAATCATTTTTCATGCTTTGAAACCCAACTTGGGTAAAAGAATGCCATTTCGGGCCTATTTTGGCCTTCCAAGTTCAATTTACTTTGTTTCCCACATTTAGCCACGTGTTAGGACATATATAGTTCTAATAGCAATATATATAACCATTTGAGTCGAAAAATTATTTTTCATGCTTTGAAACCCAACTTGGGTAAATGAATGCCATTTCGAGCCGATTTTGGCCTTTTAAGCTCATTGTACTTATTTTCTTACATTTAGCCACATGTTAGGACATGTATAGTTCTAATAACAACATGTATAACCATTAGATTCAAGTAAAGTCCACTCATATGCTTTTGAAACCCATTTTGGGTAAATGAATGTCATTTTGGGCCGATTTTGGCCTTCTTAGCTCAACTTTCCTTAATCTCCCGCACTTACTCTCATTTTAAGGTCATATATAGTTCTAATAAGTACATATGTAAGTATTAAAGTCAACTAAATTCCACTCACATGCTGTGAAACCCATTTTGGGTAAATGATTGTCATTTTTTGCCGATTTTTGCATTTTAAGCTCGATTTCCTTAATTTCTTACATTATATTGTTTCCTCAATCTCTTTAGAGTCAACTAAAGTCATATGTGTGTTTCCTTATGTTTGTTTTATAAGATATTCCTCGATGGCAAACCAATGGAGGATTCTTTCACCACAGCCGAGATAGACGAGGTTCGGGATTTGCTAACACGCTACCTCGCCGACTTTTGCATGTGAAGATGATGTCGCGGCTTTGAGTTTTTAATGTTCTTATTATGTTACTAGCTACTTATATAGGTCCAAATGTTTATTTTTTATTTTAGTACTTATTACAACTTTATTTGTAGTACATTCTCAAAATATTTTATATATATATATATATATATATATATATATATATATATATATATATATATATATAATATTTTGAGAATGTACTACAAATATATTATATATTATATATACATAAATATATATATATATATAATATTTATATATTTATATAACACAATCTGATCCGGTTCTCTAAAATAACCAGATCAGTTTGTGTGCTTTGCATACAACTATTTAGCGCCAAGAAAATTTACTGATCCAATTTTTTAGGAAAACCGGATCAGTTAAATTAATAACTGATCCGGCTTTCCTTAAAAACCGGATCAGTAAATTATTTACTGATCCGATTTTGGACCGGATCAGTAAATAATTGGGATCTGCTACGAGCCCACCTGATGCGGCCCAAAACAGCAGCAGTAAGCCCGGTTTTGACCTCATCATATGGGTTTTTTTCCACTAGTGGAAGAATAGACTGAAAAAGGTGTTGTGTTGAATGATACTGGAGAGTGTCAAAACTCTTTTCTTTGTGAACCTGTGTAATATGGTTCTCTATCTCTTGAACCTATGCAATATGGTTTAATCTATCTCAAATCTTTGCTAGTGCTTGTCATACTTTGGTGTGAGAGTTTATCTAGCTTCATAGGTTGTATAACAAGCTATCCTAAGCTTGTTGTAGCCTTGTTGGGTGGTCTCTTGGGTTGTGTTTGTGGTGGTTTTTTGTTGAGTTGACAACTATTTTATCTTTATTTCCTTTGTTCTTATACTTGTTTCTCTTTGCTCTTAAGGCCTAGATCGTTATACGTCAGAGAAATGCCATGAAAACTAAATTAGCAAACTAACAACAAATCAAAGAAAATTCGAGATCCAAGTTAACAACAAATTAAAACTCTGCCGTCACATTCACAATAACAAAGCAATTGGGGTGGTGAGATTTAGATTTGGTCTAGAACCGAAGAATATTAATAGACGAAATATGGGATCTAGACATGAACAACTAAATTCTTGTAATTTACTCTTGTTACAGCGAGATGTAGATTTGTGATTTAATTTTAATTGTTTCTCTCTTTCCAATTGCACAACAAGCAAATACCCTTTATTCACCACATACATCAACTACTAGCGACAATTCAACGGTGATTGATTTGCGAAGCACCAAGAAATTGACCCAGCAACTACACTCAAGGAGACCAACATGTAACCAAACTCAATAACAACATTATAATTCACCAAGAAAACATCGAGTTCGAACTCAAAAGAATGGTGGTGCAAAGTAGAGGAGAAAGAGGGAGTGGTTGTGGTTGTGGTTCTGGTGCTGGTGCTGGTGGTGGCGAGAAAAAGGATAAAATGAGGTGATTTTAAAGCTCAAAATGAGTACAAATTTAGTTGAAGTGAAGGAGTGGCGGTGGCACTTGTGGTGGCGGCGAAGGTTGAGCAAAATCAATTTAGGGATATTCAAGATTGTAAGGATTCGAACAAACGGTGTTATATGAAAGCTTATACCCATAGTTTTTCCTAAAATTACCCAAAGCAGTGGCGGGAGTTTACAAGTCACAGTTTGCATCATTACCAAAAATCAAGCAAGTTGAACTAACATATTGTGAAAAAGTCGAATCATTTCTTTTGAACTAAGTAGATTCAGTCAACACAATACTAACAAGGTTACAAGGAAATATAAGCTCACATGCATAATTAATCCCCTTTTTTATATATAGGTAAGATAAAAAAAGCATTAGGAGACCCTCCGCTCGAGGGGAACTCCTAATGCATCTGTTACAAGAATCTTAGTAAGTTGAGGAGCATTACAAAGATCAATGGAAAAATAATCTGCAACTAGATGCCCTACATTACCTAGCCAGTCTGTTGCCTTATTTGCTTCACGATAGATATGTGCAATGTGAACCGAATTGAAGTGTCGCATTAGTAGTTGTATGTCCTTGATGATGGGTTGGATTTGCCACGGAGCTCTCCAAGTGTTCTTAACTGTGTTTATTACTAATAGATTGTTGTCTTCAATGTAGATGTTTTGGAATCCTAGTTGTGTGGCTTGTTGAAGCCCTTTATGAAGTGTTGTTGCTTCGGCTATGAAAACGAGTGCCTGTCCGAGATTGTAAGATGTAGCCTGAATTGCTTTTCCGGAGTGGACTCTGAAGATGAACCCTGCTGCTGCGCCTTGATGATTGACTGAGCCGTCGAAGTTGAGTTTGATGTGATTTGGTGGCGGAGGAAGCCACGAGGTGAGGATGAATGAATGATTAGGGGGATGGGAAAGGGGTTGTGCTCCCCTTAGGGGAGAGCCAGTAGATTGGTGTTTATCAATATTCACTCTCATCTGCCATTCTAGGAAAAGAAATTTGGCCCTGTGGAAGACTCGATGAATGTCCCATGTGTCATTTGAGAAGATAATGTTGTTTCTTTCTTTCCAGATGCTCCATAGGAGCAGAACAATTTTGGGTAAGGAGCGATTGGGTTTGAGGAGTTGAAGCAAAGAAAGTAGGAGTTGATCTGGAATTCGGAAGTGAATGCAATCAATAATCTTATTAGAGAGCCACATTTCTGCAACTCTAGGGCAAGAAATAAAAAGATGATCTAAAGATTCTGAATCCCTGTCGCAAAGAAGGCAAGCCTGGACCGGGACGATCTTTCTTTGGAATAGAGTTTGTCGTACGCCTAAGCTGTTGTGGCAAATTTGCCATAAGAAAATCGGAATATTTGGGGGCAGGTCAAGATGTCAAATCCATTTAAAAGGCCAGACATTATCCTTCTTGATGTTATGAGCTAGCCAAGTTGCCGATTGGACGGAAAAGTTGCCGGATGAAGTAGGGCCCCAAACCGGGGAATCTTTCATATCGTAAGTTGGGAGTGGGATACCTTGGATTATTCTTAAGAGAGAAGCCGACAATAGTTGTGTCAGGCGCGTAATATTCCAAGTTTTATTCACAGTTATGAAGTTAGCTACTTTGAGGTTAACATCAATTACATTTAACGAGTATTTCATAAGGGTTGCTAAATTGTCATCCAATCCCAGTTGTCGAGCCAGAAAGAGATAGACTTTCCGTTTCCTATTTTCCATCTTATGCCTTTCCGTAGGATTTCTCTTTGTGCTAGGATTTTTTTTTCAAATAGTGGAGTCATTTGCTTTAGCTGTGTACTCGAAAAATGTGGTATGGCACAGGTATTTTTCTTTAATAAGTTTGGCCCATAAGCTATCGTTGTTAGATATTAGTTGCCATCCTAGTTCGGCTAAGAATGCTTGATTTAGGGGTTGGGTCATCCTGAGGCCCAATCCACCATGTGATTTTGGTTGGTAGATTTTCGACCAATGGTATGCTATTTTTGTCTTTATTTTGCCTGCAAAAAAATTGTCTATGAATAGAATCAATTTGGTGACAGACGTCTGCAGGGAGGGAAGAAGAGCAAGAGTAAGCTGGCAGTGATTCGAGATTAGATTGAATTAAAGTGAATCTGCCTACTTTTAAGAGGAACCCAGCTTCCCATTGGTTGATTCGTTGTTGGGTCTTTTGCAAAATGGGTAGGTAGTCTTTTTTTAGTGGTCTAAAAGAGGAGAAGTGAATCCCCAAATAACGGCCCAGGTAGGCTGAGGGGCCATGTTGAAATGAGCAGCCAGAGGCATATCTCTAGAGTTGGGAATTTTGCGAGAAAAGATTAATGCGGATTTATGAAAATTGATAAGTTAACCAGATGTATGACAAAATTCGTCAAGAATCCGCTTAAGATTGTTATATGCTCAGGTGGTACCTTTACAAAAAACTAAGCTATCATCTGCAAACATTAGGCAGGGCATCCTAGACCCATTTGGGCATAATTTTATCCCTAGACCAGAATTTACATCGGCTGCTTCAAGGGATAATTTCTGGATGAGAACATCCATACACATAATGAATAAGTAAGGGGACAAAGGGTCCCCTTGCCTTAATCCTTTTTTAGGCCGTAACCAGGCAGAAGTTTCTCCGTTTACTTTGACTGAATATGAGACGTTGGTAACACACTCCTTAATCCAGGAAATCCATTATTGTGGAAAACCTAGCGCGGTTATACACTGCCAAAGGAAATCCCGTTCTATTCTATCATAAGCTTTTTTCATATCAAGTTTAAGGGCACACCATCCATTTCTGGAGGATGATTTCTGAAATACATTCATGATTTCTTGAACTCTAAGCAGGTTATCATGAATGGATCTTTCTGGGGTGAATGCATTTTGAAGGGGACTAATATTTGCCTTTAAAATAGGACAGAGCCTACTTACCAAAAGCTTTGAGATGGCTTTGTATAAGGTGTTTATAAGACTAACTGGTCGGAAATGATTTTTCGTTTCCGGATCGGCATTCTTTGGGATTAGTGCGATTATGGTATGAGTAAGGGAGGGAGGTAGTTTCCCATGGTGGAAAAACCCCTGGATTACAATACAAATATCATTCTAAATATGGGGCCCAAAAGCTTGATGAAAGTGGGCCCCGAACCCATCGGAACCAGGTGCTTTGTGAGGGTTCATGTCAAAGAATGCATTTTTAATTTCCTCAACATAGTATGGTACAGTTAGTATTTCTGCCTCATGAGGTGAGATAATTGGTTGGATAAAATCAAGGTTGATTGATCTATTTGAGTCAGTCGAGGAAGTGAATCTTTGTTGAAACACTAACCGGATATGTTCTTTTAGTTGAGCTTTGTCATCAATCCAGATATCTTGATTTGTTCTAAGTCTATAAATGGAAGAATTAGTGAATTGTTTTTTCATTTTGCTGTGAAAGAATCTGCTATTGCGATCCCCTTAAGTTAGCCAATTCTTTCTTGCTGATTTAACCCATGAATTTTGACCTACCAATAATAACTTCTCTCTTTGTACAATTAACCTATTAAGGTGACGATGAAGAATGGGGTTAAGAGGTTGTTCTCGAATTCTATGATCTAACTCCTTAATTTTCATATCATTTTGAATAAGCTTATTGTTGTTATGCCCATATTTGGCTTTGGCCCACTATTTAAGCTTGACTTTTGTGTGACATAATTTATGTTGTATTCGGAAAAAACGAGATCCCCTAACACCTTGGGACCAAATTTTCCTAACTGTGTCATGAGAAAATTGTTCAAGGGTCCAATAGTTCTGGAACCTAAAGTGACTCGGGGGGGTCGTAGGATGTTGGAATCGAAAATGATTGGTGCATGGTCAGAAACCGTGAAGTTGCCATAATACGTAATTCCATTCGAAAAAGTTGATGCAAATTGTTGGCAAGAAATGGCTCGATCGAGTCTTTTGTAGATGACTGAGTTGTTTAAATTTTTTTTCCATGAGAAGGAATTTTGAAGACATGGAATATCAACTGCGTTGAGGTTTTGCAGCAGTGAAGGAAGACTAGTTAATTGATTTAGGCGAAGTGGTCTTCCGCAAAGTTTATCTTCTAAGTGTAGCATTTCGTTGAAATCACCTATAGTGATCCAAGAATCATGGTTAGAATTTAGGAATGTTAGTAAGTAATCCCAAAATTCATTTTTTTCACTCTCTTGCGCAGGGCCGTAAATGCCAGAGATAAGCAATATTTTTTGCATAGGTTTGTAATTAATTGTAAGATGTGCACAGCGAGATGTACTAACATAGTTGAGAAGCTCACCCCAACTATGATTAGTAGGGTCTATTATAAGTTTCTTCTCAAAGTGAAGAGCTTTTAAAATTTTAGTACTATTTAGTCTTAAAGTCATGGTTTCAGAGATGAACATTATATCCGGTTTATGCTTGTGAGTTAAAAAAATTAGCTCCACAAGAGCTTGTGGCTTTTTGCCACCTTGAATATTCCAGCTAAGGATTTTCATAATGACACTTGATGAGGGGGAGTGTGCCTGCATAAAAACTCAAAAAACTAGAGACGTTAGCAAATGGGCCTGAAACAACCCATTTTGTTTCGCAGTGCGGATGCTTAACATCCGATTAGTTTGGGGCCAGACAGCCCGTTCTATACTTACATTGGTGGATAGAGTCGAGACAAGGCCATGGCGAAGGGACCTGAGCAGGGGACATGTGCGCAAAAAGAGTGGGCCTCCTTACAGGGGGTGAGAACCACTCATGGCCAATAAATTCCACGTCAATCTGTGGCAAGTAAACCCTGGGCTGCAAAACAAAGCCCCAGTCAAAAAGTAATTTACAGCAACATATTGAGAAAAAAAGTTAAGGACTCAAAGGGAGTTGGAGGACATGGTTATTGGATGGCCGGTGTTTATGGCACCACCATCGCCGAAACTGTACCAGGTAGTAATGCAAAGACCACCAAAAAACATACGAAAGAAGCATAAAAAAATATAGGCCATAAAAAGCATAGACGAAGAACAAACCATAAAATAACCATAATATTGCATTAAAAGAAGGGAAAATAGATACAAAAGGTGCCCATGATTAATACATTGAAAGCCTAAGTATGTTGGGAAGGCAAAATGTAAGTTAGAAACCCTAGGGATATGAACATCAATCCACAAGAATACACAATGATCCCTAGTTTTAGCAAAAAAGGCATAAACTAAAAAGAGGTTTAGGGTTGGAGGAATATTCTCCCTCTTCCTTCCTCCTCCTTTTGAGTCTTTCTTTGGACGAGGTACTCAGATCACCCTCAATGGGGCCATAGCAATCGGAAATGATGTCAGTCATGTCCGCATCAAAACCAGCTGAGGGGGAGTGGTGGATCACACCAAGAGCCTGGATGAATTCATCATCAAGCTCGTCTTCACCAGAACCCCGAGGGGAGGGTAAAACCTCGGTGGTTGCTGGGAGAGGGGGTTGCAGCTGAACGCCATCCTCGGCATTAATCTGGAACTCAACCAAAGAAGCGAAAGCGTTGGAGGTGGGAATGGTGCTAGGTGGAGCAGGCAGAAGAGGGAAGTGCTGCTCATCAATGGGAGCGATACCTGAAGGTATAAGCCTTGGAGTTACAGGAAACCTACGGTAAGGCCTACAACCTCTAAAAGAGCCATGAAACAAGGGAGGCCTTGGCTTACCTCGTCTTTGAGGTTTAATAAAAAAAACCAGTTGGAGTCCTCAACACCAGGAGAGGACGGGTCAATAGAGCTGGCTTCAAGCTTAGCCACCACAAGGTCAAGACAGGAGACCGGCTTATGAGGACAAAGAGATAGAACTTGGTCCTTGGCCCCGCAAAGAGGGCACACTTCATGAATACCTTCATAAGTAAGAAAGAATTCGGTGGAGCCATGCTCCCCCAACATGGTTATGGAGCGAGGGACAGGAGAGGAGATACTGGTATTGAGGCAGACTCGTGCGTATTGCGCCTTATCATCATTGAGGAGGGTGAAGCGATTGAGCTTGATCAAAAGACCAATTTTGCTTGTGAGCTGAACAAGATGGGGCTAAGACCAATATTCATTAGGTAAGAATGAAAATCTTACCCATTGATCCACTCGAGTGACTGAGATGAAGAAAGGCTAAAATTGAGGGCGCCATGGGAGCAAGACAAAATTGAGGCCTTGGACAAACCAAGGACGGCGGTCCCAGACCTCAATTTTATCCAGGGGATTAGTGAATCTAAGGAGAAACCATCCATTAGAGAGGTATCTAATAGACACTTCTCCAAGGAGGAAGGACCACTCTCGCTTGAGACGAGCAACAATAGCAGAAGAGGGAATGGGGTCACCCCAAATCCTTCCAAACAGACAGGAGGCCTCAAGAAGAGCTTTTTTTAGCATCATCAAGAGGAGGAGCCTCTACGGTGACACTGGGGGGAGTTGAATTTGGAACGTTTGCGACAGGAGGACTTGGGCCCACTGATTGGGGGGGTATGTGAACATTGACCGCTATTATCCACACAGTCAGGTGACCTAGGGGTTAGGGGATGGGACGAACTAGCAGTGTGATCCATAAGGGGAGTTGAACTGGAAACGGGCCTATTAAGGTTAAGGGGAACGGGATGAATAAAGCTAATGGACTTGAGGACTGAGGCATAGGCATTTGGAGTGTGGGGGGGGAACCAGACATGAAGAATCTCAAAACAAGTGGGGGAGATGCAATACCAGAGAGAAGGGAGGATTTAAAGATATGGCAAGGAAGAGAAGAGTGGTGAGTGAATGGAACAGTGAGTAAGTACGTATATTTATAGGCCTTAAGAAAAATTGAACAACAAAAATCCTTAGTCATTAAGGCAAGAGAGATGCTAAGAGAAGTGAACTAAAGAGTTGGAGAGGGGGGAGGGGATATGGCGACAAGCACAAAGTCCAAATTTAATTCAGCTTGAGCAAGCAAGTAAATATGAAACAGACAAAGCCATTAAAAGTAAACAAATAATTAATTGCATAAGGAGGAGAAAATTTCCCTGGATTGGTGAAGACTCTTGCTGACAGCTCGCCTGAGTAAGTAATTTTGCACGCCAAAGCATAGGCTATGAAGATAGCCTTAATGATGAAGTTCTTGGGGTAACCGGGGTGATTACCCCCCCAAATTAATCGTGGTTTTGCATATCTCAAGATAATAATCTGAAGGATTTTTCGCCAATTGCAGCCTTTTATAATAGCGAGTTTGTTAATTGCAGCCTATTCATTTCAAACTCTCCAATTACAGCTTTATAAAATCAAGGTACCTTTAAGTTGCAGCCCAATTTCATTTTCAGGGCAAAAATGACGTCATGTTAACCATAGTTAAGGTCCACCGGTCATTTTCAGGCCAAAACCCTCTACTTTTCTCTCTCCTCTGACCTCCATTTGCTCCCTCTCCTCTAACCTCCATTTTCTCTCTCCTCTCTCTCCTCTCTCTTCAGGACCACCATTTTCTCTCTCCTCTCTCTCCAGGACCACCATTTTCTCACTCTTCTCTCTTCTCTCCTCTATGTGCTGGCATTTTCGAAAATAGGTGTCTTTGCTCTATTTTATAAGTATTTTGTCAGGCAAAAATCTCAATCGGCGTCCATTTTGCTTAATAAGGGCGGGAATGGAATCCGGTTGGGGTGTAAGAACACGAAAGAAGCACAAAAAACTTGATGCAATTTGTGAGGATGAATATACTCGGAATCGTAGGGTGTCGAATGAGGGTACTAGTGGAGGAGGACATTTGGGAGATGACACTGAGACTTAGAGTAGAGAGAAAATGGAGGTTAGAGGTAGAGAGGAGAGAGAAAATGGAGGTCAGAGGGCGAGAGAGAAAAAGAAGTCGAGGGTTTTGGAGGGAAGTGGAAAAGGGTTGAGACTTTGGTTAAGTATGACGTCATATTCAGGCTAATTTGGCCTGAAAATGAAATTGGGCTGCAGCTTAAAGGTACATTGATTTTATAAGGCTGCAATTGGAGAGTTTAAAATGAATAGGCTACAATTAACAAACTCGCTATTATAAAAGGCTGCAATTGGTGAAAGATCCTAATCTGAAAGAGGGGATTTTTCCTTTGAAAAGGAAGCATTACTGCACTTGGAGAAATTGCACCTCCCCAATGGGTGATTTTCTCTTGAAAAAACTTTTAAATTTGAAAAAGGTTCTGCCTTGGGAAACAAAAAGAGGTATCATTAGATTTAATTCTTAAGGGAAAAGGCAGATTTGAGAAGATATGGGGACAAGAGGCTGGGGATAGGAAGAGGTGGAGGTAGGGGAAGCTTGTGGAACTTGGTTTGCTGGGGGTAGCAAAGAGTTTTAGGGTGGGATTTCTTTTTCGCTTCTTTTTCTTTCTATTTCTCTCTCTAGAAGTCATTTGCAGCGAGTAGATACTTTGCACATTTAATCCCTTATTCTCAAGTTTTTTATAACATTAAATTTGTACACGTGTCAATCACTCAATAATACTGATACATGTCTTTAATATAATTAATTGCCGACAATAAAGTAATAATAAAATATTGAAAAAATTGTCATAACATACCTTTTATATGTTAGTTCTTACGAAAAACAACCTTTTAAAATTTCTTTGGTAACGCAATACCTTTAAAAAAAATTGTCTGCAAAAGACAACCTTAGCGTAATTTCAAGAAGAAAAATGGTGGGTATTTATATGTCCGAAATTGGAGTGAAAAAGGTGGAAATAGAGAAAATAATGTCACGCGTGTCTTGCACATGGTAGAATTATGTAAGTCAACGCCTGAAAATATTTTTTGAGTTCTTGAAAGTGGACCAAGGTTGTATCTCGCAAATAAGGTCGTATCTCGCAAATAAAATTTCTTTTGAAGGTCTTAAGTTGCCCAAAAAAATTTAAAAGATCGTTTATTTATGACAAAAAGTGATATAAGTAAAGTTGGTTTTGACAATCTTTCCAAAAATATTATACCATTGATTAATATCAATCAAAATTTTATTCTTTCAATAACCTAAATCAATGTGATCTCTTGCCAAAAATAAAAATAACAAAATATTATATTATTTTTAGGCATAAATATTTAAATAATTAAATTTATTTATTTAGAAAAATTATGTAAACATCTACCTAATCAGATTTTTTTTTAAAAAGTAGTAAGCAATTTGTATAAACGAAATCTTATGATTATCAAAAAAAAAGTAGTGAGCAATTTGTATAATGAAATCTTATGATTATCAATATATTATATTTTTATTAATAGTGACACCTGTATACATGTTCTTTTTCCAAAAGACGTAATAGAACTTGCTAATCAGGAATCAAATGAATATGATCAATTGCTAAAAAAATTTAGATTCATCAATTTGGCCGAAAATGGTTTCATTCAAACTAATTACAATATATGATATCATATTAAATTACTTTTTGGTTTTTGGTTTCTCGCTGAATATAAATGTAGTAACACCAAAATATTACATTTTATTTATTAAAACCAATATATTTAAACACTAAACCTTAGAAAATTTATTTAAAAAATAAATTGCAATATGATAATAAAACCTTATAACTACATTCAATTAAAATTTATGCTACTCAATTTTTTAATACTAATTATAAAGTTATTTCACTTTTTTCTTATGTAAACTACAATACGTATAGATAGGGATGACAATGGATCGGAGATGGGTTGGGTGGAGTTCCATCCACCCCATCACCCGCGACCCAAAACTCCATCCACACCATCCATCACCCGCCAAAAATTTCACCCATATCCGTTCCACCCATCATCCGCAGGTGGGGCAGGTGGAGCGGGTGGGAAACGTGTGATATTGGGAACACAAACTATTCTTTAGACTTAACAATTTTAAAGAAATTAATATATGAAAAATTAATCATAGTCTCATAGAGTAACAATAAATTGACAAAATATCAATCTTATTACACATCGAAAAGTAATTATAAGTATTTTTTTATCCCTTAAAAATTAAGTATCTTTTTAATTACCTTAAATGACATGTGGCAGTTAAAAAAACAATTTTTTTATTATATATATATAGATGGATGGAGCTGGTGATAGGGCGGGTGATGGATCCAAAAAAATATCATCCATATCCAACTCGACCCACCACCCGATCCATCCATCACCCGCCAGGCACCCTAAATCATCGCGGGTGATCACCCATTTATTCGGGGCGGGTGGGTGGATAATCCACTCACCCAAGGATAATTGTCATCTCTATGTATAGATGTGAAAGTTTGTGATTTAGTGTCTGATATTTCGATCTAAATATTACTAAGGGGCAGTTGAATGTAAGATATAAATAAAATACATTGTCTATTTAAATAGTTGAGATACACGTTTTGTTTTATTACAGAAGTGGATAACATATTTCGTCTTTCAATTCCACTAATTTACATTCAGTACATATACTAAATAATTATGTCACTACTTTTATGTCTCTAATATTTCGTTAATTATGTATAAAATTTTACATCAGAACTATCATAAAATTTTTAATTTATTGTCTTAGATCATAACTATCATATGTTGCAACGTGATCAAGGATCATTTTACAAAAAAAAAAAAAAAACTAAATAATAACACATTTTCACGGAGTTTGATTTCTTCGCCACATATATGTCACATCAATTTAACAATATATTAGAGAACTCTTTAGATCTCAATAAAAGAAAAAACAGGCAACTATTATGTTAAATAAAGTTAGCAGATGATTAGCTGATCAGTTAAACAATTGTATATTACGAAAATAATATAATGAGATTTTTCTAACAAGTCATTGAAGATTCTCTTTTTTGTACTATCACTCCCTTAAAGTGTACAATCTGCCATAATTCCCGGTGCAAGTAGTGATGGCTTGGTGAGTGCTGGGCAGAGGGTGGTCTGGTGCAGTTCAGTTATGGTGCAAGACAACAAGAGAGAAGGGTTGAGCGAGACTACGGAAAGGGGGAGCAGAAGCGGTTCCATGATTGAGTGCAAGAAGTGCGAATTGTGATTTTATATGAGCCTCTAAATGAATGAATGAATGGGCAGAGCGAAAGTTTCTTCAGTCAACTTCTATTTTAAAAAAAAAAATTGGTCACATGTTGCACCATGACAGTAGCTACATCAATTTTTAACCTCACGGGTCATAAACAGGTTTTAAAATATATTCTTAACCACGAGCTAATATTCAAAACATTAAAATCTGAAATTTTTAAAACAAAAACTTCCAGTGCATTTTGATTTTTTTTTTGTTCCATTTATGTATTTATAAATTTATATATCGCATTTATAAGATTTTTAACCATTATAATGTTGTAATGTTGGATTTCTATATATCATGGAATATAATTTACATTTTATATTCTTTCAACTTTAAATGCATAGATTCTAATAATTATGGATTCGATAAATATGGAATAAAATTAGGTACTTAATAAACAAAACAATTCTAATACATTATGTACGGGTCCAAATCATATCTTCACAAAGCCTCCCGTGTATTTTTACACGGGTTAAAAACTAGTTGATTTATAAATGAATGAAGTATATAGGTAGGTTGTTATGTACATAACTGTTTATAAAGGCGTGCAAAGAGACCTATAATAACTCATATCCTCGTCGTATCAAACCTGGCCCAAATTTTTGATATTTATTGTGTGTGTTAGTCACATTAACCTTATACTTATACTTTATGTACCTTTTTTAAGAAAAAAAAAAATTGTATTAAATTGTAATTTTGAAGATGATGAATGTTTATGCCTTATATTTATGCATAACAATTTGAATTTTCAGGATTAATATCCATAATTAGCATAGAGCCCCAATCTTTTTAAGATGGCCCTACTTATGTAACACTATTATTGGTGACCCGAATTTTTGAAGTGGACCCAATCCCGCCCCACACTCACCGGGTTTAAAAAATTTAGACTCACTGGGTTTAGCGGGTCCAGGGTCCAAAATTAGTTTTTTTATCGTCTATATTTTTTAATAAATACTTTTTCAGACAATTTTTTGTACACATAACAATGTTAGCGCTAAGCTCGACTATTAACTATTCAGTGAATAATAAACTAATAAAACTATAACTCAGAAAAAATATTAACCTATTTCAATTAAGAAGTTTAGTACGCAAGACAATTTAAAGTACATAATATAAAAAATGCTTACATAAGTATTATATACTTTGTTAATAACAATAATATTAAAAAAAATATTGCTAATTCTCCTTTACTTTATCATTAATTCTTTTCATAGAATAAAGACTTATTTTGAGCATATAAATTATATTTTGCAATTTTAATATTTTTATTTATTGAAAAAATTATAAAAGTCAATGGGTTGGATCTGGGATGGTTCTAGGTTCGATGTGATTGGATTCAGACCCAGACCCAGACCCAACCCAACAACATTTAGATCCAGACTACCAGACCCTTATAAATATGCTGACAACTTTGTTTTAAGCATCCAAATAAACGCTATACATAGCTAACTCTGTGTACACTGCACATCGTTGTCTTTTTTTTTAACTACTACATCATCCAAGAACGCATAAATAAGTTCAATAACATGAAATCTAGAAATAGAAAACTTTGATATATTGCACACTTTGCAAATCACAAACAAACCAAATAGAAACAACTCTAAACAACCTTTGGACGCTTAATCTTTTGAGCGCTCTACTTCTGTGACTAAAGCAGTGTTAGACATCTGAGTTAGCAAGAAAAGAGCAGCTCTAGCATCTTGGCTACATTCACCAATGGAGATAAAGTATTAGCGCATTTTAGATTACTGTAATAAAATTCTAGTAAAAATTATAAGTATATGAGACTAAATTGTAAATTTCTTGTTATTACTTACATCATATGATACAACGGATCTGCAGTAGTAAGCATTACTAGCCACCGAGTAAGTGGATCCACACTCACTATCTTTAAGTGAAACAGTGGACTTATCAAGCTTGACAGACCAAGGGTAATGGTAGTTCTGTCCGGTAGACCCGACTTGGGAGGAGGAACGTTGCATCTTGGCACCCTTTGGTATATTCCGCCCTTCAACAGAGGGCCTCCGCCCACGACTTGGTTGCCTCTCCAACTCTGGCCTTTGCTTTGGCGCACTTTGGGACCGTGCTTTAGCTCTAGAAGATTGAGTATTGGCCATGTAGTTGGGGTAAAAAGGGAATTCATACGACATTGTCTCTGCATAATCAGGGTTAGGGAATGAGAATGGAGCCCTTGATGGGTCTGGCCGCGACATGGCAGAGTAGCATTGTGGACTGCTCTGTGCTGTGGCAAAAGAATATTCTTCAAAGTGCCCACTGCATGTTCTTGGACTCAGGTCAGTAAAGGCTGAAGGAGCAGGTGAGTATTGTTGGTAGTCCTGTTTCGAGTTTTCCCTTTGAGAAGAATAATACACTGATATTCGATTGTCCATCCGATCATTCATTTGCCGTGGACTTGGAATTGAGTAGCTACTCCTGCTGTTCACATTTGACCCAAATTCTCCTTCATCCATTTCTACTATCTTGATATTCTCCTGCATGTCCTACATCATATTTATATGCAAAAATCTTGATCATTATAAAAAATTCAATAATATTTCTTTCTGTGATTATTTATTCATTTGTTTTATTGAATCAGCTCGTAGATGTTTGCTAGAACTACAATATAAATTAGCCCATAAAAATCCTTTTCTTCTTTGCTAAAAAAGTTGATATTCTTTTCATTAGAGATTTGCCTAGGTCAATATGCATCTGACAAGCTAAATGCTCAATTTCACTTCATATGTACCGATCTATTAAATTCCATACCAGGATTTCAGTAAAATAAAATTATCATTAAGGAACAGAAATAACACATATATTGAGTTGTGAGATAAATTTGAACAGCAAATTTCTGATTTTTTTTGTTGATCCATAAACCAAGATTACAATTGACAGCATAGATCAATTGATTCTTGTAAAACCATCTAAAAATCTGAATAAAGTTTAATAACAGCATACTAACATGATAAGCGTGCTTGATCTTCTCTTGGGTGTTTCTTCTGTGGGTAGACTGCCTATGGTTTATGATGCTCTCGTCATCCGCTGACCGGATCCTCTGAGCTCGAGCTCGGGCTTGAGCTGTGACGAGCGCTTGCATACATCTCAATGTCGCTATTGCCTGCTTTCGTACCAGTTGACCCCTTACCAAGGCCTGCAACTTCACCAGTCCTCGTAGTGCCTTGAGCGCCTTCCTTGCCTGCAATGCATTTTCTATCCCTTAAATCTTACTTTATATACTCCCTAGCATACTCCCACTGTCACTATCCTAGTTTACTTTTTCCGGGTCAAACTTATAAATCATTGACATTCTAATGAAAACATACTGATTTTTTGATCTATGACAAAAATCGAAATCCGATTCAATCTAAACCAAAACAGAGGGAGTATATACATAATACATACCAAATAAGAGCGAAACATGGACTGAATCTTGACAGCAGCAAGCCCCTCAATGTCCCCATCTTTACCTTCGGTGTAACTACTTTGATCGATCACTGCAGCTGTCACCTCTGCATCTACAACTGTTGCATTGGCTGCAACATCGGTATCAGCTGCTACCTCCTCTGCCTCCGTCTCTGGCTGAGCTACTATCAAAACTCGCGGCACAACCACCACCGCTTCAGAATTCTGTGGCGGCAATGCGACCGTGACAGCAGCAGTGTTAGGATCCTTCTCCTTCTCCTTAGGATTACTGCTTGCAGACGATCTACGAAAGCTCCACCGTTTCTTCTCCTTAGGTGTCGTAGGCCTCGGTAACGTCACTGGAGGAGTTGTAGAAGTCTGCTGATCTATTGAAATTGACTGCTTACTCGTTTCATTATCCTTTATATCTTTATTCACATTCTTGTCTTTTTTACCAATCAAAAAACTCTTGAACCATTTCCCTGTCTTCCCCATCTCAGCTTCAACAATCAATACTGCAAATGTAAATATTTAGACCAAATACATTGGAACAACGATCGAAGGAAGCAGCAGCTCTTCCTTCCTCTCTGTCTTTCTCTCTCTTAATTCTTTTGGGTTTCGCTGTCATTAGTTGGTCAGTTGTTGTTAATTAACTAGACTTGTCTTATGTTGCATAATTCGGTATATACGTACTTTTTTGCTTTCTCTCTCATCCAAACTGTCAATACCTGTCAATATCCATTTTTATATATTTTTCTATGCACTAGTGTCCATAACTTCTACCAATGAAAAAGTTTGCAAAAAAAAAAAAAAAAACGTTTAATAGGCAATGCCTTGTGCACTAAGCGGTTGGTAACTAAGAACGAAGCGTAGAAGAAGCTCTCGTTTCTTACAGCTTTGATTTTCTTATCCTTTGGCTTTGCGATATTTATCCTCCTTTTTTTGTCCAATTTTTGTTACTCGTGTATCATAACATGCGTTCGTTGCAATCTATTGGTTTATGAGCTTGGAACTCAATTTAGTCTAATAAAAAACCTCTTTTATCCTTCATTAATTACAACATTTACTAATTTAGATAGTTTCATATGAATTGCAATTTGCAATAACTTTCCTTTTGGTAATAAAAATTAACTAGTCCAATGGACTGTATTGTCCTTGGTAAATTTATTTAAACCTCTCATTAATTACCCACTCACATGGATACTTTCAACCTATTCCACCATCTTGTTCTCTTCTATAAAAAAAATGAGCCAAACTCATATGTTTCGATTAAAAAAATGGAAGAAATATAATTATAATCCCGAAAACCTTTAAATTAGAGAAATGATATTCAAAAAAAAAAGTGAAAATCGAATTATCTTGTGTGAAGTACAATTCATAAGTGACGTTGAGTGGTTGAAATTGAAAAGTGACCAAGAAGTATGGGTTGATCTTGCAAGATCTAGAGTATTTTTGGAGCATGTACAAAATAAAGATTGTGTAGCAAAGTGTATTAAATTTTGTTTTGATGTCCATGTTGATGGTCTTCAATAAGGTCTGGTTAGAAATGTCCCATGTGAGCAAGGTCAGCAAGATTTGAAAATTCGTGTAAAATAATTCAAATCAGAGTAAAGGTAAAGGGGTTATGGTTGGCCAGTTTGGAGGGTTGTATTTTTGGGTGATGAGGGCCTCATTGAGTCATTGTTGAGATCTTGACTTTTGTGGAGACCACTTATTTACGGAATACAAAAAATGGGGGCACGTGCTAATGTAAACTCGATGTTTCATCCGAAATTGTTGACAAATGGATAATGGAATTAATTTTACAGCTATAGCATTTTGCAATCCCGAAGAAGAATTATGACTTCATTTTATTGGATGAATTTCCTCACATATTGAACGGTAGTAGAGCTGTCAGTTTGGTTGAAAACCGGTGGTTGAATTGCAAATTGATTGCCAATTGAACCGAATAAATTGAACATAATTGACGCGTAACTGAAAAGTGAAATAAAAATGCCAACTGGATTAAAGTGAAATCCACTTAACTAAATTGATATTGCACTAAAACTAAACCGAAAACAAACTGAAGTAAAATGCATGAAAAACCGTTTTAAACTGAAGTAAATTGAACTGAATTCAACCGAAAACCGTTTTAAACTGAACATAATCAAATTCAATAAAGAGAACAATCGAAAAAAAATAAAAATGAACATGCTTTGAATTTGGAGTTTATTCCCTCTTCCTCCATCACCTTCCATCATCCATAAGCCATTCCCATGCAACCAAAAAAAAAAAATCCCTTAAACCATCATCCTCCATGATCCTTAGCCATATAGCCTTTCAAATCAAAACTCCACAAATAACCTTCAAACCTTCCATTACCCAAAACCATAAAAAAACTTGTGTGCAAGCCTCACTACACAAAATTAAAAAATATAAATGGCAGGGAAAATAAATAAAAAATATAAATTCAAAGTGCGAAAAAAGCAAAAGCAAAAGGAAACGCACTAGACAAAAAGAAAAAAATTGCAAAAAAGAAAAAGCCAAAGGCAAAGAAATAAAGTCAAGCTAGGCGGCTTGCACACAAGTTTTACCCCTCATTCAAATCCTTCAACCCATCAAAACTTTAACCCATATAATCTAAATCCATGATCCTACCTTAGGCTAACCAATTGAACCTTCATTCAAACTTCAAACCTCTAACCTTTCAACCTTTCATAAACTATAACTCCTTTTTCAAGGTATGTCCAAGCCCACTAGATTGAAAACCAGAACGGGTGGCCTAAGCAAAAGTTAGGGCACAAAAAAAAAGTTATATCGGGTCCAGAACTAGGAATGGACTGATTCTACAAGGATACGTAGAAATCCTCATATCGAGGTCCAACCGCTTCAATAAAATAAAATAACCAAGGTCTAATGATTTGACTTTCTAGAGTTCAGAAGCATGCTCTTTCTAGATCCCAACATAGACTCGAGTCTACACCTAGCCTCGTCAAAGCATTTTCCCACCTACATCTATATAAGTCACACGTTTAAGCTTTTTATTTTTCAATCCAAACTCTCCTTGCCCCTGAACTACTCTCCGACGATTCCATGATTTCTGGCGATATTTGACTTTGCCTGTATCAACTCCTCAAAGAAGAATCCCCAGTGAAAATTTTGAACGATGCAAGACAGATCAAGTACATTCCAATCAAGGCTCAAGCCTAATTCAAGACAAGCTTACCCAAAGTGGGGGCTTCCTATACATGTGGTTGTTCCTCCAAATCAAAAACCCGAAAAGTTGTAATATGCGGACCTCGTTTCTAGACCCCGATTATTTACTAAAAAACAGTTTTTGAAACTCATTCTATCTATATCTGATCATTCCATCATTCTACATATCCATATCTCCTAGTCTTGCAAACCCCTGACCTTGCATTGCATTTCATACATCATAGTCTTGCATAACCCTGACCTTGCATGACATTTCATCTTCCTTAGCTTTGCATAACCTTGATCGTTGCATAGCGTTTCATGCATCCTTAGAGAGTTTAAGTTTGCATTATTTGCATCATTATATGCATTATTATGTGAGTTGTTTGCACCAATCTGCCAACATCTTTATTCTGCAGGTAAGAAGATTGCTTGTAGTTATTGTCCTGCATACTAACTTTGTTTTGCAGAGACCGGCGTATATAGATCAGTTATAAACCGCAGAGCGTTTAGAATAGTTCTCCTTCCCAACACCGTATACTTTGACTATTGGTTTCCTGAACCTCAGTCAAAGTGGGGGCTTATGTATACAAATA